>KQ481950.1:1324145-1336204 GCA_001430745.1 Auxenochlorella pyrenoidosa
GGGTGTGTTTGTGGTAGACCTGCCGCATGCATGCACAGAACGCCCACCATTTGCGAGACCTTAGCGGCTGGGTGCCAGCCTGGCAGCGCCTGCCTTGTGCGAGCACCTTGCCCAACGCTCCTCAGCTGCCTCTCCCACCATGCAGCCTGCTACAAGCGCAAGGCCTTTGATGGCAGCCCATTAACGTGAGCAAGTCGAGGCGTGTCTTGAAACGCCCCAGAACGTGGAGTGCCTGGAGGCGTGTTGCACCTGTGTGTGGCTGGCGTCACGTACATGCCCGCCTGTTCTGACTCCCTCCCCCTCTTGCAGCTGCTACTGCCCCGTGTACCGCGCCAACAAGTATCTCCTCGGCGCTCCCAACGGCGTCAAAGTTTCCTGCAAGCCGAACCTGCCGTATGTGCTGTCCGGCGTCGGCATTTACTGATGCCGCTGGGCACAGGCGTTGCTGGTGAAACCGCAGCGGGCGTGCTTCAGCTGGCCTGGTCTGCCAGCTATTCAGTCTGCAGCCGCTGCGCTTTTGCCCGCAACAGGTCCGCGGTGTCCCAGGTGCTTCGGTGCTGCTGCAGTGCCGTGCATTGCCTGGCATGCCCACAACATGCAGGGCCAAGGGCCCTGCCAAACTTGCAAATGCATCGCGCCTGCTGCCTGGTACCTGGACGCACGTTTTGCCATGCCCCGTACGCTGCACCCAGCCCGATCGGCTGGCAACTAGCCATGCACATCAAGCCCACATCTCACAGTATGCTGACCAGTTCCGCCTGCTTTTTCAGTGCCAATCCACGTGTGTACGCCACCTGCCCCTGTGCTCTGCCTGCTGACCTCATGCACCCCGTGTCACTACCCATCCCCACTTCTGAAATTTCCTTGTTCCTCGTCCGCTCCCCCTCCATTATACCTGCTTCCTTTTCGGCAGTAGGCAAATGCAATTCAATTTCCCTGCTGCGTTGTTGTGGCCATGCCCCGCCAGAAAATTTATTTTCTTGCATGTTTTGTGATGAGGGTGCTTTCTGTGATAAGGGGCTCCGCGCTGCAAACATTTTCTTGCGTGACAGCCAGCAGAGCAGTCAGTTGGTGGCCGTCAAGGTAGCACGCGCATGGTGCTCCAAGCGCCAACCGTGGACGAAGTTCCCTGCAGCTGATTGGGTAGTTGTAAGGTCCAGCCTTGGGACAGCCATCGGACTGTCGGCTTATGGCCAGGCTGGGTGTGGCATCTTTGAATGGCTGTGGCGGCGAAGATCCGGGACGCCAGCTGTCAAGAACAACGTGCTGTCAACTCTTGATACTCTTGCGCATCACGCCGATCTTGCCCTCGCTGAAGACTGTGTGCGCTTCTGCGGGCCAGTGAGCGAGCTGTCGCCGCTTGTTCTGCACCACGAAACCCGCAGCCCCGCGGCCCCGCTTTTGCACGGTAACAGTTGCTGTCTAGCGATCCCCAACAAGTTCTGGGCAGGGCGACATGCACTGCGGGCTGCTCGGCTGAGCAAACAGTCGCTTGCCAGGGGTCGCAGCCGCTCCCGCCACAAACAGAGCCAGGTGCAGACCCCAAGTCCACAGCGGCCCCTCCCCCCTGCTCCCGATCTGCTGCATGTTACCTGCAGCTTGAACACATGGCCAAGAGGCTGTACTTTTTAAGGGCTGCTGCCCTGCTTCTGCTGGCCACGATGCCGGGTGAGCCATGCCATGTGCCCCCTCGTTCGGTCACATTCTACCGTGCACATGCCCCAGCATGCCCCATCATGCACCATCACCAGGTTCTCTGCGCGACCCCCATTGGAACCCACTCTGCGTCCTGCCGCAACCGCGACTCCATTGCGCAGGCGCCATTGCCGGCCTGGATGGCACCTGGCTGCAGGGCGCCTCGCCCGCGCGGCTGCGCCCGCCGGTGCCTGCCGCCGCATGCAAGTGCGCCCCAGACCCCATCCTGCCCAATCCCGCGTGCATCCTTTGCCTCTGTGGCACCGGCGATGCCGTCAACGCGACTCTGACCAGCGCTGCAAAGGCCCTGCAGGTGGGTGCAGCAGGGCCGGGACTTGGCAGCATGCCAGGCCAATGGCGCCAGCAGCAGGGGCCCCTCATTGCGACGAGCAGGGCATCACGGCACAGACAGCACGCTGCTGGCGGCAGCCATCAGGCTAGAGCTGAAGCATGTACGACACAGTTGTATGCTCCGCTGCCTCCCATGGTGCAGCCCCCGAAGAATGTGACGGCCTGCGGACTCAAGAACACCAAAACGACGCTCATTGCGTACGGCACAGGTCAACCGGCCTGCCCCTCTGCCTGCCTGCCTCCTACCAACGCTCAGTGCGCAGGTCCTGCATTTGATCTGCCCCTGTTTGGCAGCCTCGGCAAGTCTCCTGCGAGCCGCAAACGCGTGCTGCAGGGAAATCACCCTGCCACCTTCGCGCTCCACCGCCCCGCAGGTGCACGGTCCACGTGCCAGTGCGGCGCCGACCCCTTCCTCCCTGCCCCCAAGGACCCCAACTTTGCCTGGACCCTGTGCAACTGCCCTCGCAAGTACGTCGTCCCAGACACCTCGACCTACTCGGCCTGGCCGGCACCCCAGGTCGCGTCGCCACCGCAGACACAGTGGCTGCGCTGCTCTGGCAACTATGCGCTCTGCTCCTCCGCCAACTGCACCATCAAGTTTGTGGGGCAGGCGTCCAGCACCATCCCGCTGGCCGAGTGCGGCTGCATCCTCCCCACCCCGAGCAACGGCCTGGGCAACAACAGCCTGGTGAGCGGTAGACGGTAGTTCGAGCAGGGTGCTTGCATAGCCGCATAGTCCTTTGACCGCCCATCAGCTGGCCGCCAGCTGTGCCAAGCGCTCGCCCCTCTTCCTGACCACCGCCTGCTCCCTGGCCCCAGGTGGATCCCACCTACATCCTGTCTGCCCCGCTGGCGGCTGTGGAGGAGCGGCGTTGCCCCAACAACACAAAGAGCCCGGGGTGCGGCTACCTGAATGCGACCCCGGCCTGCAAGGCCATTACCGACAACACGATTTACGGTGGGGCTCGGAAGGTGTTCGGTGGCACATGGGGTTCTGTTGCGACAGCTTGGCTGCCATCGGTATGGCCAGCGCCGGCGGTGGGGCCGGCCGCATGCACCGGGCTGGACTAGCCCAGCAGGCAGGCAGGCAGGAGGGTGTGCTTGTGCCTTGGTTGTGTCCGTACGGGCCGTCGGCCCGCCAGCGGTGGGATGCATATGGCAGCTAGCCTGCCCGCCCCAGGCTCCCCTCCACAAAGCGCTCCTTCTCGCCCCTCCTCACCTTGCAGGGGGACAGTACGACTACATTTCAACCTTTTCCGCATCTCCCGATGTTGGCGGCTTTGACAAGCTCTGCCTGCGGCCCGGTCAAGGCGGCCTCTTTGCCCAGTGCATGACCGCAGGTGGGCTCGGCCGGCCAGGCATGCTGCTGCCGCCAGCGCCGCCTTTGTCAGGGTCATGTCTGTGCAGACCCCCCACATGCATGCACACAACGCCCACCATCTGCGAGACCCCAGCAATCGGCTGTTAGCCTGCCAGCCTGGCTGCACCTGCCTTGTGTGAGCTGTCTGAACGCTCGGCAGCTGCCTCTTCCACTATGCAGCCTGCTACAAGCGCACCGCCTTTGACGGAAGCCCGGTAACGTGAGTGAGAACATGCATTGATGGGACGCACTGCGCGGCCAGCAGAGCTTGCAGTTGGACCGCACCGGTGTTTGGCTGGCGGCTCCTACATCACCCACTTGCCCGCTTGTTTCGTCCTCCGTCCTCTTGCAGCTGCTACTGCCCCGTCTACCGCGCAAACAAGTACCTCGTGGGCTCCCCCAAAGGCGTCCAAGTTTCCTGCCAGCCAAACCTGCCGTACGTGCTGTCTGGCGTCGGTGTGTACTGATGCTGATGGGGCAGATGCTGGCCTGGTCTGCCAGCCACCCTACTAGTCCGCAGCCGCTGCGCTTGTGTACGCTACAACACCCGCCGAGTCCCATCCCGCGTGCGTGTCGGCGCTGCTGGTCTGCCGCTAAGTGCCTGGCATGCCCACAAAGCGCAGTCTTAAGGATCCAACTCATGACTGCATCACGCTTGCTGCCCAGTGCTTGGACGCACGCGCCAACATGCTGTGTGCGCTGCCCCCAGCCCGGCCAGCTTGCAACTAGCTGTGCACATCAAGCCCGTAACCAGCACTCTTCTGACCAGTGGCGCCTGCATTTCCTTTGCCAACCAATGGATACACTCACGTCTGCACTCCAACCGGTCCCTCGCACCGTGCCTGCTGACCTCCTGCACTCTCTGTAACCACCCACCTTTTGACTGCACTTGTTCTCATCCACTCATGGGCTGCAACCCTCTTCATCCTGGCCACCCTGGTGAACAACCGCTTTCATAAGCATACGAGGTGATGCAACGAACAAATACAGCCAGGCAATTGCAACAATTCGTTGCAACGTCGTTGGCAGTGGCGCGCAGCCGTGCATGGAAGCTACTGATGCCTACGGGTGGGGGGGGCAGCTAGAGCACACGACCTTGCGCTGCGGCCACCGCCATCTTCGCAGCCTACTCCCGAGGGCAGACTTCTTGCCTTTGGGCAAGGCCATCAGCGGTGCACGCTTATGCGCACTTGAAAGCTGCCTTTCAGTAGGCATTGCCGTCACAGTACCTTTCTGTCGCCGTTGCGATAATGCTGCCACCTGGTGCCAGCGCCAATCCCGTTGAAACAGCAGCGATCTCTGGCAGGCCAGCTCTGACAGAGACTAAGCCATCTTCCGTGTAATCCCCAGGCCTGCAAAGGCACCACAAGGTGCGTGCCTCTCGGAGTGGCTCTCGGTTGCGACGCGGCTGACCCGCTTTGTTTGCTCGTGGGTCTGATCATCCGATAGAAGAACTTAAGGGCAGCGCTAAAACTTCCCCTACATCTCTTGCCCCCGCCGCTCTTCTTGAGTTGTTGCCCTTGCGCCCACTCGTCTGCAAAGTCGCTACCGCATGACCTGATGTCAAGGCCTGCCGGAAGGCCGCAGCGATGTCGGAGGCTTCCTGCAGCTGCCAACCCCGTCGCTCCCTGGCGGTGATGTGCAGTGCCCGACTCGGGCGCTTGGCCTTGCCATCTAATCCCGTTCACTGCTGCAGCTTCTTCTGCATCCGTCATGCCCACTTGCAGAAGGGGAACTATCAGGACTCCATGGTCGACCTGGGCAGTGAGGCGGGTGTGCTCAAGCTGAGCAGCACTGTTGCCGGCGCGGTGGCGGCGGTGGCGCTGTTTGCGCCCGACAAGTTTCAAGACACCTTCTACGATGCGGTGAGGCCTGTGCTTGAGGGCAGTGTGAAACGGAACGCGATGAGGAAGCGAAGCCAGCAAGAGGTTGGTTGACACTTTTGTGGCGGGCTATCTGCTGGGGTTTGGCCCGTGACTCCGTCCTGCAGTTGGCCTGGTGGACAATTCCTCGAGCGTCGCGAGCCACCCTCCCACCTGCCCTCCCTGCCCCGCTGCAGAGCGTGCCCCGCGCAAGCTTGTCTGTCACCCGTCACCACGCCATCGCGCTGGCGGGGCTGTCTGCCCTGATGGCCGTGGCGGCGTCGCCCCGCGCGGACCGCCCCCTGCAGCGCACGGCGCTCAAGGCTGCGGGGGCCACCTGGCTGGCCGCCGGCCTGCTCAACGTGTACGAGACAGCAGATGGCCAGACGGTGAGGGCTCTGCTTGATGGGACCACGCTGCCCTGCAGCACCTGGGGCTGCTCGTGTCGGCGGCAGGCTGAGGCAAGGCATGCCGGCGTGGCCTGAAGGTGTGCGCCCATGTCCCTCCGCTGCCGCGCCCCATGCACTGTCGCCGTTCCTGCTGCCGCAGACCAAGGCCACATGGGCCATCGCCGCTGTCAACTGCCTGCTGGGAGGGCTGTGCCTGTGGAAGGCGACCCGCGCCAGCAAGGGTGTCAGCCGGCCCTGAGGGCTGCAGGCGCAGCAGCCCAGGGACGGCGCTGCCACTAGTGGCAGCCCTGCCGCAGCATCAGCTGCTGGGATGCATGCCTGGGTGCTTGATAGTGGAAATGCCAAACGTTGTTTGCATGGGCATTTGGGGTCCACTCATCTGTACATAATAAAATGCACATTGCGACCCAGGGGCTGAGGTGTGCTTGATCGCTGCCACGACTGCTTGTCAGCCCTCATGTTGCACAGCCGTCCCTTCATACCAGCACAGCACGCCAGCAGCTGCACCACCACCCTGTCCTCTCCCGCCACCATCGCTACCTCAGCATTCTCCACAAACGTGCTGTAGCTCGTCTTGTGCACCATAGAGTTGCAAAGGTGCCCTCATAGTGGCACAGCAGGCTGCAGGCAGCCAGCGCATGCGCTGCGAGGCTCAGGCTGCGGCCAGCGCGGCCGCTTTGCTGCTCACGCCATGGCCAGCGCCTCCTCCCAGCCATCCGGCAGCTGCAGCGTGACGGCGCCGTCCTCCCCTCTGGCCACCACCAGCAGCTCAGCACCCAGGGAGGGCTTGCCGCTGATGCGGGCGGAGAGCAGCACAACCAGCTCGCCTGCCTCCGGCTCGTACCGCCGCAGGCCCATGATGGTGCCGCCCTCCTCCCCAGCTGCAGATGCTGCTGCGTTGGCGGCGGCTTCCCCTTCGCCGCCGCCGCTGCCCGCCGCGGGGCCGCCCAGCGGGGCAAGGCCCACCAACGCCCGCAGCTGGGAGGTGTCCTGCCCACGCATCACGCGCTGCAACTCCTCCACTGCCGCCGCCCCGCCCTGCCCGCCGCTGTCAGTGCCGCCGCCGCCGCTGCTGCTGCTGCTGCCAGTGCTGCTGCCTGCCAGCAGGCTGCCGCTGTCTGGCAGCAGCGCGCCGTCTGCGGCCGTGAATGTGCCGCCCACGCCGCTGTCCAGCACGGTGCCGGGAATGAAGGTTGCCGTCCAGGTGAGGAGGTGCAGCTGCGGGTTGTTGGGCAGGGGCGTGCCTGCGGGTGCGCAAGCAAGGGGCAGGGCCTGGGCTGTTGTTGAGTGGGCGTGCAGGGGTTCCTAAACTGGGCGTGCGCAGGTTGAACGCTGGCAGCAGCGCCAGGGACTTCCAGCAGTGAGAGAGGCGGGCAGTGACGTGCCGGCCTGGTCGTGCTTCGCAAGGACCCCAGCAGCCCGCATCCGCCGGGCTTTCATCCGTGCAAGCCCCGCTTGTGCCCGCGCGGCTCCCACCTTGCTGGGCAGGCGTCTGTGCTGGCGCGCCAAAGCCCTTTGCCGCGCTGCCAGCTCCCAGGCCCTTGGTAGACTTGCGGCTCCTGCGCTCCAGATTGCTGCGCACAAACACAAAGCCTGCAAAGGAAAGCCAGGATTTGTTGCAGTTGGTACGGCTCAAGAACACCCGAAGAGAAAGCCAGGGTCAACATGCAGTGCGCACTGTCACTGTGTGTGAAGCAGCAGGACGGGCCTGGCAGCTGACAAGCCGAAGGCACAATGCCGCTGCGTCCCTTGCACCCAGTGACTACGCCATATGACAAGCGCTCTTGCTGCATCACAGCACATCTCCTGCATGCCTGGACCCCCACTGGGCCCCTTCTACAGCAGTACTCCCACCGGCCCTGCACTTGCCCCTATTACAGACACCCACCGGCTGCGCCCTCCCTGATTCTGGCGCACACGACAGCGGCTGCACAGCCCAGCACCGCCCCTGCTTGCTCACCCCGGCCATGCTGGCGGTGGCCCTCCTCTGCCAGCTGCGCCACCGCCAGCGCGCGCTCGCTGTCGTCGCAGTCGGCCGCAAAGGCGTCGTCCCAGTCCACCATCAGCTGCTCAAACAGCGCCGCCTCGCTGCATGGAGGGATAGCGCGCAGGGGGGAGGAGGCGGCTTGATGGGACATGTCATTTGCGGACCCCGCGAGCCCTGCCCTTTGATGGCGCTGCTCAGCAGCACACCCTGCTGCGCAACAAGGAGCCAGCAGACGCGGAGGGGATAGGTGGCTCCAGCAGCTGCGCTCACACCAACAGGGCAGAAGGGGAAGCAAACAAAGGAGTGCAGGCCACAGCAGGAAGCAGCGGACGCCACAACGAGTGCACAGACAGCAACAGTGCGGTGGCAATCAAGAGTGGAACAGGCTCACTCCTGCTGGCTCTTCTTCCGCCGCTGCTGGCCAGCTCGGGCGCCGCCAGCGTTTCGCTTGGCGGCAGCGCGCACTCCTGCCCTGGCAGCGTGCCCGGCACGGTGCGGCGCTGCATTCAAAGATGCCATGTGTGCTCTGCTGCTCCATGCTTGCAAAGGAGCTGTGGGCGGGGGCCGCAGGCCGGCCAGGCCGCTGGCTGTCGACATGTCGATGGAGCGTTCAGAGCACAATTGAAATGTTGCTGGATGCATCGTGGGGCTTATGGCAGCATCGCTTTGCTCTCCAGCCCTGAAAATTCCGAGCCACGTTGGCAGCGAAGGAGCAGGACTTGCGAGGGACACAAGACACACAATCGTCCTCTGATCGCTCTGCGAAATGTCCATGTGCAGCCTCGCAGCCTCCCGTCCTCCCAACAGCACCAGGTCTGTCTGTGCCGGCCAGCCTGCTGTCCGGGGCCTGCTACCAGCCGTGCAGCAACTACGGGCAGCCGAATGCGGATTTGAGGTCAGCAGCTGGGCCCCTCGGCCTCCTCCCCCGGCGGCAGCAGCGGCGCCACCACACCGCCACTGCCGTCGCACCGGCTTTGTGGCGTGCAACGCGTCGGAGCGGCAACGGCGAGACCCGTCGACATACAGCAGCATGGACGAGCTGAGGGAAGAGCTCGAGATGGAGGGCCGGCAGCGCGGCGGCGTCATTGCAGGCCTGGTCAACTGGCTGGGGGAGGCGGCCACCAGTGCCGGAGCAGCGACGCCGCTCAAGGTGCGCCCTGCCCGGGCCCTGTGCCCAGCCGGTGGTACTGCCTGTCCCAACCCTGATATACCAGGAAGCATGCTGCCGCAGCTCTATGCCATAACCCTACTTTGCTTGCTGGCTCACATCAGTGCTTACCTTCTCTCTGCTGGGTTGCATGCCCTGCTGCGCAGGCTGCATACCAGTGGCTCCTGCGCAGCTCGCCCATCAGGCAGCCCGAGAGCAGCAGCAGCCTGGACTATGACGGCTCAGATGTGAGCCCTGGGTGGGGTGGCTCCCAGTGCGGCAGGGTGCAGGGCTGGGCTGCTCCGCTGCAGGCTGTGCCCCCTTGCACATCAAGCACTGCTCCCCTTCCTGGCCATGTACGCTCCCTGCTTGCCCGCCCACACCCTTCTCCCCCTACCACCTCTGCTGCAGCTCGACCCGGCGGTGGTGCAGCGGCTGCAGGCCCTGCTGCTGGGCAGCCGGGTATCGACGGTGCGGCTCATACGCAAGTGCCCTGGCATCCTGGAAATGGAGTGGGCTGACCTGACGACCCGCCTCGTGGGCATGAAGGCAAGGGGCAGGCTGGAAACCCTCTGGCGCGCCTCCGCGCAGCTCGCTTTGTTCCAAACGCAACCCTGCGCTGCGCAGGTCGCCCGCGATTTTGGGCACCATTGGCTTTCTGAGCTTTGACTGCTCGTTGCCTGCAGCCTGCTCCCTTGCGCCCGCTGGATCACACACCGCACACCTCCCGCCTGCCCCCTGGGCGCAGGAGCTGTTTCCGGGATCTGACGTGGCGCGCATGGTGGAGCTGGCGCCCGCCGCCTTCCTGGACGCGCCCTGGCCGGCCACGCAGCAGCAGCTGGCGGCGGCCAGCGCGCTGCTGCGGCGGGGGCTGGAGGGAGCAGACGTCTGCTTCATGTTCCAGGTGCGGCGGGCGCCTGTGGCTGGCAGGGCTGCCAGGGTGCGTGGATGGACGCCTGCATTCAGGCGGTGCGCGCATCGGCCCTCCTCGCGCCCGCTGCTCCCGCCGGACCCGCCGCAGCCCGGCACACACGTCCTGCGGCCTGCTGCCCACCCGCCCTCTTCCCTGCTCGACCGGTGACGAGGTGCTGAGCAGCCCTCCTGCTGTCGGTGTAGCACAAGGGTTGCCAGAGTTGATATCGCAGGAATGAGCAGCCTGCTGTGTGCCCCCCCCCCCCCCCCTCCCCCCCGCAGGAGGACCCGCTGCTCCTGTTTGAGCCGCTCGACTCACTGGAGGTGGGCCTGCAGCGCATGCGCGAGCTGTGGCCCGGGCTCACCCCCTCGGCGCTGGCCGACAGCGAGCCGCTGCACCTGTCGCTGGCGGTCAAGGCGCTTGGCCTCAACGGCCCGCCAAAGGGCTTCTGAGCGCGGCTGCGCCGGGCCTGCGGGGCCGCTGGCAGCGCCTGCGGTGCTGCGTGCTGCGCCCACACGGGGCTGCGAGGCTGGCTGCTGGCGCCGCGCGGGCCAGCGCAGGAAGTTGCACGACCGGCTTGTGCGCTGTGTGATATATTCATGCTTGTTGCGATTTGCTTGGTGCCGGCGCCGTTGCAAAAGGTACTTTCTACCACGTGGCACACCTGCACCCAGCGAGCAGCCAGCACCGTGCCAGGTGTGAGCACAGCAACCAGGGCGTACCTGTCGCCCGGGGCCTGCAGGCAGGCAGCCCTGGCTGGCCAAGCCAATGCTACCTTGTGACCGAACACGGTCCGCCTGCAGCTGCTGCCCGCCGACAGTTTGTGTCTGCTGGCTGCTTGGCCGCGCTCAGGGAAGGGCTGTGCGTTTGTACAGTGGGAAGATGGTGTGCTGTGTAATCCTTACGTCCTGATGTGTTGTAGATTTCCCGTTGAAGAGCCGCAGGCGCTTGATGCTGCTGGTGCCTGTTGGTGAAGAGAGCTACAACTGATGCCCTTGCCCCTGCCGCCGAGGGTGTGTGAGCACCTATGGGTGCAGATCTTGCTCAGTGGCTGCTTCCTACCGCACCCCTGTTTGTTAGTAACCCGTGCAAAAGCGACGCATGTTGCGGAAAAGGGCCCCTCCGAAACACATACGCTCATGGGAGGACCACACATCCTGCTGCTGTCGCTGCTGACGTGGCGTGGTACTCGCCCTCAAAAACCGAACTCCGCAGACGTCTGCATTCATTTCCTTCATCCCTTCCATATAGTGAGGGTCTTGTTGGAAGCTGAAAAGCCTCCCGCACCCCAGTCCTGCGCACTACTACTGAGGGTCCACTTCCGATGGGCGCCTCCCGGCTGAGGGGGCAGGACCCCTCCAAGTGGGGCTTCTTCGACAAGCTCTCCTTCTCATGGATGTACCGGTGAGGGGCGCTGACGATCGCCGCGCAAGCAGCGCACAACGGGCCCACTACTACTCCCTGACGCCTCTTGACGGGCGGCGACGGGGCACCGGGCGGTGCCCGCTCAGCCCTCGCACGCGCCCAAGCACCTGGCCTGCACGCCAGCTTGGGGCCAGCCGACCCACTGCTCATGTTTCCCACCCACATGACCTGCAGCATCGTGCCGGCGGCCCGGCGCGGCGAGGTGGCGGTGGAGGACCTGCCGCTGCCCGAGCGCCAGCAAGCAGAGCCGGCCTATGAGGAGCTCAATACCAAGTGGGAGGCCGCCGTGGCCGCCGCCAACAAGGAGGGCGACAAACCACCCAAGCTCCTCAAGGTGCGCTGGGAGCAGCAGGCGTGCGTGTGTGGGGCGGGAGGCGGCGACAGCATGGCCGGCAGCAGCGGCGGAGAACCCTACCACTCGCGCCGGGCACCGGGCGCCAGGCAGGGGCCTTGCAGGCAGGCCCCCGACCCGCTGTATCGACTGCCTGCAGGATGCGCCCAGTGCAGAATACAGTAAGGGTTATGTGTAGGAGGGTTGGGGTCAGCTGCACGTGCGCGCGGGCACCACAGGTTGGGGGCAGCTGCCGCTTCTGCGCAGCCAGACGCCTGCTGCGCCACCAGCGCCTCCCTGCAACATTCCCTGCCCCTGCCCGCCCCACAGGTGCTGTGGAAGACGTACGGGCGTGACCTCATGATTGCCGGCGTGTTCAAGCTGCTGTGGTCGGTGTTTGTCATCCTGGGAGGTGAGCGTCAGGGGCATGGGCGCCTGGCAACCGCCTGCCAATGCAGCCGCCGGCTGGCTTCTGAGCAGCAGGCTGCAGCATCCACACTGCCACTGCATGCCCCCGCTCCCAGCCCTGATGCGTGTGCTCAGCAGCACAACCAGCCCTCCTCGCCCCCCTCCCCCCG
>KQ481951.1:5773-37234 GCA_001430745.1 Auxenochlorella pyrenoidosa
TGTCAGGGAAGCCTAGAAGCGCACAGGTGGCTGCCCGCACGCCGTGTTGGGGAGGCCGCAGCGGGTGGCTGGGCGAGAGCGCGGCAGCTCGCTGTGCACGCGACAAGTTGACAGCAACGACTGGGACCAGGCTTGACTGCTGTCAGTACGAGCTTGGCCGCTGAGCTGGAGAGCCAGACAGAGTGTCAGCCGGCGCCCCTGCCCCGCCCACCTGGCCGGCCAGCAGCCCCACCAGGTCCTCCGGCACCCCCTCAAACTCGGTGTTCAACCCCTTGCGACGCTCCGCGGCGCGGTCCCTGCACCCAGGGGCGAGCACCAGCAGGCAGGGGGTCAGCACAATCTGAGGCGGCAGCACCCGCATGTAGGCCCGCAGCACACGCTCGCGGCGAGGCAGCGGCACGGGCAGCAGTAGCGACATGGGGGTGCAACTGCTGCAACCTGCAGCGTTGATAGCACACATCAGCAGCGGCACTAGGCGGCACGGACGCGCCCTGCAAACCGCTCGACTGCGCCTCGCCCGTTCCTGGCTCTCACCTGTACTTGGGGCCATCCTCCTCCTCGCCCTCCTTGGCCTCCCCCAGCTTGCCGCCCGGCTTGAACCCCGGGCCGGGCTTGGGCTTCTTACTCTTCTTCTTCTCCTTGTTGTCGCCGCCGCTGCCGCCGCCGCCGCCGCTGCCGCCGCCACCAGGGCGCGGCGTGGCTAGCAGCGCGCGGAAGTCCGCATTGCTGAGGCCGCCCGACATGGCGGCTCAGAGAGGAGCCAAACCGCGATCAGGGGCGCTGCGGGAGAAGCATGTGCACAACAGAGCCACAGGCAGTGAGCGCAGCGACGGCCGGGGGCAGTGGCAGTGGCAGCAGCGGCGGCAGCGGCAGCGGCAGCGGAACAACGGGGAGGTCCCTGCCGCCGACGGTTGCGCCACGATGCACTCGGCAGACTCGTTCGACCCACCGGTAGACAGTCCAGGGCCGCAGAAAGACGAGAACCCGCAAGTGGAGTGATGAACGCACGCGGGAGTGCTCTTCGAGGCCTCCCGCGCAGTGTGAGATGATCAATGGCACTGCCGAAAGTGCATAAAAGGGAAAAAAGAGGCCCTGAAGCTCGCGCGCTCGAGGTGGAAAGACGGAGGAATTGCGCAGTGGGCCGTAGGCCAATTCGCGCCCAGTTATTTCATGTATCGTTGGCAAGTCTTAAGCGTCTGATCTGGATTCTCAGGCGCCACGAAGAGTGTTTGGCACACCCGTCACTATGGGCGGCCAGAACGGCTCGGCTGCCCCTCGGGCGAAGCCTAAAGGTGAGATCAGGCGCTCAAGGTGGCCTTTCAGCGCTGGTTGTGCCTCCTGTCACTGCCAGCTTTCAAGCTTCGTGTGTGTCAACGGCGGCGCCTCATATCGTCATCTCTGCCGCTCTGGGAGCATGGAGCGCCGGTATCAAAATGGGGTTGCCAGACAGGGTAACCCCAAGGCCTGGGTGGCTGCAGCGGTTGCGCCGCCGCCGCCTCCGCCACCTGCCGACCCACCCACCTAGTGTCCACCCTTTGCTAACCCTTTTGCAGCCTTCCCACCCCGCTGGGTGGGTAGCGCCCTGAAGCTGCTAATCACATGGGCCCGCTTTTCCACCGTGGCTCTTGTCGTTTCTGGTGCCAGCATGGGTGTGGTGAGTTCTCCAGGACCCAGTACCAGTGACGGATCAGTGCATGGGATCCAGCTTTTAGGATGGTAGTGCACAGTCAGGAGGCCACACAGCAGTTTTCTATAACTCATTCATGGCGTCATTGATGGTTTCTCACCCGCAGAAGCATCTGCTGGCGGCCCACGAGGCAGGCGTGCTGGTGCCGGCCGTGCAGCGCTGGGCGCAACACCCAGTTACGCTGCCCGCCGCTGTGTTGGCGGGCGCGGCGCTGGCGGTGCTGACGGTGCTGCAGCTAGTGCGGCGGCGCACGCAGCCCATTTATCTGCTGGACTTTGAGTGCTTCAGGCCTGGTGGGTGGGAGGGCAGAGTGGAGCAGAGGCGGGCGCGAGAAGGGTTGGGTTCCCAGCTTGTTTGGCAGGCTCCAACATGCTGGCGAATTCAATTTGGCCAAGGCAGTATCTTCAATTGCACCTGATGCTGCGCTGCCTGACGTGCTGCTGTGGCCGCTGCTGCAGAGGACAGCCTGAAGGTGACATACAACCGCTTTGTGACCGGCAGCCGCGACTCTGGGGTGAGCGCCGTGGAGACGCCCCCCCCTGACGCCAGCTAGCGCTGAAACTTGAAGCCTGGGGCTTGCATGCTGGGCGGCACCAACTCATTCGGGAGGCCGTGCAGTCAACACGGCATGCTGGCGGGCCTGCGCCTGCTTGCGCCATGCCAGCGCTTGGCTCCTGGGGCCGCCCCGCGCTTTCGCCCACAACCGTGCATGCGCCGGCTGATGACTGGGCCTGGTCCCGCATCAATTCTCCCTGCCTCCATGCCCGCAGTTCTTTGACGACGAGAGCATGGACTTCCAGACCCGCATCCTGCACAAGTCGGGGCTGTCCGAGGAGACCTTCTTCCCGCCAGGTGGGGGCCCGTGGCCGAGCGCCGCGCAGCTGGTGAACGACACGCGGCCGCAAGGGGGCCGGCTGCAGCGGAGCACGAGCCATTGGCAAGCCGATAACCAGCTGCTCCGAGAGGTCGATCACACTTGCGGGCGCCGCTGCGCTGCGCTGCTCACGTTAATCGCGACGCATGCTGCGCACGCTGCCGCCAGGCGCCCACGCCGCGCCGCTGATGCCCCCGGCCCCCTGCTGCCCCCCAGGCCTGCACAAGGACCCGCCCGAGTTCGACATGGTGTGGGCGCGCCAGGAGGCGGAGCTGGTCATGTTCAACGCCGTGGCCGACCTGCTGGCCAAGACGGGGCTCAAGCCGCGGCAGATCGACGTGCTGGGTGGGTGTGGTGTGCGGGGGGCTGGCTGCGTGCTCGCCAAAGGTGGCTTCAAGCCGCGGCAGATCGACGTGCTCGGTGGGCGGGGGCAGGGCGCCTGGCTGCGTCGAGCGAGCGCGGGCGGGGCGCCTGGCTGCGTCGAGCGAGCGCGGGCGGGGCGCCTGCCTGCACGAGCGAGCGCGGGCGGGCCGCCGTCTGCTGCCAGCAAGTGGATTTGCGGCCAGGGAATTGTGATGTGCTGTCTGCGCAGGGCATAGTGGACAGAAGCATGCAGCACAGGTTGTGTTTTTAGACAAGCAGCAAGTCCCTCACCAGGGCCCCCAACACCCCGCCCCTGACACCCCGCCTGCCCCCGCAGTGGTCAACTGCTCCCTGTTCAACCCCACCCCCTCGCTGTCCGCCATGATCATCAACCACTTCAAGATGCGCTCCGACATTGACTCATTCAACCTGGGTGGGCGGGGGACGACAGTGATGCAGGGCAGCGAATGCAGGCATTTACGCGTTTGGAGCGTTTTCTGTAGGAACCGGTGGGGATGCGCAGGCTCAGGCCCGCCTCCGCACAGCACTCTGTCCTGCTAATCATGGGATTGCCCGCCCCTGCAGGCGGCATGGGCTGCTCCGCCGGCATGATTTCCATCGACCTGGCAAAGAAGCTGCTCAGGGTGAGTGCCGGCCAGAGCTGCACAGGCTGCTGCGACATTGGGCTGAACGGAGGGCAAGTTTGGAGGCGCACCACTGCCGCTGTTGGCTCAGGACAGCCCGCCACAGGCTGCTGTTTGCACACCTCACGTAATCTCTGCTGGGCCCCCGCCTCTGCAGGAGCGCGGACGGGGCGGTTATGCCCTGGTGGTGTCCACCGAAAACATCACGCAGAACTGGTGGGGCGGGCTGAGGGGCAGGGGCAGGCCTCGGTTGGTTCGTGTGGACGGTCCGGTGCAGGAGCTGGGCTGGCTTGGAGTGGAAGCTGCCTCGAACAGGGCGGGCAGCGCTGCTTGGGGAATGTGATTCTTGTTGATTTGGTTTTGATGTTGCTGGTCAAGGCCACATGGCCGCTGGGTTTGGGATGTCTCACCTCTGTGCCTTTGCCGCTCGCTGTCCCGGGCGCAGGTACCACGGCATTGAGCGCTCCATGCTCATCCCCAACACCATCTTCCGGTGGGGCCCAGCACCGCTCATGCGCTGCAGGCAGCCCTGCCGCATGCTCTGTCGTTGCAGCGTCTCGACACAGGCACACAGACCAGGCAGCCCACCTTGCTTGCGATGGCACACGCATGTGCCGCAACCGACATTGACGCATCTCGGCACTGCTCTGCCACCAGCCCTCGCTTCCTCACGGCCTTCCCCCACCGGCCCCCTTTCTTGCCCCCTCCCCCGCAGCATGGGCTCCGCCGCCATCCTGCTGACCAACAAGCGCAGCGAGCGGCGGCGCGCCAAGTACGAGCTGCAGCACGTGGTGCGCGTGCACCTGGGCTCCGACGACGCCGCGTACAAGTGAGCCCCCGCAGCCCCTGGGCAGCGCCTGTGGCGCCACGCTACGAATGCCAGCCGCCCGGTGCTGTGAGCCCTTGCATCTCTCCTGCCGGCTCGCCCCCCCCACGCTTTGCAGCCTGCCCCGCCTGCCTCCCACCTGTGCCCCCCATGCTGCTCCCTGCCCACAGGTGCGTGTTCCAGCGCCCGGACGACCGCAACTTCATTGGGGTGGAGCTTTCAAAGGACCTGGGTGAGTACCTTGTGCCGGCGTCAGGGCGGCAGTTTAAGGGGGCGCGACAGGCGGCGCTCGCGCCTGCCGGCTGCTGACTGCGCAAGGCGCCCGCCCTCCTCCAAGCCTGGCCCCCCCTGCCATGTGCCTGCTGCGCTTCCATGCGCCCCCGGGCAGCTGCGTAGCTGCCAAGACGTAGGAGCAAGGGCTGACAGTGATGCTACTTGTGTGTCCGGGTTGTGTCCCCGCACTGCAGTGGGGGTGGCGGCCAAGGCGCTGGAGACCAACATGACGCGGCTGGGACCGCTGGTGCTGCCCTGGTCAGGTGAGGCGGCGGCACCGGCACCCTCTGTGGCGGCAAGGGGGGCTGTGCGGCCCCGGTCAGGGCTTGCGGCTGGATGCGGCATGAGCCGCTGCCGCTGCCTTCCAGACTGCATATGTGTGCTGGACCTTGCACCCGTCGAATGCTCAGCCGCCGTCGCTTCTCCCAACTGGCTCGCCTGCCCCGCAGAGAAGCTCATGTTTGCAGCCAACTGGGTGGCGCGCAAGGTGTTTAGGTGAGCGCTGAGCGCCTTGCCGCTGTGGCGGCTGCTTCATCGGCCCTGGCCGGTGCTGATCGGGCGCAGCCCTTGTAAACCTGCCTCGACGAGGACCATTCCCTGCCTTTGACCCCCCCACCCCTGCGCACTCCCACCCCCACCCCCACCCTCTCAGGCTGCGCGTGCCTCGCTACATCCCCGACTTCAAGGAGGCCTTTGACCACTTCTGCCTGCATGTCGGTGGGTTGCCTCTGCCCACGCAGCCACACGCGCTGCGCCGCCTCGGTCGAGCCGAGCATGGGGGCTGCGGTGTGCAGATGGGCTGCATAATGAGAGGGTGCACAGCAGCTTTGCACCAGCGCTGATGGGCAGCAGCTTGGCCATTCCTGACGATGTTCATGTGTCGTCCGCCCCTTGGTTGCTGCTGCAGGCGGGCGCGGCGTGGTGGAGGGGCTCAGCAAGCAGCTGGGGCTCAACCCCCGACAGATGGCGCCCTCGGCCAACACGCTGCACTGGTGGGTGTGAGGCCGCCGGCGCAGGCTGTGTACTTTGGGGCGCTTGGCCCTTGGCCACCAGCACAAAAGCTGGCAGCGCCCCTCTGGCTTTGGTGTTCTCGCTGAACCCACATCCCATGAGCGCTTGATCCACACGCACCCCGATTTCTGCCAACCCCCGGCGCCCACAGGTACGGCAACACCAGCAGCAGCACAGTCTGGTACAGCTTCGGCTACATCGAGAGCGAGCAGGGCGTGCGCAAGGGCGACATTGTCTGGCAGGTGCGCCGGGCACGGGACGTGGGTGGGTGGGTGGGGATTGGGTGGGTGTGGGTGGGTGATTGGGTGGGTGGGTGGGTGTGTGTGTGGGGGGGGGGGGGGCGGGGAAGTTTGCAGGCTGGCTGCCTGGGGAGCCGAAAGCTCCCCGGCCATGCTGCCCAAGTTAGATTGAGATAGGAAGTTGGGGGCCAACAGTGGCGCTGCCGCACCCGCTCGTGCCCGCGCAGGTCGGATTTGGCAGCGGCTTCAAGTGCAACTCGGTGGTGTGGCGCGCGCTGCGCAGCGTCAAGACCACTCACAAGGTGGGCCCTGCAGCAAGCAGGGGCGAGCTGGTCGGGACACCGCGCACGTCTTCTTCGCGTGCATCTGTTCACATGCCGGCAGCAAGGTTCTCCCGCTGGCTGCTCGCCCACATGACCGCTGTGCCCCATGGCTCTGCAGGCCTGGGAGCACATCCGTGGGCGGGAGGAGCAGGCGATGGACACGCTGCGCCGCATCGCAGCAGAGACGGCGGCGGAGCGGCAGCTCAAGCAGCAAAAGGTGGGTGCTCCGGCCGGCTGGACCCGCGGCAGCGTGGAGCGGCGGTGGACCGCCGCTCCAGAAATGACACTGCTTACGCAGAGCACATCCAGCGTGGGAATGGTGTGCGGCGGCCCTCACCCCGCCTCCTTGGCCTCTCGCCCCCGCAGGAGAACGGCCAGGAGAACGGCAACGCCAACGGCCACTCCGAGCTTGCTGGGAAGCAGTCGGCGTATGGGGCGGATGCAACGGTGCACGTCGGCGCCGGCCGCTCGCTGCGCAACGGCAAAGTCATCCACGCCAACTGAGCACGCGATGCTCGACTGGGCCAGGCCCACTTTGATGCGTGACCCAATACAGCAGTGCATGGCTGGCCCAGCCCCTGGCAGCCATTGCGGTGCCTGCGCACCTCTTGATCCCCCGTTGCTCGCGAGCCTAGCCCCTTTTTGCACTCAGCTTCTGCCATGGGCACCTCAAGCTGCCCACTGTTCGTGAGCTCTGCACAATGCTCTGCTATCTCCTCGCCTTTGCTCTCCCGCTTGTTGCTCTTTTGATTTTGCATTCCATACATCCCAGACGTTCATCCTTACACTGTTGGGGGCCCTGCAGCAGTTTTTCCCTCCTCTGCAAGCCACTCTGCACGCTCTTTCGGCCGTCCCAGTGCCCGGTCCTTCCGGGTCTGCATCTCGGTTTCATTCAGGCACGGACTCTGATGATGCAAAGCAACACAGACTTGGCCCACGTCTGCTGTGAACAGGCTGCTGCATGCTATGACAGGGGGAATGTGGGTGCGGCTGCAGCTGCGGCTGCTGCCACGCTGCCGCCCACGCTGCTTGGAGCGTCTTGCCAACTCACCGTGGCAGAGCTGCGGCGCTTGCACGCGCCTATCCATTGGCCTGCAAATTGTATTATACAGCGCTCATCATGCGGGCCGGAACGCCTCAGACGCGCTGCACAGCGATGACAACCCTCCCGACCTCCATGCTGCCCCGGCGGCCCTTTGGCGCTTGCTCATCGAAGCAGAATTCTGCGCTGCAGCGCGGGGCCGCGCCTTCGAGCGCTGCCGTCGCCTCCCGCCCAGGCCGCGGGCGGTGCCTGGCGGCAGCAGCAGCAAGCGACTCTGCGCTGCCGCCACTGCCGGTTGAGCCCGGGCAGCCAGTCGTCAAGGTTTGCGGCGTGACCAACGCTGAGGATGCGGAGGCTGCAGCAGCAGCAGGTGCGGGGCAAGCTAGAGGGAGGGCCATCTGCTTTGCCTGCTCTCCAGCCGTTGGTTCACGTGCACGCCACCCGCCATCCATCGATCCCGGCTCTGCGTGCGTGTGTCCACCCTGCAGGGGCCCACCTGATTGGCATGATCCTGTGGCCCCGCGCGAAGCGCTCCGTCGGCGGCGCCGTGGCGGCAGGCATCGCAGCGGCGGCGCGGCGGCACGGCGCCGAGCCGGTGGGCGTGTTTGTCGACGAGGATGCTGCCACGATTGCGCGGTGCGCCTGGGCGGGCTGCCCAGGGCCGGAGGGTTTTTCCACACACAAACAGAAAGCTGACCGCAGACTGGAATGCATGAGGTTGACCAAGCTCTGCACAGCAAGCGTGTCTTGTGACCCTGAGCCACCTCACCCACTGCTGCACTCGACCCGGCCGCTGCCTCGGACGTGCGTAATGCTTGAGGTGTGGCCCGTGCACGCCGTCGTCCTCTGAGGACCCACCCCGCTTGCCGTCTGGTTACCCAGCCCTGCCGCCCCTGCACTCGCAGCGTGTGCGCCGAGGCGGGCGTGCGGGTAGCGCAGCTGCACGGCGATGGCGCCCGCGCCGCGCTGCCCGACCTCCCCGCCGGCTTGGCCGTGGTCTACGTGCTGCATGCCGACAAGGCGGGGAACGTGCAGACGGCGCTGCCCCCCGCAGGCAGCAGGTGGGTGGGGTAGCGGACGCAGGGTGTGGTGGTGCTGCGCTTGCTCGGGCGCGGCTGCCGATTAGGGAGCGCAGTTGTGTGCGATGGCGTGCAGGTGCTGCTGCTGGCAGCGGCGACCTTGGGATGGAGCAGGGCGATGTTGATCCGCACCAGGAGGCAACACAGCCCATACACTGCACACACACCCACCGCCGACTCGCTGCCCTGCTGCTTGCCCTTGTCCCCCACCCCACCCCACCAACGCCCACCCCACCACACACACACTGCCGCAGGCAGCCGCAGTGGCTCATCGTGGACGGCCTGCAGGGCGGCAGCGGCGAGGCCTTTGACTGGCGCCAGCTGCGCACGCAGGCGGCGGGGCTGGCGCCGCACAGCAGCCACGGCTGGCTGCTGGCGGGCGGACTGACGCCAGACAGCGTGGCAGGTGGGGCGCGGCTGGTGGCGGGGCAGCGAGGCGGCGTGCATGCTGCTGCAGCAGCTGGGATTTTGTTCCCCGCTGGGCTCCGCTGCAACAGGCTGCCGCAGGGCTGCGACCCTTCTGCTGGATGCCATCACTGCAGTTGACAGCACATATCACCCATCCCGATGGCCTGACCCCTTGAGCCGCGTCCCGCCTGCCCGCAGAGGCAATTGCCACTGCCGGCCCCACCGGCGTGGACGTCAGCAGCGGCGTGTGCGGCCCCGACGGCCTGAAAAAAGACTTGGGCAAGGTGCAGCGGTACTGCAGCGGCGCGCTGGCGGCGTTCCAGGCGGCGGCGGCAGTTGGCGGCGCCTAATTGCGGAACCGGCTTTTCCTTCTGCATCCTTCAGCCTTGACCTGGTGGACCCTTTTCCTGACACTGCAACTTGTGTTTTGCTCATTTCATGCGGCGCGCACTGCAACATTACAGCAACCGCAAGAACCCAAGTCCCGCACTCCCAGCGCAGACCCCACCCCTGGGCCTCCTATTCAGTCAGCAGCGGCACAACGCTGCTCCTGCATGGCCGTAGCCGCCGCCACATCCAGCCTCTGCTCTTCCAGCCAGCGCTGGGCCTCAGCCTGCCGCAGTGTCTGCGCCAGCGGGGCGCGCGCCTGCCAGCCCTGCTCTGCTGTCACTCCTGCTGGGCCGTTCCTGCCACCACCATTGCCTGTCCCAGTGGGCCCAGCCGTGATGCTCCCGGCGCCGTGGAGCCAGAACCCGGCGAGGCCAGCAGCGCCAGCAGGGCACGCCGCAGGCTGGACATGTGCTGGGTGGCGCCGCGGGCGGCCGGCAGCAAATCCAGGCACTGTAGTGTGGCAGAGGGGCAGCGACTGGAGACTTTCAACCCAGCACAAGAGCAGGATCTGGCTAGAGTGGAGGCATCTTGGAAGCGCAGCCAAGGTGACCAGCAGCCTCACCTCCAGGTATGCCTTGGCCAGCTGGAACAGCAGGGCGGGGTCGTCCCTCAGCAGTGCTGCCAGGTGAGTTGCTGCCAGACGCCATGCAGAGCAGCCAGTCAGGGCGCGCACTTCACAATTGGGGGCAAGCACACACACGTGAGGGTGTCATGAGAGAAGGCTGCACGCGCCCTGCATACTGGCAGGGGGTGGCTGTGTGCTCTCAGCTGAAGCCTGCTCGAGGGAAAAAGCCACACGTGCCCCCGTCACCTGTGTGCAGCCGTGTGTGTGCCACTGAGCACTCGGTGTGCGGCGCCAGCAGGGCGGCTTGGCCCAGCAGCGCCGGCGCCTGCACCGCCGCCACCTGGCGCCACCCTCGCAGCACCGCCACCTTGCCTGCAATCCCCCAACAGCACACTGGTCGCGTTTGGCAAGCTGCTCCGCAAGGCCAGTCTCTGCGCGCTACAGCTGTTCACATGAGTCGCATGGGATCTGGCCAGGCATGCCTGCAAGTGACCTGCCTTGCCTGCCCCAGACCGCCCCGACCGCGGCACCTGACTGCAGCAGGAAGACTGCCCCTCGGCCAGCCACCACCAGAAGCTGGCGCGGGGGGGGGGGGGGGGGGTAGTGCGAAATGAAGCGGGAGCGCCGTGCAGGCATGCACAGCTGGCGCGGCTCGCTGCCAGCCTGGCTGCCAGCAGGGCCAGCGGGGCAAGCGCAGGGCAAGCGGGCCCCCTCTTGCCCCCTCTGCATCCCTTGCCGGATGGTTATCCCAACACACACTGCCCTGCCCGCCAGCTGCAGCCCACCAGCCCAGCAGGTTGACGATGACGGCCAGCGCCCACAGAACCGTCAAGCCGTACATGCCCGCGCTAGTCAGCTCAAACAGGAACATGGAGCCGCCTGCTCTGGAGGGGAGTGTGGGGGTGCTGGATACGGGACCCCGTTCAGACTTCAGGGGCAGCAGCATGCCGAGTGAGAACCGCTGTGCAGCAAATGTAGAAAAAGCGGCAGTGTTACAGTCGTGCAAGGGGCTCGATGCGCCCACCCGGGCCGCAAGACAGGGCGGCGCCCCAGACGGCGCGGGCCAGCCGCTTGAGGCGCAGCATGCGCAGCATACGCAGCAGGTAGAAGAGCTTCCAGGCCACGCCACCGCCTCCCAGCGACACCAGCGCCAGCTCTGGCACCACCGCCAGCACTGCGGCACCGGGAAGAGTTGGGCAGAGGCGCCTCTCAGGCCTCGGGACGGGCGTGAGGAGGCAAGCGCCCATTGAAAGCCAAGGCTCGCCTGCTGCACGAAGCGGCACGTCAGCAGTTCTTGCTTGCAGGGCGCGCAACTGCCAACCACAGAATGCGCCCTACTGCAGCCACGGCTGCGCAGGACTGTCGAGCCGTGCTGACTGGGCACAGGGCACCACCCAGCCCTGCATGCTGCCAGGCAGCCCACCTGCCGGCAGATCCCACTTGAGGTAGCCATGCCGCGCATAGCATGCCAGGCTGGCGGGGCCGTCTGTCACCATAGCGCGCCTGCCATCCCAGCTGACCAGCACAAACCCAATGTGCAGGGACAGCAGGAGGTCTGCCAGGTACAGGCCGCCTGGCGGCACAAGGGGGCCCGGGCGCAGAAGCTTACGCCTGGCATGTTTGGCGGCTGTCAATTGCCAGCAGCTGGCAGGCAGCAGCTGGCAGGTTGGCTGCGTGGCCGGTCGGTGCCCTGCTGCACCGCTGCCCTGCGGCCACACCCAGTTCTCCTCGAGCCAACCCGCCTCCCTATTGCCTGCCGCTGAAGGCACACGGTCAACCCTGCCCGGCGCCGTCCCCTACTGCTCACTGGCCGCAAAGTCGAACCCCCCGAGCCAGTCCACTGAAGCGGTGGCGCTGAATCCCAGGCTGACAGGCACCAGGAAGGCTGCAGGCAGCGGCGTTCGGGCGGGGGGGGGGGGGGGGGGGCAGCCTGACAGGCGGCAGCAGCATGTGCAGCCAGTTTGCGCCAAGGTACGCACCGCATGAAACAACGGCAGCCGGCTCCCATGCATCACTGCAGGCGTCCCAACGCGGCAGCCCGGCGGTGGCAACAGCGGCGGTGGTGGCGGAATCCGCAACAGCAGCGGCAGCAGCAGCAGCTCCGCTGACCCGTGTAGGTTATGTCCAGGGCGCTCATGGCAGAGTCCCAGCGGGCCACCCAGGGAGACAGCGGGCTCAGCAGTGGCAGGCCCAGCAGGGATCTGTTGGGAGGGCAATGGCCGGAGCTCAGAAAAATGCAAGCTTGGACACTGGCTGTCGGCGCACGTCGGCGGCGGTATAGTGGGAGCCGAGCGAGCACTCCCGCCAAGCACCGCTCCCCAAGCCTGCAGGCAGCCCACACCTGCGCGGCCGAGCAGGGCCGCGGTAGCGCCGCCAGCGCCGCTCGCTGCGCACTGATAGGGTGCGAGACGGCTCAACCGCCAGCCTGGGAGCGGGGCCTGCCATGGGTGCAGAAGGGGCAAGCACGGGCTGGTGTCAGGGCAGGGTGGCGCGGAGTGCCCGACTGGAGGGGGCCGCTTTAGGCGACAGCGGCGCACTGCATACCAGGCGGCGCACCGTGGATTCGCTCGTGCACCTCACGCTGCACACTGCCCTGCCCGGCAGAGCCGCCGCGGCTGAACCCTTGCGTGGGTCGCTCGCCGCTGCCGGCGCCGCTAGCGGCATCAGCAGCCTCGGAGTCTGGGAAATGTGGCCAGGCAGCACCCTGCTGCATGCCTGCCCGAAGAGGTTCAACAGAGATCAGATCTGCTGCAGGCAGCCACGAATCTTGCAGGGTGCTGTCGCGCCCACAGGGCCGCGCTGCGCGCAGCGCTGTGGCCGCTTGATGCCCGCATGCCTGCTCTCGACCTGCCTGCACTGAAGGTTGCCCAACCGATTGCTGAGCAGCATGACTGGCCAGCCAGCGTCCCCGGAGAGGTCCCCAGCGTGGGCAAGCCTGCCCAAGCTCGCCCCTGAGGCCTTCTGCAGGCTCCTCGAATGCCTGCATGACAACAGGCAGCGCTGGCAATGGGAGCGGTTTGGAGGTCTGCTAACGCTGCCAAAGCGGAGGTGCGCCGCTGCCGCCGCTGGCCTGCGCCGAGAGCAGACTGTGGTGAAACTCAGGCGCAGGCAGTGATGAGCATCGCCCTCGCCAGTACCACTATTCTCCAAGCATAGCATGTTCCTGGTGCAAGAATCAACCTGCTGCAGGGCGCTGATTGAGCGAGTTTGCCGAGCCTGGCGAGAAGCCGCGGCGAGTGCCAGTGGCAACACGGCGTCCCTGCACTTCCCTGCCACGGGGGCACTCCCAGACGAGGATACCATGCAGAAGCTTGCGCATGTGCTGCAGTCGCGGCCTGTGCAGAAACTCAGCATCAGTGCAGCAGGGGCCACCTGGCTGCCGCTAGCTGCGCCCGGCTTGCTGGCATTGGCAGCCTTCCCTGGCCTGCAGAGGTGCGTGCGGGGTCCCGAACTGCCTGCTAGCTTTGAACATCTTCTTCTTGAACATCAATGCTGCATGCAAATGATATCACGCCCTGCCATGATGCAAGGGAATCCATCGTCCCGGAAATGCAAGCCCAGTGATGCCGCATGCACACCCTGTGCCTCCTCCTCTTCCCGAGTCACTGCAGGCTACAGCTCTCTGCTGGCTGCCTGCCAGCCTTCAGCAGCTTCCTGCCGCTGTGCATGCGACTAGAGGAGCTTGCTCTGGATGTTCAGGACCTGAGCCAATAAGCCCTGCATCTGCTGTGCTTCCACCTCAGGCGAGAGCGGTATGCGAGCACCAGGGCTGTTCCTACTGCCGCTGGGAGGGGGCACATTGCCTCTGTGCCGCGCAGCACACCATGCATGGACTTTATCCACAGGCACAGGGCCGCTTTCTGTGCACGCCAGCTGTACAGGGCAACAGCAGCACATAACAACACACCGCTGCCTCCGCTCACTCTGAAACAACGAACGTCTCACCCCCTCCGCAGCGCTCTGCCGCCAGGCAAGCTGCAGCTGCTGGACATTCGCCTGTCAAGGACCGGGGCGCTGTCCGGAAAGCTCAAGGATGCTGTGTTGCTGCACGCCCGTCCAGCCGCGCTGGAAGTGCGCGGCGCCGCGCTGCCCGCGGCCACGGCCTGCCAGCTGTCCCAGCTGCAGTCAGCCGCTATCTGCGTGAGCAGCGATGAGGAGGCCTTGCAGCTGGGTGTTGTCACCGCCTGTCGCCGCCTGCCGCAGCTGCGCTGGCTGGCGCTGAGCGATGACCGCAAGAATCTGCAGCTGCCAGACTGGTTTGCCACCAGCCTGCCTGGCCTCGAGCACCTGCCGCTGCGCCACCTCAGCACTCGCCACTGCCTGCCCAGGCAGGCCTGGGCCTGCCCCCAGCTGACCAGCCTGGCCGCAGACGGCGCGAGGGTGGGCCCTCTGCCGGCCGCGCTGGGCTTGCCCGAAGGGGGGGTGCGCAGCAGCGGCCTCAGGCAGCTTGCGCTGCGGCGCTGCCGCTTTGAGGGCGGCTGCTTCCCAGCGCCGCTGTGTGCCGCGCTGGCGGCGCTGACCCGGCTCCAGCTGCTGGAGTGCGGACCCCTTCTGCCCAGGGAGGAGGCGCCTGCCTCTCCATCCTCTTCAGAGGACGGAGAGAAGTCTGGACAGGAGGATGCCGTGGGGGACGAGGAGGAGGAGGTGGAGGGGGCAGGCGATGCGGACGGCAGCATGGATGCGGAAGCAGCCCAGCTGCCGGCACAGGATGAGGAGAGGGAGGGCGGGCAGCCGCAGGTTTTGTTGCTGCAGGTGAAGGAGCAAAGGGCGCCGGAGCTGACCCTTCCGGGCACCTTCTCGCTGCTCAGGTGGGCGCGCATGGCTCACTAATACGGGACAGCACCACCTCTGCTGCCAAGCACTGCTGCTCTTCTCGGCTTCCACCTGCCTTTCTGGAATCTGTCTGCCTTTCAGTTTGCAAAGTGCGCAAGCCCCCCACACCCACCCACCCCCCTTCCCCATCCCTGTTCGTATGTGTCCACCATGCTGCAGCTCGCTCAAGTGCCTGGCCATCTCCCGCTGCCGTCTGAGCCGGGGCGGCCTGGCGGCAATCAGTCCCTGGACGTCCCTCACAGCGCTGCACCTGCCCAGCAGCCAGCTGGAGTGGCTGCCCCAAGGGCCCTACCTGCAAGGCCTGGAAGTGTGCGTCTTAGTTTTCAGATGCAGTTTGGCTGTGGTCGGCTGTCTGTTGCGCAACAGCAGGATGCCAGAGTGCCTGTCTGCCTCCCTGCCCCCCCCCCCCCCCGACCTGGTGCCTTCCACTGATCCGCCCCACTGCCTGCAGCCTGGACATCAGCGGCAACCCCTCACTTGACCAGCCCATCCCTTTTGCTGCCACTGAGGCCCATCACCTGCACTCGCTGCGTATCGACATCCGCCACGCCAGCGGAGTGGGCTGCTGTGTGGACTTGGAGGACTGGCCAGGCCTGCAGGCAAGCAGGGGCGGCTGCGCCTGCCATGGCCAGCTGCAGGCGCCTGCTGCTCTCAAGCTTGCAAGCAAGGCAATTGCCGCACGGCATGTCTGGCTGGCAACACCGGCATGCTGCTCCGCCCAGGCCGGCACGCCACCGAATGCTTGCAGCCTGCTCTGGTCCCTCTAAGCCTGGTGAAGAGCATGCTGCTAATGCCAAGGCAGACTTGCTCACGTGTGGATGGATGTGCCTCCCTCTGCTGCGCTGCTGCCCCGCCAGGCCAGGCTGAGCTCCTTCCGGCGCCTGGCGGACCTGCACGTAGAGGCCCCAGGCAGCGATGCAGATGCACAGATGCTGCTTGGTCTCATGGAGGAGACACTGGACTTTTACGATGGCCCAGATCCGTATGGCTGGAGCTATGCCGATGCGTGCAGCTTTGAGCGGGAGGAGGCGGCTGTGCTGGGCGGCGAGCGGGCGGAGGGAGACAGCGATGATGAGAGTGATGATGACTAGCGCACCCTGTGTCTCTGCTTCAAAATATGTAACGGCCTCGTGTATGGGCTTGCATACTGCCATCTTGTGGGGGACTGCAGCGATCATATGCAGCAATCACGCATGCTGCGTCCCGCTGCCGCCGCCGCTGCCGCTGCCGCCGCCCTCCCCTCCGCACGTTTGATCGGTCGATCTTCGATCGATCGGTCTCCCGTGGGAAGCAGGAGGTGAGGTTGCCTTATTCTGGGACGTCGTAAAGATTGCAGGCGGCAAAGAAGGAGAGCTCAAGGGATTCTGGGGTTGCGGCAGCCCTCGCGCCTTGTCTCTGTCTCGGGGCAGCGAGCGAGCGTAGCTGTGCTTGCGACGGGCAGCCACAATCCCCAGCGCTTGGCTGGCAGCGGCCTCATCGATCCCGCCACCGCCTCCCTCCCGCCGCTGCTCTGGACCCGGCGTGCAGCCGCTAGGAGCTGGCGAGCTGGCGCCTCCCAGCACCGTCTCAGTTCACGATGCAGGCATTGCTGGCCAGCCAGAACGTGCGGGCCTGGGCTGCCACGGTAGCAGGCGCCACCTCCTGGCTGGCCGTGTGCAGCGTAGTCGGCAAGCTGGGGCTGCTGCCGCCCCGCCTCGCCCGCAAGCTCACGCACATTGGTGAGCCGATTTGCTACTTGAGCTGGTTGGATATTGACAGTGCCCTGGAGCGCGCATGCTGTCGCTGCCCTGGCCAGCTCGTGCTTGTATCCGATGCTGTAGGTGGGCTGGACTGGTATCCCTGGTCTCGTGTCGATTGGTTTGTCAACAGGCACGGATGATAGCCCAGCCTGGGTGTCACGTTTTGACCCGCGTCCCTTGTTCTGCAGGCACTGGCCCGCTGTACATGCTGTGCTGGCCATTGTACACCGCGCACCCGGCCTCCCGCTGGCTGTGCGCCTCTGTGCCCGCGCTGGCGGGCCTGCGGTTTGCGGCCGTTGGGGCGGGGCTGCTGCGAGACGACGCCCTGGTTGCCAGCTCAAGCGTAAGCTGGGTCCAGAGTGGGCAAGGTGTGCTGGGCAAGCAAGGGGTGCATGAGCTTGGAGACAACAAAACAGGCATGCAGGACCTGGCTGTGTGCAGGCAGGGGAAGAGTCTGCGCAGGCGTGGCAACACATGGCGGCAGGCATGCAGAAGGGAGCAGGAATGAGCGGCAGATACTTCACCCCTCCGCTGCCTGTTTTCAACCCTCTCTCCCACCCTGGACCCTCCCCCACATTTCCAGCGCTCTGGTCGGCGCGAGGAGCTGCTGCACGGGCCGCTATGGTATGCCGTGGCGCACGTAGCAGCAACGCTCCTCTTCTGGCGGCACTCCCCTGCCGGCGTCGTCGCGCTGTCTGTGCTGTGCGGCGGCGACGGCCTGGCAGAGGTGGTGGGGGCGGGGCTGGCCGGCAGTGGCGGCTCTGCAGGCGGCGGCAGCGACGCGGCGGGCGGCAGGGCACGCGGCCAGGGGCAGAGCCAGCGCCGAGGCCGGCTGCCGCACAACCCCGACAAGAGCGTGGCGGGCAGCCTGGCCTGCTGGCTGGGCGGCGCCGCCATCGCGTTGCCGCTGCTCGCGCACTTTCGCGCCGCCGGCGTGTTTGACGGCATGGGTGCAGCTGGCGCGGGCCTGCCAGCAGGCGGCGCGCTGCTGGCTGGGGTGCTGCTGTGCAGCGCTGCGGGAGCGGCGGTGGAGTCGCTGCCTCTGGGGGAGGCGGACAATCTGTTTGTGACGGCGGCCACCGCGCTGGCGGCGCGCGCCTGGTTTGGCTTCTGATGCCGCGGCGGGCACAGCGGCCTGCCCACGGCTTCACAGCCTTATCTCTGATATCCGTAGGGTCCCCCACCCGTGTCCATTGCCCCACCTTCCTCTCATCTACTCCTGCCGCACACGTCTGCTTTCTGTTCTTCTGTTACATCAGTGCAAAATACATTTCAAAATTTGACGCCGTGGTCACTCATGTAGCTGCAGCTGGCGGCAGAACGGGCTTGCCCTCATGCGCTCGGGTACGCCGCCGCGGCCTCTGCCGCCGCCGCATCCGCCGCGTCCTCCACCGCCCCGCTGGACAGCAGCAGCCAGACGTGCAGGGTGGTGGCGAGGGTCACGAAGTAGTGGAGGAAGTGGTGGTCCGACAGGCCTGTCCACCTGCGCGATTTTGGCAAATTTCGGGCAAACTTTGGGATTTCCTTTGGTCCAGTTGGTGTTCCTAAGGCACGGCGTAGGGCCCCTGTGAGGTTGACCAGCACAGCTGGTGGGATGCAGGGCGGCTGCGGCCCAGAATGCCGCCCTCCCTTGTTTGCTGCCCCCCAAGGGGCCCCGCCCCGCAGGCCGCAGTACCGCCCACCTATCGTGGCCCCCGTTGCGCAGGAAGGCCACCGCCCCCGCCAGGTACAGCAGCAGCTCCGCAGCCATCAGGAAGCTGGCCAGCTGGCGCCAGTACAGCAGCGCTGCGGCAGCGGCAGCCAAGGGGCGCAGGGGCGCCGGCAGCGTGGGCAGGGCAGGGCTGCAGGCGACAGGCAGGGCCCAGGGGGCGGCATACAAGACGGGCGTGCACACTGCTGAGGGCTTGCCAGTCAGGCACTGCAAGCCTTGCAACATCGCAAACCCTGCAACATCGCACCTGCGATGGCGCCGCCGGCCACGAAGCCAGCCACCCGCGGCGCCGGCGGCAGGAAGGCAGCGACCAGCAGCAGGAGTGCCACCCAGGCCATGGGGGTGGGCACGTGCCCATGATCCAGCACCTGCAGCAAAACAATGCTTGTTTGGGCTTAAAGTCTGTCTAACTGCAAGAACTTGCGACACAGACAATAGGCTGGGATACTGATTGCACAGCATTCAGCCTGAGGAGGCAAAAGCATGCTCTCCTGCCACGACTGCAGCGCGCGGACCCGTTGTGGTCTTCCCCAGCCGGATGCGAGGCTTTCCCGGGCGCTTGCGAACGCAGTGAGCAAGGGCTCCTGCCGTGCTGCTGCATGCGGCCCAAAAGCGACGGCTGCTGCCAGCAATGCATCCATCCCATATCCCACCATGACCGTGGTGATGGGCGTGCCCACGATGGTGGCCACAATGCCGAGATGGTCCAACTTTTCCTGCAGGGGCACGGCCGACAACATTGGAAAAGCCCTGCGCTCCTTTCCCAGCTGCCTCGCTGGCAGCGGTGTCCGCAGCGCTGGTCCACCTTGTTCCCTGCGCCTGCACAGGCGCCCAGCACACCTGCTGCGTGCGCACTCCCTTTTTTCGATAGCCTGATGTGGCCCTCACTTACAACACCCACGGTCCCGCCCCCAACCCCATGCCCCACCCAAACGCCAACACACACACCAGCGAGTGGCTGTCCGGCCAGACGTGGGTGAGAGCAGAGAGCAGATGGGTGGTGGCGGCGCAGCAGCAGAAGGCAGCCAGCGCGACGCCGCCGGGCACTCGGCCTGCAAGGGGCACAGTCCAGCGACCATGGCCGGGCGCTTTTGCAGCAGTGCAGATTGTACAGGGAGGGCACCACGCGAGGGGCAGCAAGGGCTGTGGAGCCGCAACCTTGCAGCAGCGGCGGCGGCAGGTGCCGCATAGAGAGGCCTGCACCAACGCACGCTGCCTGCCTTGCAAGGCGCCTGCCCCAGCGCATGCTGGCCGCCCTTCTAACTGTGAAACCTGGCTGCCAAGGCACTCACCCCAGCTGGCGAGCGCGGCAAGCGCCAGCAGGGCGGCGCCTGGTACCGCATGGCTCCAGAAGTTGATGCGCTCATACGGGTCGTGGAACATGCCTGGTGGGTTGGGTGTGGTGGGGGGCTTGAGGGTGCGGGAGCGGAGGAAGGTGCCGGGCAATCAGGGTGTACAGGCAAGCCACAGGAGAGCCAGCAGCCTCCAGAGTGTGTGCGCATGCAGGGAAGTGTGTGCTGCGCTGGGGGGGTGCAGGAACGCGCGGCATGCGACAGGCATGGCCTCCCGCAGGCTGGATGGTTGGCGACCGAGCGGGCTGTGGCGAGTGTTGAGGTGTTTGGCCAACAGCAGGAGGCAGCGGCGCCAAGCTGCATGCATGCCGCAGTGCACCGCGTGCAACGCTGCCTCTGCTCACAGTGCCACCAGGGGGTGTGGGGAAAGCAGCCTGCCGGTGCGCCCGCCGGCCTGCAAAGTGCGAAGTTCGCAGGGCACCGAGCCATCCATCAGATACAAACCACCAGGGGCTGCGCAGCAGGCTCCGTGCATGCAATGCAAGCTAGCCAGACAGCGGTGCCTCCGACCTGCAGGCTATGAGCCGCCCCGTGGCTGGGTCATGCAGCTCCCTCCAATGCTTGACCTGGTAACAAGGGTTGAGGAGGCTGGGCGTGAGCAGCTTGGGGGTGGGAAGCGGAGTCGTGGGGCGGCGCCTGCTACTGCTACCGCTACTGCCGGCACTGCCGCCGATGCTGCCAGCAAGCCAACCTGCTTGATCGCTGCCTGATGGTGGTGTTGCTGCTGGTCTGCGGCCATGTTGCTCGCCGGACCGCCGTGTTGCTTTGCTCTTTTGATAGCAGAACGGGTTAGGGCCATTGCTGGCGCTTGTGGGCAATCTGAGGCTCTGAAAGGTCCCCGTCTATGGTTGATGTTGATGAGAATCTGGTTCTGAGGCGAGAGGCAGCCTCGCCAGGCAGAACCAATCGTGCTCACGTGGCCGGACTTTCGAAGGGCTCTTTGTGCAAGGCCCGACTCGATCTGGGAGAGCGATACTCGATCGGAACAGCTGGAGCAGCACGACAAAGCTTTCGACAGGCACTTGAGTTTGGCCTGTCTCACTGCACAACGGGCACGCGTTGGGGTGCCGACATTGTCTTGTGCGCAGCCCCTATGGACCCTTGAAAGCAGCGCCGGCCTGCGACTGTCCCACGATCAACCCAAGCTGCGAAATATCAAGGGACAGCGGCCGCAGCGCCTTGAGCGCCTGCCGAAAGTGCAGTGCAGCTGCTTCGAAGGTCACACAAGCGCGGTGAGCCAGTGTTGCTTTGCCGCCGGTGCCGCCTGTGCCGCCAGTGCTGCTGCCGCCCGCGAATAGCTCCTCTTGAGCAGCTCTATGCTCCACGACCTCGCTAGAAGACCTGTGCATGGATGCCCAACCTCCTCTTTCAGCGCTTAGGATTGGCCCCATGGTTGTTGACTGCGCGCAAGCAAGTTTGGTCGCTGCCCCTTACCTGCAGAGCGAGGGGGCCCTTGCCATCCTTCAGCCAATTGCCTGCGCCTCAGCAGCTAGTTGCAGCAGTGTTGTCGGGCAGCAGTGGCCAGCTGCGCGCAGCAGGCGGGCGCCATGCTGAAGCGCGACTTTGGCATCCTGCTGCTGTCGGTGTGCGCGCTCTACTTGTCGCTGCAGCACGAAGGGGCCTACCAGTTCCGCAAGGCCTGGTGAGCCCCCGGCCAGCCTGGCGCGTTTTTCTGTTGGCCACGCTGCTCCAGCGCCCTCGAAGAGTCTCTTTCCAGTCGGAAGCTTCAATGGCGACACCGCGCCTGCCTCGGCCAGCGCTTGCCGCTCTCGACTGGCCAACTGCTGACCCTTCCTGCCTGCATTGCCTGTCGGCCGACCCCCGTCCCACAGGTACCACTCCTGGGCTGATCACGACCCGACCTTGCACGAGCTGCAGGAGCACCTGCACCCACCGCCGCCCCCGCTGGTGGTAGGTTGCTGCAGGGCAGGCAGGGTCTGTGCTCAGCTGCCTGCTCTGCCTGCTCTCAGCCCTGTTCCGCCTGCTCTGCTGCTGCGCTGCTTGCTGTCTGGCATGTGTCTGGCCGTGGGCCTTGCTGTCGTCACGTCACGCCGCGGCAGCAGTATGTGCAGCAGGCAGACGCCGCATGATGCCCTCCTGGCACGAGCCTTGGGCCGTCAAGTTTGTTGGACTAAATTAAACATGGTGCCTTCCCCCCCCCCCGCAGACCGACCTGAATGGCGATGGCAAGCCTGAGGTCATCACAGCCACCCCCACGGGCAAGATCCAGATCCTGGCGCCCCGCCGCTTTGGCGACGGCTTCGCGCAGGCCGAGGTGGGTTGCCGCCCTGAGCGCTGAGCTCAATACCCTGCCAGCGCCGCCCCAACTGCAAACAGTTTGCTGCCAGCCGGGACGGCGAGCGCGCAGCGCGCCCTGGGGCCTGGTACTGGCACGCATGCGCTTCCGCCCCCTTCCCCCCCCCTTGCCCACCCCGGCCCCCAATCTCTCTCTACCCCACCCACCCCAACACCCTCTCCACCCCACCCACCCTCAACCCCACCTCCCCCGGCCCCCGGCCCCCACTGCAGCTGCTGTCGCAGCACGACCTGGACACCTCTGGCAAGATGCGCATCGCAGCCATGCGGTCTGGCTACCTGACGCCCCCTCCCAAGGAGCTGGTGCGGGCGCCACGCAAGCAGGTGCGCCGTGAGGCGGGAAGGGAGCAGGCCGGCTGTTGGCTGGCCGGTCGGTAAGCGGCCTGCCTCTGCCTGCGTGGCCGCGCGCTCGCGTGCGTGCGCGGCTCGGCTGCCAACTTTCCCAGCTTTCGCTGCGTTGTTTCCCCCATTCGCGCTGCTTGCCGCTTGATTTAGTGGCACTCCGCCTGCCGGCGTGCCCTGCCCAAAGAGCACACGCTCAGCTGGCGCCTGCGCTCCCTGTCCTTCCTGTGCTCGCCCCGGCGCAGGTGGTGGTGGTCGTCACGTCGGAGCTGCGGCTGCTGTGCCTGAACCACAACCTTCAGAAGCTGTGGGAGCAGGACCTGTCGGTGGGGGTTGGGTTTGTGTGTGTGTGTGTGTTTGTGTGGGTGTGGGTGTGTGGGTGGGGGGTGGGGGGTGGGGGGGCATAGGTGGCCTGGAAGTGTGCAGGACCTGTCGGTGGGTCGGGCATGGCGGGCGCACTGCCAAGCGTCCCGATGGGGGGGCTGCAGCAGCCCGCGCGGCGGCCCTGGGACCTGCAGCAGCCCACGCGGGAGCACCACGCGGCGAGTCCCTCCCTGAGCAGCGTCGTTTCTGATCTGGCGTCCGCTCCCCCGTTGCAGCCGCACTACCCAGACCATGGCGGGATTCGGGAGCTTGCCATCCACATTTCAGGTGGGCGGGCCTCCTTCTTCCCTTCGACAGTCTTGGCCCGACGTGGGGGCGTGCCCTCCCCCAAACTGGCGGTGGATCGCACGCTCTGGGCCGTGCATTGAGGGCTGCCAGCGTGGCCCCACCTGCCGCCTTTCCACTATCGCAGACCAGCACATCAGCGGCAGCGGCAAGGGCGCCGCGGCCAAGCTGTCGGCGCACCAGAAGGAGGAGTTTGGCTTTGAGGATGAGGGAGACCACGGCATCGTTGTGGTGGGGGCGTCGGTCGTCCCGCTGACGGCGGCGCAGCGAGAGGAGCTGGGTGAGCCCTGGCAGCAGCAAACCATATCGCTAACCATGTCGCTGCTCGCCCTGCCAGCTGGTTCTGGTGCTGGTTTCAAGTCGCCAAGCGATGGGTCGCTGGGGGAGGGGATGGTTGAGAGGTTGTGCATGTTTTCCGGCACGTCTGCGACTGGCGGCCCAGGCCGGCTGACTGGAGGCAGGGGATGTGAAGGCGGTGCGAGCGAGTTTGCAAGCGTCGGCAGTGCACTCTACCAGCTGCTGCGAGCCGGGCCACTGCCTCAGGCTGCACCCCTTGGCTGCCGCCCTTCTCGCTGCCTCTGGGCGGCCCTGCTACTTTTTTTTTATTTGCCTCTGGCTGGCTGCCCCCCCCACCCCCACCCCCCACCCCCCACCCACCCATGGCTGCAGAGAATGAGGTGGAGGAGGAGGCGCGGGAGGAGCTGATGCAGCGCTTCCGTGCCCACGGCCGCAAGAAGGGCGCCGCCAGTCAGGTGGGCAGCCAGCTTGCGGGTGCGCCGTGCTTTGGCCTCCTCGCAACCAGCGCCCGCCCTTGAGCACACAGCAGCCGCGGCGGCCGCCCGCATGCCTGCGCCCCCCCCGCGTTCTGCCCAGTAAGCCGTGACACCAGAAGGTCAGAGCCGTGGGCAGGGACGCACAGCACAGCCCGGGGCTTCAAGCATCAAGGCATCAATAAAGAAAAGTGAAATAGTTTCATTCGCACCTCTTCTCTTGCGCAGGAGCGACGGGGGCTGGAGCAGGACACGCGGCACTTCTCTTACTTTGCCTTTGAGGGCGCCACCGGCGCGATGCGCTGGGTGCACGAGGTGGGGTACGCCGGCGCCCTGGGGAGCGACCACGACGGTCGGGAGGGATGGTTGGCCGCGGGCAGCGCCTGGGGGAGGTGCCTGGTGGCATATGGCATCACAAGTTCCCGGGTGCAGGGTGTGCCGACGCACGCCCGCACAGGCTTGCAGGGCCGGCAGCCCGCCCTGGCAGCCTGCAAGGCTCTTGGCCGGGGTGAGGTGAACCCGCCTGGCAGCTCTTGTTTATACCGAGCAACCTGCTTGGCAGCAGTTTTTCCGACCGCCTTCATTCCGAGCTGCCCTGAGGCGCGCGCCTACCTTCCGCCCCGGCCCCCAGCCCCACCCCACCCCCACCCCCACCCCACCCGCCACACACACAACCTGGCCCACTTGCCCGCAGGCCAAGGACTTCCACCGCGACCTGGGCAGCCTGCAGGACCAGCTGGTGGAGCAGCACGCCTTCCACATGAGCGCCGAGGAGGTGGGTGGTACTGTGGTGGCAGGGTTGGTACTATGGCGGTACTGGTGGAGCAGCTTGCTTTCCAAACGAGCGCCGAGGAGGCGGGTGCTGCCCGGCCTGCATTCCGGCAGTGTGGAGGCTCGGGCCCGTCGCCCACATGTCGGAAGGGCTCCTCGCCAACCTGCCTGCATTCTGTGGGGCGGCAGCCGGGCACGTCCCCAAGCATAGCTGCGATCTATCGCGGCCTGGGACCAATTCGACCCTTGTTGACCACGCTTTGACCCCTGTAGACAGAGGCGCGGCACTATGGCGAGGCATCCTGCCGCGACTACCGAGCATCGGTGCTGGCGGCGCTGCCGCACGGGCAAGCCTGCGGGGGGGGGGGGCCGGGGCGGGGGGGGCGAGCGTGACGCGCTGCCGGCGGCTTGCTTGCAAGGCTGGTGGCAGGCGGCCGACACGCCGGCGTGGGGACATGCACCCCGCCTGCCTGCCCGATCCCTTGCCCATGTGAGAAGGGATCATCTTCTTGCCGCTTCCCTGCCATCTTGCCCCCTGCCTGCAGCTGGCACTCCCCCCTCGACACCAAGCTGGTGCCGCAGCACTTCAACAAGCACAAGGAGGGCGCGGGCGCACAGAAGCAGGGCCTCTCCAAGCTGGGTGCCCTCAAGGGCAGGGAGGCGGGCGCGGCGGGCGGCGCGCCCGCGGCGCACGCTCACGGGGGCGCCGTGGATGTGCAGGGGAAGAGCAGCAAGCGCGGCGGCGCGCCCACGGGGCCCCCCGCCAAGGGCGGCGCGGTCGGCAAGGTGGTGTCGGCGGTGGTCAAGGGCGCTGCCAAGGGGTCAGCCAAGGCCAAGAGGGAGGCGGCGCTGCCGCCAAACGTCGTGGTGGCTCACCTGGGTGGGTGCTGGGTCTCAGGGGCAGGCGCAAGGGCAGCGGCTGGGCAGGGATTGTAGCAAAGCACCCTTGGGGAGTGTCTCTTTGCATCTCTTTGTAGTTTTCCCTGTGCCAAACCGCCCGGGGTCTGCCAGCTCTCCGCAATCTTGAGAGTTGACAGTGGTGCTGTGCCAAGCACCCCTGGCTGCAGAGGAGGGCATCGAGGCCGTCCACCTGTACAGCGGGCGCACCGTGTGCCGCCTGCACCTGCCCTCGCCCGGTGCGCCGCCCTGCCCGCCCCCCCTGCGCGCCCGCCTGGCTGCCCCATCGCCCACCTGGCAAAGCTGCTCATCCTGCCTGTTGAATCGCTGCCCACCGTTTGGCCAACAGCTGTTTGCATGGCTGCGCAGCGATCTGCTGCTTTACTGGCTTCTGCTCTTGGCGCCAGTCCTTGAGTGGGCATGGAGAACAAGCAATAGCAAACAAACAACACGAGTAATACCAACAATAGCTTGACTTCTTTGGAAGAAGTTCTGGTGATTCCTTCTGTTCAATGCTCTTCATGCAGGCCTGCACGTCGACCTCAATGGGGATGGCGTGCCCGAGCACATCGTGGCAGTGGGTGAGCCCAGCCGCCCGGCAGCTCTGTTGATTGAACATCAGCCCAGCTGCCTTGCGGCTCACTGGAAATGGGCCAAGCCGCCTGGCAGCTCAGCTCACTGGGCACGGGCCGCAGCTCTCTGCCGCCCAAGGGTGCCTAGGGTTTCTCGTGCTCCTGGGTCAGCGCCCGCTCGCAGCTGGTCGGCAGGGCCCCACGCTTGTGCCTCACTGCCTGCCTTTTTTCTGCCCGGACAAACTCCCCCCGTCCCGCCCAGGCGGCGATCCCGACAGCCTGGAGGAGGAGGGGGATGAGGCCTGGGGTCACAAGCGCCTCACCTACTGCTACATGTCGGGTGGGTGCTGCCGGCCCCAGCTGGTCTGCGTTTTGGACGAAACGACGTGTGCTGGAGGCCTGGCATGCAGCGCATGCAGCTGGCCTGCTGCCAGCCGTGCTTGCAGTGTTGCCTGGCCCGCCGGCAGAGCTGCTACGCCGCCCTCGCACCGCCCTGCCCGACTCTCTGCCCCCGCCTTCTTTTCCCCGTCCCCTGCCTGCAGTGATGTCTGGCGTGCCCGCCCGGCACAACCTGTTCAACGGCACAATCTGCCGCCCCTTCCACCGCAACTTCAGGCGTGGCGAAGGCCCGCCAGAGGTGCAGGTGGGGCTGGCTGGGCGGCGCCGCTCCCCCGCTTGGCGCCCCATGGCCTCTGCTGCTCCTCACGGGTTCCTCACAAGTTTCAAGAAGCTCGTGGTTGGCATGCTGCGCACAGGGGAATGCCAGGGGACTATGTCGTGCCGCTGTAAGGCTGCAGCATGCCATCTTCTGCAGCAGCACTAATCTGGTGGGACACGACCTTCCACCCCGCAGGTCGCGCCGCCCATCTTCCTGCCCCAGCCCGGCAAGCACGGCCACTACCGCGCCGGCGTGGGACAGAAGGGTGGGTGCCGCGCCTGCATGCCATCCCTTGCTTTGCGGCGCGCACCGCTGCACAGCACGCGCAGCGCATGGAGCACGCACAGCAGGAAGCCCCTGGTGGTCGAAAGCCTTTGAACCATTTGCTCAACGACGCATGACCCCATGATTAAGCCTACATGCGTTCTGCTGCCCTGTTCCCTGCTGGGCTGTAGGCTTGGCCGTCTTTCTCAACAGTCTGGGCGAGCTGACCGCCTACAACTCTGAGGGCGACTTGGAGTGGCAGGTGGGGAGGCCTGGAGATGCAGAGCCCGGGGAGGCGACAGAGTCAGCGGCATGGCCACTCTGTGTGCTTGCAGCGCAGGCCCCCAGGCTTAGCTGAGATAATCTGCTTTGCCCAGACATGCCCACACTGGCTGCACAGCCTTCCTAGCGCCCTGCCTCGCTACTCGGACACCATGTTTCGATGCAACCCACGCGCGCTGCCTGGCATGCAGCATTACGTCGGCACCACCTGGCATGCCGACGAGGATGAGGACGCACCTGCCCCGGCGCCCACGCTGCGCGCCATGCCGCTGCGCCCGCGCTACATGCCCACCGTCATCCTGGCGGGTGCGATTGGGGTTTTGGGGGGTTTCAGGGCACAATCGGGCAACCCTGGGAAACATCTGTGCCCGCCGTCATCCCTGCGGGTGCGGCGCCTGCCTAGCGTTCATGACAATGCTCCTGGCGCCCATCGGGAGCCGTGTGCTTGCCTCACAGGCGTCCGGCCCGCCGGGGGTCAGGCCCTTGCACCCGCTGCCAGCGCTGTCGCCGCGCTGAGCATGGCTCTGCTTTGCCCCCGCCCCGCTGACTGTGGCGCGCGCAGCGGGCGATTCGCCTATAACAAAGCCTATTTATTCCCTTTTCAAACTCCCTTCGCCATTGCAGCGGGCGACGAGGCTGCCACCATTGTGAGCGAGCGCGGCAACGAGGTCGACTCCTGGGAGCTGCCCGACCGCCCCCTCATGCCGCTGCAGGTGGGCTGGGCGCCTCTGGTTTATGGTTTGGTAGACTGTTAGGGTTGGGAAATGGTGGAAAATTGGGGCGCGGTGCCCCCTGCTCTCTTCCCCGGATGCAGCGGGCCCAACCGACGTGCTTCCCTGTCGACAGTCGCCGGACTGCTGGCTCCGCCACGGCGCGCCCGCCAACCGCGCACCCGCCAGCACACAACCTTGCAGCCTGCCCCGCCCACCTACCGTTGCCCAGTGCACACACACACACACACCACCCCAACCCCAACCCCAACCCCAACCCCAACCCCAACCCACCCCCCGGCCCCCGCAGCTGGCTGACTTCAACTTTGATGGCTACACCGACGTGCTGCTCATCACGCAGGAGGGCATCTGGGCCTGGGCGCAGGTGGGGGGCAGGGGGGCAGGTGTGGGAAGGTGGGTGCCGGTGCGGGTGCAGGGAGCAGGTAGGGGGCAGGCTTGCAGGCAGTTGGGGGTGCCAGGGAGCGGGCGGGGGCAGGTGCGGGGCAGATGGGGGTGCTGGGGAGCAGGTGGGGGGCAGGTGGGGGCAGGGGAGCAGACACGCGAGCATGCAGGGGCGCCAGGGAGCAGGTGGGGTGCAGGTGAGGGAGCAGATTGGCGGGCATGCAGGCAAGCGCGAGCCGCAGGCCCAGGGCCTGAAGCAATGTCGTCAAAGGCGCTGCCTGGCCCGAGCCGCCACTGCTTTGCTGCCCAACCGCTGCGCGCATTCTTGCCTGCGCACCTCCCCGCGCGCCACAGTTGCGCCGCCCCATGCGCGCTGCCCTGCTTGCCTGGGGGGCCCTTGCATTGCCGCAAGCGCTGCCCTGCCCAACCCACCATGCTTATGCTGCTGCCCACCCGCCCGTGCAGGTGCGCCATCCGGGCGCGCTGCCCTTCTCGGCGCTGGTGGCGGCACTTATGGTCATCATGGCGGCCGTTTTCATCACGCAGCAGCAGGCCTTTGCCTCCAGCGGCCCCACCAAGAGGCGGCCGCTGCGCTCAACAGAGCGCGAGGACTGAGCGCCGCCAACGCTCCTGCCAACCAGCGGCCGCAGCGGTCGACAGAACGGGAGGACTGAGCGGGCCGGGCCAGGGCTGCTGCGGCTGGTGAGGCGGCTCCAGCGCGGCTCCAGCGGCGGGCGGCAGGCGCTAGCGGCGGCAGCGCCTCTTGCATGCTCATACAAAGCAATTATTTTCTTCACATCTGATTCGCTTGCGAGTCGTGCCCGCCTGTTGGTAAGACCCCCACATTTCCTAACCAAAAAGATGCTGCAACTGAAGCTGTCAGTCCTGTGCAGCTGGCAGAAGGGTACAGGCAGGCCGAAGGCTTGATGCACGCCTCCCTCTCGCTGCTTGCAGTTGCTGTGTGCAAGGGCGTTTACATGATATGGGGGCCCTTAGGCCTGCAGGAGCAAGCAAAAATGCGCAGTGTGGCGGCTGCGGGTGGGCAGAAACAAGGCAGGGCAGGGAGGGGGAGGCAGCAGGGAACAGAGGCTGGGCGCAGAGTGAACAGGGATACAGAGGTAGGGGAGAAAGCAATAGGTTGCCTATTCCAAGCTGGCGTGAGGGCAGGGCGGGCACTGTGAGTGACGCTGCACAGCGCCACCGCAGGAGTGGCCGGCAAGAGCCGGACAGCCGCTCAGCTGCTGGGCCCGCAGCCTGCCAGCGCCACGGGTGGCCGCTCGCAAGGGCGAGCATCTGGCAGCCACTTCAGCAGCCACGTGGCCTAGGCACCTTGAAATGCCCAGTTGATGCGAGCAGCAGCAAGGCCGCTACGCAGCCTGCGCCTCGCATCTGGCGCTGGGTCGGCAACAGGACAGCAGCCTGCCTCAGGAGGCTGCGTACTTGTGCATGTGGGAGGAGTCTAGGCCGCGCAGGGACATGCCCACGGGGTCTGTGGGGTCGGGGGGTGGAGAGGCCGGGCACATACACATTGTGGGGGACTGGGAGGATGGGGAAGCCGCGTGTGACGCAGTCGGCGCCGGGCAGGAAGGCCGCCTGAGCGAGGTGGCCAGGGGAGCCCGCAGCTCTCCTCTGGTGCAATCACGCCTTTTCCTTGCCCACCAGATGCACCCTGGGCAAGCTTGGTTGCCCAGCCGGGGTGCCGCACTGCTCAGGCTACCAGACCTCACTGACCTTGACTCCCAGGCCTGTATTAATGCCGGCCCTCCCTCCCCCTTACCAACGTAGATGTCAGTCCACAGCTCGCCGGCAGCCGGCACCGGCGCCGCCTTGGCCTTCTCAATCGCCTCGTCAATCTCCTTCTTGATCTCCTGCCGGGTGGGCAGCACGCCACGGGAGCAGGCAGGCATTTGATGCAACCTGGCGGAAGCCGGCGTGCAGCTAGGGTGCTGCTTAACCGCACACTTTTCCCATGTAGGCCACCCACCCTCTTAATATAGGGGCTGATACGCTTCACACACCCGTGCAGGCTGCACACCCTCTTCGGGACCCGGCCCCTCACCTTCTCGATGCCCTTAATCACCGAGGACTCCACCAGCCCGTTGTCAAGCAGCAGCTTGCTGCAGGGGGAGCATCCAGGGGCAGCAGGATGGGCAAACCCATGCCATGGGCAATATCTTGTGGGAGGAGACACAGGCGGCACAGGCTGCTGAGCGCCGCTGGCCGGTGCGCCATGGCCGGCCAAGAGAGGGGCCCTTCGCTGCACCACACCCTGGCTGCAGCCCAGCACAGCTGCAGGAGTCACATCGCCTTCCCCCAGCCCCTCCCCCAGCACACAGCCCCCAGACCCCACGCCACTGCCGGTGCCTGTTGTTGCTAGCACATCCCGTCTTCGTCCTGCTGGCTCACCGCACGTGCTCGATGGGGTCGCGCTGCTGGCGGATGGAGGAGATCTCGTCGCGGGTGCGGTAGGTGGACCCCGGGTCGGACATGGAGTGGCCGTGGTAGCGGTACGTGTCCATCTCCAGCACGATGGGGCCTGCACACATTGGTTGTTGTTAGCTCAATTGCATTACTACACAATTTTATTACATGGTTTTATTCATTCTGTGGCCGTGCTAGCGGTACGTGACCATCTCCAGCACAATGGGGCCTGCACACGTTGGTTGGCAGTCCCAAATACGCCAGTTGTTCAACAACTGTATTGCTTTGGGCAGGGCCAGGCTCCGCTTACCCTCAACCAGCTGGTGGCAGGGAGCGCGATGTGAAGGGGCCAGCGCCAGGGGCGGGCCCCTCACACGCTCAGCTAGGGGCACACCCCGCTGGGGGCTGGAGGCATGACTTGGCGATACCCCCACGCCCCCCACACCACCCCCAGCCCCTCAATCCCCAGCCCCCCCAGGCGCGGCCCACAAGGGCATCAAGGGGTGGAGTGGCCCTGCCCTCAGGCGCAGCCCGCAAGGGGAACATGGGGTGCACAGCCCTGCCCTGCCTCACCGTTGTTCACGGCATACTCCTTCGCGTAGGCAAAGGCCTGCTTCACAGCCAGCACGTCCATGCCGTCGCACTGCGAGGGGGGAGGAGGGAGGCAAGAGACAGTGGTGTGTGGGTGTCTGTATGGGTGGGAGTGGGGGGTGGGGGGTGGGGTGGGGGGGCGGCGGCCAACAGAGTGGTGTGCAGGCGGGAGGTGTGGCGGCGGGCAGGGGCGGGAGGGTGGAAGGCCGCAAGCAGGATCGAGATAGGGGGCGGGGGGCGTGGTGCGTGCGTGGGGTCGGCATACAGGTGGGGGGCAAGCTGCAGGAGGCCGGCCAGATGGCAGGGGCGGCGCGGCGAGGCAGGGCAGGGGACGAGGATGCACGGCAGAGCATGGCGCAACAGCAAAGGCTGGCACAGGTTGGGGCCCCCACTGCGTGACAAAATAAGAGCAGAGGTCACCCAGAGCAGCAGGGGGT
>KQ481951.1:79220-94220 GCA_001430745.1 Auxenochlorella pyrenoidosa
CGGCGCGGCGGCCGGCGAGGCGGCGCGCGCCCTGGCCGAAGCCTTCTCCCCTGTTGCCCCAGACGGTTTTCCAGCTGGCCTGCGTGGGCTGAACAACCTGGGCAACACGTGCTTCATGAACAGTGTGCTGCAGGCGAGGGCACGCGTGCGGGCGCACCCTCTGGCTGCAGCACATGTGGAACGGAGTTGAGGCGCTTCCGCCTGCAAGGCATCCTCCCTGCCCTTTGCCGACAGCGTCGGCTGCGCCCCGATCCCTGCTGCCCCCTCACGTTTCTCCGCTTGCCCGCTCCTTGTTGCCGCCGCCCGTGCTCAACACACCCCTTAACCCCTCGCCCCTGCCGCAGGCCCTGCTGCACGCGCCGCTGCTGCGCAACCACTATCTGCTGAACCGCCACGCGCGCGCCGCCTGCCCCATCGCCGCCGACGGCGGCTTCTGCATCAACTGCGAGCTGGTGGGTCGATTTAGGGTAGAACGGCTGCCTTTTGTGTGCCTGCTTTGGGGAGTTTGCTTTGCGCGTGCAGGCATGCGTGTGCGCGTGGGCCGACCTCTGGGGTGTAGCAGCAGGCCGTGCCTGCAGCGTGGCTGCCGCCCCACCCCTGCCTGTGGGCCCTGTAATCCGACCGTTGTGCCCCACCTCCCTCCCTTGCTTTCAGGACGGCGTGTTCAGTGCCGCCTACAGCGGGCGCCGCGCCGGCTTCTCGCCCGCGCAGTTCCTGCACTCCTGGTGGATGCTGGCGGGTGAGCAGGGCTGCACCGCTGTGTGGCCAAGGGTGGTTGCCGCCTGTCGTGGACCTGCGACGGCCGGGTGCCGCAGCTTTCAGGATGGCACAGCATCTGGTCATCGTCCTGCCAGGCGCTGGCTGGTCGGCGATGTGAGCCACCTGGTCTGCGCTGCCGGCTGGGACTGGCAACGGTTGCCTGCCGTTGTCCCTTCCCGGGAGCCGCGGTCTAACCCTCTCTCATGTGCCACGCCCACGGCAGGCGGCAGCACGGTAGCTCGCCAGGGACTGCCCGCACGGGCTGCCCACCCCTGGCCGGTGTCCTCTGCCCATGCCCACTGGTGCACCCTTTCGTTTTTCCGATTATCTCTTCCCTTTCTTTCAGGCGGCGGCATGGCTGGCTACCAGCAGCAGGACGCTCACGAGTTCTTCTGCTTCGTGCTGGAGATGATGGGAGCCACCACTCCCGGCGCAGGTGCGCCGCCTCGCCGCCGCCGCGCTGCGCCTGGCAGCCAGCGCCGCTGGCCGGGGCCCTGTTGTGCCGCGGCACTGTGGTGCCGCCAGCTGGCGCTCACGCAGCGGCGCCGGCGTCTCTGGGCTGCCCAGGTGCCAGGGAAGCGGGCCTTGGGCCCTGAACACACTTCGCATGCCGCGCTCCCAGCGCTCCCAGCGCGCTGGCTCCTCTGCGCCGGCCCCCTTACCCCCTTTGCAGCAGACTGCATCACGCACAGCGTGTTTGGCGGCACTCTGCGCTCCGACGTCATCTGCTCCGCCTGCGGCCACACCAGCACCAGCCACGAGCAGTTCAGCCACCTCAGCCTGGACATGCCGCCGCCGCAGCAGGTGGGCGGGGTGGCTGCCGGGCAGGTGCCGGGTGTGGCCGTGCAGTGGTGGTGGGCTTGCAGCCGGTCGGGGACTTGCAGGGCTGGTTATGTGGCGACACCCAGCCGCCACAGAGGGTACGGCAGAAATGGGGGTGCAACCAGGGCTTTGACAGCCAGCATGGGAGCCAGGCTGGCTGCAACGTCGTGGGTTGGTCGTGCTCCCAGCCTCCAGCCCAGCGTGCCGGCGGGCAGCATGCCAGGCAGATGCGTGACTGCTGCCATTTCCCCCCACACTGCCCCCCTGCGCAGCTGATTGCGCCGACCATCCTGGCACGCCCCGCCGGAGGTTCGCAAGCCACAGGCGGCGCAGCAGCCGGCGGAGCGGCTGCCAAAGCCAAGGCGGGCAGCAGCAAAGCTGCTGCCGCCAGCAACGGCGGCAGTGCTGGGGGCAGCAAGCGGTCTGGCGGCGCCAGCAGCAGGCTGGGGCCCGCGCCTGCAGCTGCCAACGGCAAGGCCGGCAAGTTGGTGGGTGCTGCCAAGGTGTCGCATGAGAGGGCGCTGGCGCGCAAGGTGGCGGAGGAGGCGGCCGGCGGCGGCGCATCCGCTGGCACGCTCCCCGACGCCGCCGCGCCGGGCTCGGCCCCGCGCGCGCACCCGCAGCGGCAGGCGGGTCAGCTGTCGGTGGCTGTGAAGCGGGAGCAGACGCCGGATGCAGCTGGGCACGGGTTCCTCGGGCTGGATGATAGCGAGCCCGAGATGATTGACCTGTCAGACTCGAGTGAGCACCCGCCCAACTTCTTCAGCTCCCGCCCAGCTTCCTCCTGTTGCAGCGTCATCCTCCGCTGCCTGATCCAGCCTGCTACGCTTGCTCCCCCTCCAGCCGCCGCCTGTGGCGACTGCAGCATTTGACCTCTCTGCCTGCTGCAGCATGCTCCCTCGGTGGCCTCTGCTGTGCTGCCCTGCTGCAGCTGCTCTCCCATCTTCAGCCGCGGCTGCCTGCGCCTCGGCGCCGCCCTGTGCCCTGCCCTGACGGCCGCACACCTCCCCCGCTCCTCCCCTGCCCTGCTTGTGTCTGAGCAGTGAGCTTGGGAGCGTCGGCGGGCGGCACGGGCGGCCTGCCGTGGCAGAGCGGGCTGGAGGCGGCCAGCGGGGTGCACATGGCGGGGCCAGCCCTTACGGTGGACGACGACGCCATGGTGAGTCTTGTGGGGCGTAGCCCATGCGGGCAGGCAGGGCAGTCCGGGCGTGCTTTAGAAAGGCGTGCAATCACCCGCAGCCCACTTAACCCTGGATGCAAAGGGGGCAGGAGCACCGGCCAGCTCATTGCCCGCCCCCCACCACCCCACCCCACCCACCCTACCCCACTCAACCCCCCCACATCACCCACCCACCCACCCACCCTCACCCACCCCCCACACACAACTGCCCATGCAGGACACGCTGTCGTCGCCGCGCCAGCAGCTGATCGGGGTCCTGCCTGACATGCTGCAGCGAGCCGCCTCGGGCCTGGCCGGGGCGGTGGGCTCGCTGTGGCCGCCCTTCTCGCAGCCAGATGCTGCAGAGCGCCAGCAGGGGGCGCAGCAGCCGCCCCCCGCACAGCAGCAGCAGCAGCAGGGTGGCAGGCCCGGCGGGCCGGCAGGGCGGCCGCCCATACCGCCTGGGGCGCGTGGGGGCAGGTCGTCGGGCACAACGGCCGGCGCCACGGCTAGCCGGCGCGGCAGCGGCGGCAGCGCCGCCCAGGCGCCGCACGCGCAGCGCGGGCAGGACAGCGGCTCCCCCGACCCGGACCTCACGCTGCCAGACGCTTCTGGCCTGTCCACAGCAGCGGGCACAGCGATGCAGGACTCCCTGGCAGCGGCCAGCAACGTGCCGGGCAGCCAGGACGGCGCGGCGGCTGCGGCGGGCGCGGCGGCCGCGGCACTGCCGCCCCAGCTGGCAGGGTACTACCGCTGGCCGGGGGCCAGCCTGCTGGGCTGCCTGAACCGCTTCACGCGTGCGGAGCAGCTGGGAGCCAGCGAGAAGTGGGTGTGCGACAGGTGAGAGGGCGCCTGCTGGGTGGGGCTGAGCCCAGGCCTGGCGCATGTGCCGTGACAGAGGAGGAGGAGGAGGGATCTTCCGAGGCCAAGATCTGGTGCTTGCCTCGCCCTGGCCGGTTTGCAGCCCATGCACAGCGGTCTCCCTGGCACTTGCCAGCGGGCCCTGTCGTTGCTGCAGACCAGCCAGCCTGCCAGCTCCGCTCTGCCTTTTTGCCTGCCCCCGAAGATCCAGCACGCCCTTCCTACCTCCCACCCCCCTCCCCCCCCACCACTCTCCCCCAACCCACCCCCCCGGCACCCGCAGGTGCGCCAGCGGGCGGCACGCCGTGAAGCAGCTGAGCCTGCGGCGCCTCCCGCCCCTGCTGGTCTTCCATGCCAAGCGCTTTGAGCATGCGGGTGTGTGCAGGGCAGGTGTTGCAGCTTGGCCTTGGGTGTATCAGCCCCATGCGCTCAGGCTTTTGCTTTGGGGAGCGAGCGGCATACCGCCGTCTGCTCGACCTGCTTGGAGCTGCTGTCCGTGCAATCCTCCTTTCCTCATCTCCGCGCTCCCGCCCCCGGCTCGTGTCCACCGCCAACCTGCACTGCTCTCTCCCTTCCCCCCTCCCACCCACCCACCCACACCCACAACCCACAACAACCCACCCACATACACCTGCAGGTGGCCTGCGGGCTGTGGCCAAGAAGCTGGACACGTACCTCAGCTTCCCGCTCAGGTGGGAAGCTGCACGCATGCGCGCGCCTCTGTCCGGGCAGCATGGTGGAGGTGGGCATCCCTTGCCGCCGCGGCTGCTGGCGTCATGGCAGAGCGCTGGCGCTGGCACAGCCTGCTGCGCCGTGCAGCAGGCTGTTCCTGCTGCCTGGGTTCACAGGGGCCGTCCCTCCTGCCTGGGTTCTTGGGTGCAACGCCGCAGGGGCCTGCCCAACCTTTCATGCCTGCCCCTTCGGGCCACGCCGCAGCGACCCGTTGGGACACACGGCTGATTGGAATTTCAACCGCCGCCCCCCCCCCCCCCCCCGCCCCCAAGAAAAAAAAAACAAAAAAAAAAACACCCACCGCCGCTCCCCCTTGCCCGCCACCGACCACCACCCCATCCCCCCTGGGACAAGCCACCCCTGCAGGGACCTGGACATGCGGCCCTACCTTGCCTCCACAGTGCTGCGCAGCCGCTTCCGCCTGGCGCCCCCCCTGTCCCGCCAGGGCGAGGGCGGCGTGGGACGCCGCACGCGGAGCAGCGGCGGGACGGGCAGCAGGTGCGTCGCCAGGCAGTGCCGTGTGCGTGCCTGCCTGGCTTCCTGTTTGCGCCCTGTCTGCTCATCCTGGTACCTTCTCCTGTCGATGCACAGCGACCCCTGCCACGCCCTGCAGGCGCAGCAGCGGCAGCCTCGACTCGCCGCCGGCGGCCCCTCTGCGGCGGCAGCAGCAGGACGGCACGCAAGCGCCCGCCAGCGATGCGGATGACGAGGAGGATGCGGCTGTGCTGGCGGCGCTGGCGGCTGACCCAGGGGCCTGCCTGTACGACTTGTACGCTGTGGTCTGCCACCGCGGCAGCTTCCAGGTGGGCGGGTGCTGCTACCGTGCAGGGCCGATGCCAGGTGGACCGTGCGCTCTGCAGCGCCCGGCGGCATGCACGCGCTCAGCTTGGCTGGGAGGCTGCCCTTCTGTAGGCTAGTGCGTTGCTCGCGGTCCCTGTTTGCAGCGCGCGTCGGGTCTGCGGCAGCGCATCGGGGACTGCTGAGCGGAGGGCCGCCCCGCTGGGCTGCCCGCCGCTCTTGCCACTTATGCCGCTCCAAGCCTGCCCGCCGCCTGAGACCCCCCATCACAACTAAACACACACACTCCTCGTCCCTGCAGGGCGGGCACTACGTTGCGTACGTCAAGGCGGCAGACCAGCGGTGGTATCTCTGCGATGACGCCTGGGTCACTGCCGGTGAGTGGGTACCACAAAGATCAAAGCCGTGCTGCTTTTAACCTTGAAGATCGGAGCGGACGTGCACAACATCACACAAGCCCGGCGGGGGCCGGTCGGGGTCCGAGGCCTTCCCTGCTTCCATGCCGCGCCTCCTTCCCGTGCTTGCTGGCTCTGATCCGCTGGCGAAGCGATGTGGTCGTGCGTTGCCCAACCCAGCGCGGCTGCGACCTGTTATTTTGGACCCACTCCCCCTGCAGCCGACGAGGAGGCGGTGCGCAACTGCCAGGCGTACATGCTCTTCTACTCGCAGCGCCGGCTGCTTGAGGCTCGCGAGCCGGCGGCAGCGGCGTCCGAGCGTCAGACCCGCAGCCAGGCGGCGCGGCGCAAGTGAGCCGAGCGCCGCCCCTTCCCGCCTGTACTCTACTTCGGCGACGAAAGCTCGACGGCCGTCTATGTACTGAGCACTCCCTGTACCTTATTGCCATGCTTGTAAATGCAACCAGCGCACTGCACGCTCAGCGCTGGCGGCAGGTGGCGGAGCGAGCAAGTTCTGCAGGAGGAAGCCTATCTGTTGCATCTCCCAACTCCATTCTTTCATCAGCTCCCTCCACAGCTCTTTAAGATGGGCTGGTGGCCCTTCGGCAAGAGGCAGCAGCTCACGCCAGAGCAGGCAGACCGCTGCAGGCGGTGAGCTTGTTTTCTGGTGCTTTCTAATGTTGATCGCGAATTCATCCAGCTTGCTCGCGACCGCCTGGGCGGCTTCCGCTAAACTTTGCAACCCTTGTCCTCTGCTGCTTCCCGTTGCTCCTGGTGTTTATTGTTCTTAGCGGCGATCCACAGCCTGACAGATTTAACTGATCGCCTGCTGCCGCCACCACCGTCGCCGCCGCCACCGTCACGCCACGCTGGCCTGCAGGCGATGCGGCATGGCGGCGGCCACCCTAGTGCACTGCCTGGCAGCCAACACGGGAGACCCCGGAGTATGCAGCAGCCTGGAGACGCAGGCGGGTGTTGCCTGCGTCGCCGCTGGCTGGAGCCCTTGCCGCAGGCCAGCCATGGTCACATTCTGAAGCGCGCCGGGTCACACAGTAGGGGCAGGCGTTCGTGGCAGCCGCCATAACTCTGTTTTATGCCCTCCGCCCGGCGCCGCAGGTGGTGCACTGCCATGCAGAGGTGGTGTGCCCCGAGCTGGCGGCGGCGCACCAGCGGTGCTTCCAGTGAGGCGCCCCGTTGGGCGTGCTGCAATCGTCTGGGGTACCGCCCTGCTGCCTCCGGTCCTGCGCTGCCTGCCTGCCTGCCCGCCTGTTCTGCCTTCCTGCCTGCCTACGTGTGCTGCATACCTGCCTGCCCGCCCGCATGCCTGCTTGCCTGGCCTAAACGTCCTGTCTGCCAGCTGCCAGAGGTATGCTCCGCGCACGCCTTCCCTGGCCAGCACTGGACCGAGACGCAGCCCCGTTGCCCCTGCTGCCGCGCAGGCGCGTCGTGAACAGCAAGGGGAGAGAGCCTTACAGGTACGAGCCACGCTGTGCATGCTGTGCTGTGCATGCTGTGCTGAGCATGCTTGCCTCCTCTTTGGGTCTCGCACATGGCCGGCCTGCCGAGGTGCCCGCCGGGCCGACGCCCCTTGTCGGCTGGCTGCCACATGCCGTGCTGCGCAAGGGTGCACTGTCCGCTGGGATGCCGCCTGCCCAGGCGGCCAACGTGCCCCGCTGGCGCTGGCAAACCGCGTGTGCTCATGCCGGGCGCCGCTCACGCCGCCTGTGCTGCCATCCGCTTTGCCACCGCTGCAGCACATGCACCAGGGAGGTGGAGGCGATGAAAAAGTGCCTGCGGAAGGTCGGGCTGTTCCCATTCGGCGGCGCCGGGGCGCCCGGCGCGCCGCGCAGTGGCAGCGGCAGCGCCCGATGCCCCGGGTGACTCCCAAACTGCTCCTGCTCTTCATTCTTGCTGCCGTGTCCTCCCTGCTCGTCGCCCCTGCTGTGCCGTTTCATTGCCCAGAGCTTGCAGTTGCTGTCAAACCAGCTCGGCTGCAAACTGCCAAGCACAGCAGGCCCAGCGCCCCTCGGGACCTCCCGTGGCTGGCAGGGCTGCCATGCGGAAGCCCTCCTTGGTTCCTGCCCTGCCTCACAACGCGCCAGGGCCTGCCAGAATTATGTGTACCTGCCTCTGTGGCGTAAGCGGAGGTGCTGCTCCACAAATGCCGCCCTTGATGCGCCAGGGCTGTTAGCGATTCTCTCCCTCTCTGCGCGCTGGTTGCTGGTAGGAAGTACCACGAGCATGACGTCAGCACGTGTTTACAGTATGCAGCTCACCAGCCCGCCACCCCGCGTGGCGCCACTTGTGCACAGCGGGCGCTGCAGGACTTCCCAGTGTTAGCGCGGACACCAACGCTGTATCCTCCACTGAGCCGAAATGCCTGCACTGGCACGCCCATTCCTTGGATGGCACCCGCTTCGCGCGGCCACACAGCCGCGCTCTGCCCAAGTTGCCCGCAACGCGTCGGTCGCGGCCAGGCGCTCGACATTCTGCTCCCGCACACGTCCAGTATGTAGCACCAGCAGCGGCAGCGGTAGCGCTGGCGCTGGCAGCGGTGGCAGCAAGCTGTGCCTCAAGGTGAGCCACCTGCAGCGGCAGCAGCAGAGTGGTATCAAGCACCCAGCAACCCAGGGCCAGATTGTGGGATTTCAGGCTCATAATGGCACCAAGACAAGCACGTAACCATTGCATCCTGCAGGAGCTGGCGCGGCAGGAGTGCAAGGTGTTCAAGGTGACCGGCTCTCACTTTGAGAAGCGGCCCGTGCACCAGACGCTGCCGACGTTCATGCGCAAGTTTGTGCTGGAGCACCCCAGCGCGGCCATGCTGCTGCGCCAGTTTCATGAGGTCTACATGATGGTGCTGCAGAGCCCCTTGCCGGCAGAGGACGAGCGCAAGTGGCCCAAGGCCGCCACCGCCGTGAAGGCCCCGCAGGGCCCGCTGGCAGCAGAGGAGGGCGAGGGACCTGTGGCCTCTGAGGATGCTAAGGCCTCTGACGCCACTAAGGCCCCGCAGAGCCCCCTGCCAGCAGAGGAGGAGGGCAAGGCCCACGAGGCCTCTGACGCCGACGCTCCCCGCGAGCCACGCTTGTCGCAGCTGCTGACGGCGCTCTCGCCGGAGCAGCGCGCCGTGGCGCACCTGGGCCGCGTGGCCGACGCCGACTTCTATCTGATGGGCTTCGTTTGCATGGACATAGTGGACAGGGACTTCTACGATCCCTTCTGGGTGGATCTGCTCTACGTGCCGCCAGAGCTGCGCGGCCATGGGCTGGGCAGCGTCATGCTCAGCAAGGTGGAGCCTGAAGGCAACGACGGGTACCAAGGGCATGTTCAGTGGGCGATACCCATCGACTTGGTGCACACCGTTGAGAGCTGGGGCTGAGCCCCGGGGCTGAGTCCAGCCTCCGGGAGATCGATCTGGTGCGCATGAACGCCGCCGCTCGCCTCTGCGGGGAGCACCGCAAGTTGACATACCCCCGACTGCTGGCCATGATACAATTGCACCCATGCCCCCAACCCACCCCACCAACCCACCGGTCCACACACACCTTTCTTATCCATTCCTCCATTCCCCGGTTGTGTCAATTCTCCTCTGCATGCACAAGCTGTCGTGGCTCAGAGGAATGACAAGAGAGGCATTTGGCCAAGAGGTCTACAATCAGCAGGTGTCAAGTTCAAGTTACGGCCCCTTGCCCTCAGGCCTAGGCATGGCAGACAGTAAAGTGGCAGCAGGCATGGCGCAGACTGGAGGATGTCGGTCGCAGCTGTGTGCGGCATGTCGGATCGATGACAGGCACTTGCAGGCAGCTTGGCCAGAGGCTGCAAGGGCGCTTGATGCGCCTGTGCCAGATGCATGATGCATGCGACATATGGCCAGATACAGGAGCCTTAGCTGGCAACAGCGGACAGTCAGCTACGGCAACGCGGCAACCCAGCCTTGCAAAACACCTTGCGCTGGGCAGGCCCACCTGCCTATGCACATGCATGCGTGGGGAGCGTTTGTGCCGCTTCTGCTGTCTATTCTGTGGCGTCAGAACATGCATTCACCGCCCTATACCTCAAGGAGGAGCATGCTGCCAGCATTTGTACACAAGACATGCTGCCCATCTTCCAGCCACTCCGCTTGCTGCCACAGCATGTGCTGGGCAGCGTGCACTGCAGGCCGCTCAGGGTTAGAGCGGACACAGCCGCATCTCCCTCCAAATCGCCTTCAATGATTGCGCTGGCAGCCCGTTTCGCTGGATGGCGCCCGCTTCGCGCGGCTACGCAGGGCGCGGCTCCGCGCCCTGCCCAACTTGTTCAACTTCTTCAAGAAGTTGCTAGCAACGCGTCGGTCGCGGCCTGGCTCTCTCAAAGTCAGCGTTCTACTCACACACATGCCAAGTATGTAGCAGCGGCGGCGGCGGCGGCGGCGGCAGCGCTGGCGCTGGCAGTGGCAGCAGCGCTGCTAGCAAGCCATGCCTCAAGGTAAGCCACCCCTGTGCCCATGGGTGTGTCCGCTGGCAGCATCACAGGCAGCAGGAAATTGATGTCGCAGTCTAGAGCTGTCCAGATCAGCCTGTGCGATGCTTGCATACCAATTCAACAAGCATGCCGCAATTGCGCCCTGCAGGAGCTGGCGCGGCAGGAGTGCACAGTGGTCAAGGCGACCGGCTCTATGTCCGTATGTTAGCGGCTGCCCGTGCACCAGACGCTGCCGACGTTCATGCGCAAGTTTGTGCTGGAGCACCCCAGCGCGGCCACGCTGCTGCGCCAGTTTCACGAGGTCTACATGATAATGCTGCAGAGCCCCCTGCCAGCAGAGGACGAGCGCAAGTGGCCCAAGGCCGCCACCGCCACGACGGTCCTTCAGGGTCCGCTGGCAGCAGAGGAGGGACAGGGGGCCGAGGCCTCTGACGCCGCTCCCCCCGAGCTGCGCCCGTCGCAGCTGCTGGCGGCGCTCTCGCAGGTGGAGCGCGCCGCGGCGCACCTGGGCCGCGTGGGCGACACTGATTTCTACCTGATGGGTTACACCTGCATGGACGTGGTGGACAAGAGCTACTATGACCCCTGCTGGGTGCGGTTGCTCCACGTGCCGCCGGAGCTGCGCGGCCACGGGCTGGGCCGCATCATGATGGATGGCCTGGTCCCCGAAGGCGACACAGGGTACAAGTTCTCTCCGTATGCGCTGCCCATTGCTGTGGTCAACACTGTCGAGCACTGGGGCTGAGCCCGGAGAACGAGCCCAGCCGCTGGGATCTGCAGCACCCTGTTGCCCGTTGCTGCCGTCGGGCAGCGCCCCCCATGCTTTCCTCCTGCAAGCGCATCCAGCCTGCATCTGCTGGCCATGATACACCACACCCCAATCCCCCTCCACCTTGATCACACTTCTACTCTCTGTCTGGAGCTGTGTTCCTTTGCATGCACATGCTCCGCCGGGGGAGGAATGACAGGAGACGCAGTGGGCGATGAGGCTCGCACTTCACAGAGGGCGAAGAATTCCAGCCCCTTGCGTGAAGGCATGGCAAACAGTGGACTGACATCAGTGATGGCTTCTGCTTGCTGGAATGCAGCCTTGCTTTCTGTGAAGCAGTTCGGGAAGCTTTGGTCCCGACGAGAGCAGCAGGCTCCTTGCAAATTCCCGGGATACCTGCAGTCGCATGGGTGTGGCGCAAGCAACTGGGCGTTTGCCTGCAGTTGGCTCTGCTGTTGTGTAGCTCCACAAGTCACGAGCTGAAGTTCTGCAGTTTTCATCTACCCAGGGCATCCGCAACCGAGAGAACAAAGCATCATGCACCGACAGGCAAGCTGCTCCGACAGGCCCGCCCCGGTCTGGCCTTGAGGAGGACAGCGCAGATTGTTAGAGATCCACTGATTGCCCCTGAGTGCTGAGATTCAACACAACATGGCTGCAAATGCCATGCAAAGCCGCTCTCGCCTCTGCCAGCTGCGCTGCACCGCACGGTGTGCCAGCAGCATCGCCAAGCTGTGTACTTGGTGAGTGCGCTCGCTTCTTCTTGCTCATCTGTTGCTTAAAATTGTTTAGGGGCTTATTAAACCGGCTGCAGCTCCCGGTGGAGCTCAGCTTCACTTCTGTCTTTTGCCCGCTGCTTCGTCCTGCTCGATTGTGCTGTGCTCGCCGCTTCCTGGAGTATTGAGCGTCCATCAAGCATTCATCCGAGCGCGCTGCTGTGCTGCCAAGGCTATGCGCAGTGCCAGTGGGCGCCACAGCTAGCGGGACAGCTCGATGGCCGACCCATTGGATGCAGTGAACGCTCGGGTGGCTACGATGCCGACCGATCTGCGTCGCCACCTCCTTGCTCGGGCGGTGAGCTCGCCGCCACTCTCGCCGGCCGCCTGCTGCCCAGGGGGCGGCTTGGCTGCTTCCCTTGCCCCCTTGCTAATAAACTGATAATCCTTTTCGTATCCGCCGCTGCTACAGGGTGTTGAGCTGGATGTCAAGGGTGCAGCAACGGTGCGGGCAGGCCCCAGCGAGGCGGCGCCGCAGAGCCTCTGGGGCTTTCCCACCAACCTGCCGCCCAGGCAGCGGCTCGTCGACCTGCTGGCTCAGCAGCAGGCTGCTGCAGATGAGGCTGCTGCAGCGGCACAACGAGAACACCAGCAGCAGCAGCAGCGCCGCGGCGGGCAAGGGTGTCGAGCGGCGGCGCCAGAGCGGGCGCCGCCTGGCGGCCCGCCCGAGCCGCCGCCGCTGCGGCCGGTGCTTCTGGAGCTGCTGCAGCAGAGCCGGACCTTCCAGTCTCCCGACTGCGCAGGCGCGTGCAGTATCCAGCGGCGGCTGGCGGGAAGCCGCCCCCCGCCCCACCCCACCCCCACCCCCCGGGGCAGGGCAGTGCGGTTAGCATCACGGGGCAGCACTCCTGCTCACTGGCCGCCGCCCTGCTGCCTGCCGCCCCGCTCCCCGCTGGTGCTTTTGTCCCCACTCGCTGCTGGTGCAATGGCCCCATGAATGCCGCAGATGCAATGGCTGAGGCCCTGGGCGTGGCAGACCTGCACCGCGGCCTGCGGGGCAGCCTGCTGGGCGGCGCGCCTGCAGAGGCGGCGGTGCAGCGCACGCGGGGGCTGCTGCGAGCAGCGCTGCGGTCGGCCTGGTCGCAAGAGGCGCTCAGGTGCGCGGGGTGCCCAGGCAGCTGCAGGCCAGCGGCGTGGCGCCGGCGTCCCGCCCGCAGCCTGGTGTCTCCTCCCTGTTGCTTGCCCCCTCCATTTGGGCCCGGGGCACACCGGTGCACCGCCCTCCCAGCGCACCGACATGCCTGCGCGAGTTGGCGGCGCGGCGGCCTGTGCCCACACCGCGTCGCCCCCTCCCATTCTCCTCGACCCCCCCGCCCTCCCCAACCCCCCCTGCACAATTGCCTTGCCCTTACCCAGCAGGCGCGGCGTGGCGCTGGCCAAGGCCGGCGACCTGGCCGGCGCGCTGCCCTGCTACGACCAAGCCCTGCAGCTGGACCCGGGAAATGCCGACGCTCTGGTGGCGCGGGGGGCCGCGCTGGCCAACCGCCGCGAGTGGCGGCGCGCCGCAGGCGAGTGCCGCTGCGCGCGCATGCGTGCGTGTGTGCAAGTATGTGCATGTGTGCGCAGGTGCGTTGTGGTGGCAGCGGGTGGGCAGCTGGCTGTGGGGGCGGGTGTGTGCTTGTTTTGTGCTGCGGGGCCTGTCGCTGGGTGCTTGCATGCGCTTTGGCGGCGCTCGCCTGCAGTACCGCAACCGGCAGCGTGCAATTGAGGAGGCTGCCTGCCCCGCCCGCCGCCTGCAGACGACCTGGAAGCTGCTTTGCAGCTGCAGCCGCAGCACAGCAACGCGCAGCGGTACCTGGATGCGGTCCAGTCCAAGGCAGCAGGGGAGGGTATCCAGCTGGAACCGCTGGGGGCAAGCCAGAGGCAGGGCACAGAGGGTGCACATGCTGCTGACTGCAGACAGGAGCAGCGGGAGCAGCCGGCGCGGGCGCAGCAAGAGTCGCCGCCGCCTCAACGGCAGGAGGGGCGGCGGGCCGCCGGGGCGAGCAGGGGCGACGCTGAGGGGGCGGAGGGCAGGCGTGCGTCAACGGCGCCCATTGACGCACGCAGCGGCAGGAAGCGGCGAAGAGGGAGCGCCAGCACCAGCCGCAGCAGGAGCAGGAGCAGGAGCAGAGGCAGGAGCAGGGACAGCAGCCGCAGCCGCAGCAGGCGACGCGGTGGCAGCCCCAGCAGCAGCAGCGGGGGCAGCGGCGGCGGCAGCAGCGACAGCGATGCAGAGGCTACGGCTGCCCGGCTGACAGAGGCGCAGCAGAGGCTGCAACAGCCAGGCAGCGGCGACGCAGCAGATGGGCCCGAGGGCCTGCTGGGCATGGGGATGGACGTGGCCACAGCGCTGCAGATAGTTGCCAGCCACTACAAGGGCCGGCGCAGCAGGGAGGGCAAAGAGGAAAAGCGGCGCCGGCACAAGCGGGAGGGTGGCAAGAAGCACAAGCACCGGCAGAAGAAGAAGCACAAGAAGAAGCGCCGGCACTGAGTCGCAGCCGGCACTGACATGCACTGCTCCCTGGTCCTCCCGGCTCGGTTCCCTGTCCCTCGCCCCCTTCCGGTGCCTCGAGCTTCTTGCACTTACAGAGCATGGTCCAATCAAAGAGCAAACAGGCGGAAGAATAGGGGGTACACAGGGAGGCATGCGCAGGCTGTGCCAAGCAGGCTGGGTCGTGCCTGCTCACGCTTGAAAGGCAGCGCCAGCAAGGTGATTTGATTTGCGGCGGGGGCGCCGCGGCAAGGGGCGGCTGGCGGCGGGGGCCCCGCGCGCGCAGCCACGAGAGGAACAGGCAGCGCCGTGGGTGCTGGGACATGGTGGGGAGTGGATGCAGTGGGTACCAGCGCGGGAGCGCCTGTCTTGCAGCGCCCTCTGTGCCCCTGCAGGGCTCATCAGGCCACGCCGACAGCGTGCTTGATCTGCAACAGAGCGTCCAGCAGCTGGCGGCCAGGGTCGGAGAGGGGGCTGCTGCCGTTGTCGGGCTTTGAGGCGGCGGCCGGCTGGCGCAGCTCCACCCCAGTCTCTGCCGACAGCCGCTCCACAGCGGCGCCAATGTCTGCAGGGCAAAACGGGCGTGCAGTGGGCAGCGCGTGGGCCTCTTTCGCTGAAGGCTCTTCTGGGGCGCACAGTGGGGGCAGCAGGAGCTGCGGGTAGGATGGGACTGCTGGCGCATGCCCCGGCAGGTCACCCTGCAGCACTGGCAGCGCAGGCGGGCGCCCCAGCCGCACCTTCGTAGGTCTGCAGGTGGCTGCCCGGCAGCTCGCCGCCCACCACGCTGTGCCACAGCTGCTGCACCTCGCCCTGAAGCACCGACAGCAGCGCAGGCGAGGGCGGCGGCAGCGGCGGCGCGGCGCGCCGCTCCGGCTGCCGGGACGGCAGGGGCGCCGGGTCTGCGGCCGCGCCTGGCAGCGCCCAGCCTGCGTACGCGGCCTGCACATCTGCGGCCGCAATGCGGCGCTGCGCAGCCTCCCAGCGCTCCCGCCGCC
>KQ481955.1:9077-28023 GCA_001430745.1 Auxenochlorella pyrenoidosa
GGGCGCCGATGTGGACCGCACCACAGTCAGCCGCCGCACCACCGGTGCCAGCTTGCCGCGCGGGTCTGCTGGCGTGGCGTAGATGTCTGCAGACAGGGCCTGCTGGTCGGGCACCAAGAGGTACTCCACCCCTGCTGGGACGGGGCAGCGGGCGCGGCAGCCAGTTGATGCGGCGCACGACGCGCTGGGCGCACCAGCGCTGCAGCACCGCCAGGCATGCCGGCGACCGAGCACACGGGCAGGCGCTCTGGGCCGCCGCATAGCGCACGCGTTCTGCTGCTTATTGTGGCGGCTGACAGCGGGCCGCCCCACCGTTCACTTGGCAGCGCCCCCGGAAGCCGTCCAGTGAGTCGTCCTCCACCTTCCACTCCACCTTGGCATCGGGCGGGAACTGCACGATGCGGCAGGAGGAGGGCAGCCAGCCAGGAGGGTCGGTGGGCAGCTGCAGCAGAGGCATGCTCGTCACAACGCTTGGGGATGTTGTGGCACACCAGCACTGGCTCAAACGAGGCATGGCTGCCTGTCAGCTGCAGCTTTGCACGATCCAGGCTCAGCGGGAGCTCTGCAAGCTGCAGTGTGCTTCCAACTGCAGCATCGACAGGTGTCACCACGCACCTCGAGAGGCAGCTGCAGCAGCCAGAGCTCCTGGTCGCTGCCGGGGCCTGCTGCCGACACATCCAGCCGTGGCTTGGAGAGGTCCACCTCGCGCATGGAAGAGTCTGGTACAAAGCTGCAATGACGAGCGCAGAAAGAGAGAGGTTCAGCCGTCGGGGGGGGCGGGTCGACTGGCAGGGAAGGGCGGCTGGCGGCGGCGGCGGCGGCGGCGGCGGCTGGCTCTGTTCACATGCATGGCTTGCGCAGCCTAAGAAAAATGAAGCCCACCATCCAGAATACAAGCTGAACGCAGCGTGCCATAGCAAGAGCACCGCAGGAGCACATGCGGGAGGCTGCCTACCCTTGCGGCTCTGCTGCAGGTGCGCCCATGGCTGCTGCAGCGCTCTTGCGTTCGGCCTTGCCCATCGACACCACTGCTGAACGAGAGCCAACTTGGGCAGAAAATGGATGTGAAGCAAGCGTGTGTTCTTCGTGCCTGGGCGCTGCGATCGTCGTGATACGTATCGCAGATGGCTTCGAGCAGCAAGGGGAGGCCTTCAGAGGGAGCCGAGGCACAGCAGCCGGAGCACAGCATGTCACTTTGTCTTCGACCTTCCAAGAGTCTTGTTCTCTACGCACCCACTAGCAGTAGATGTTGTGCTCAGGGCTGGCCAGGCTTTCCGTTCTCCAGGACAAGCCCGTCTTCGTGCGACTTCTTGTTGGGGCCACCAGCCTCCCTAGCCAGCCAAGCGAGTACTTGCGGCAAGAGGGGCCGGTGGCAGGGAAGATGGCGGCCAGGCCCAGGCCAAAAGTTGTTGGCGCCGCGGCCAACGGCGCCGGCGGCACGGGTGCACGCCTCGCCGAGGAGCTTGTGGGAGAGGTGGAGGAGCATGTGGAAGGCCTGGAGAAGCGCACCGGGTGGGTTTGGTGGGGCCAGGGCCTCCGAGTAAGACGCCTCGCCGACCGCCCGACCAGTCCGAACCGCCGACTGGAGGATGACCTCACCCCCACCCGACCTGCGCGTATGTCGCCTCCTCCGTGGCACCCACATGCTGGCGACCCTCGCCGTGCTTGCTAGGCTGCTGGTCATGCGAGCATGGGATCAATGCATACACACTCAACAGCCTGTGCGTCTGCTTCTCGCCCGGCCCCCCTGCCTTGCCCAGGTGGAGCAAGCAGGCTGAGGCGCACCTGGGCCCAGCCCCCGCAGGGGAGAAGGAGGGCGAGCAAGCGACGGTCTGGTACTTTGCATACGGTGAGCTGCGCGCCCAGCTGGCTGCGTGCACCCTCAATTTTTCAGCTCTCATGTCCTCCTCCTCATGGCCGGCGCGCCAGCCTGCCTGCCACCTTTGCCTTCCTGCCGATTCCCCGAGCGAAGCCCAGCTTCCTGCAGCACCTCGCAGTACCACCAACCCTGCGGCAACTGGCCCACAGCTCTGCCAACGCGCTTGATCTTGTCACCTCACAACGTTGCGCGCACTGATCCCTCGGTTCTGCAGGCAGCAACATGAACAAAAAGGTGTTTTCCGGGCGCCGCATGATCAAGCCCGCCGCCAGCCTGCCTGCGGTGCTGCCCGGCTGGCAGCTGACCTTCAGCCAGCCGGGGCTGCCGTACGCGGAGCCAGGTTTTGCGGCGGTGGAGCGGCAGCCCGCAGTGGCGGCCGCGGGAGCAACCAACGGCGACGGCGGCAGCGGCGCCGCCCCGCCGCAGCAGGCCCAGCAGCAGCAGCAGCGGCGGCCCGATGTGCACGGCGTGCTGCACCGCATCACGCCCTCCCAGTGGGCGTATGTGCTGGAGACTGAGGGGGCCAGCAAGGAGGACAGCGATGACGGCGGGTACGCTGTGGTCACCACCACGGCAGTCACGTATGATGGGCAGGAGGTGCAGGGGGTGAAGACGCTCACGGTGCCGGCGCGCATCAAGGAGCGCCTGCAGGCAAGCTGGCGGGGGAGGGAGCGATCCCGGGGGCTATTGAGCCTGGTGGCTGCGCTGGGGGCCTGCCCGGGTGCTGCCCCCCTCCCTGTGCATGTGGAGCCGTTCTGTACACGCCAGCCTGGGCAGCCCCTGGGCAGCACGCTTGCGTGAGAGTGTGAACAAGGCGAGGTGCAGCCGCAACTGTTGCCTGGGCAGCTGCCCGCGCGTCTGTGGCATGTCCTGCGGCGCGTCCTGCGGCACCGTCACGCTGTGCGTCACACTGAGCGCCCACCTCCCTGGCCATCGCCCGCAGGGCCAGGAGGCGCTGCCCTCGCTGCGCTACCTGACACTCATAAGGGATGGGGCTGCAGACTATGGGCTGGATCCGGCTTACCAGGCCTGGCTGGCAGGACTGCGGCACTACCAGGCCGAGAGCACGGGGCAGCAGGTGGGGAGGCGGGGCGTGCTGCCGCGCTCGCGCCGCCAGCAGGGAGTAGCCACGCAGGTGCGGGCCTGCTGTTGAGGGCCATTCTGGCAGTTGCTAGCAGCTGCGCCCGCGATGGCGCAGGCTGCCTGTCTCAGCTGTTGACCTCGCCAGCTCCCGGGTCTGCCCTCCCCCCCTTACGCAGGTGGGCGGCCTCCTGTTCAAGCTGATTGCCTTTGCGGCCATCTTCCCCGTGTGGGGCTCGGTCAGGCTGCTGCGCAAGGTGGGCGGCCCCCTCTGCCTGAAGCTTGACCGTGACAGCCTGCCGCAAGAGGAGTGCTTGCCAGGCTGCATCCTCCAAACGCGCCCTGCAAAAGAGTTCGAGACTGCTGCAGCGCGCTCCTCTTGAGGCCTCCTGGAAGGCACTTTCTTGCCTGCAGCTTACAAGGCTATGCTGCAAGGAGCCAACAAGGCATCACGCCCCCTTGCCCCCTTGCCCCCTTGCCCTGTGCAGGTGACCGGCATGTCCGCAGCCTCCAGCGACACTGCCAGCCGCTTCCTGCGCAACTACACCGCCCTGGCGTTTGCCAGCGTGCACAGCCTGCACGGCGTGCTGCGGCCGGTGCTGGGCTGCGGCATGTCTGGCGGCAAGGCGGTGGATGGGTCGGCAAGCCTGCAGTAGCCAGGGTACACGGCTGCTTATGCGTAGGTGTCGGCACCCTGCACGGGGTCGGGCCGCGCGCAGTTCATCACATGCGACCATCTGCTCGAAAATTGCACACGTACTGCTGCGCATTGTATTTCATGGCTCTTCCCCGAATTCTTGATCATGTAAGCCTTTTGGAAGGTTGGCGGCAAGCCCAGCTGCTCATGGCATCGTGTGTTCGCTACGCCGCCGGCACCGCCAGCGTTCAGGTCGCTGCACTGTGTCGCCGCAAGCCCGGTCTGCCCCTTATCAGAAATTTGCTCCTTTATGCCACATCACTTATCAACCGATTTGACGACAGTCTGCCCGGCTTGATGAGCAAACTTTCGTCGCTGCTTGCGCTGCTCGCTGCGGCAGCGTCGTTACATGCGTGCAGTAGCGCTCCGATCAGCGCTGATGGCAGGGGCCAGCGTTCAAAGGAGGCCTCAAACCCTGCAGCGGCGGGCAGCGGCGGCGCCAGCGCCGCCACAGCGGCTGCTGCATGGTTGCAGTTTGACCTCGGCCTTCTGACCACTTTATCAGACGAGAACTTCACAGATGCCCTGGAACACACCGAACACGCCCTGGTCATCTTTTTTGCTCCATACTCGGGTCACTGTAAGGTGCGTCTCCCTCCCCTCCCTGTGCCACCGAGCCTGCCGGCCGTGCCGCAGCTGTGCGCCCTGGCATGCATGCAAAGGCCTGACGAGCAATCTGCCCGAAGCTCGATGCAGAGGGCCCGTCATGCGCTCGCTGCGGCAGCGCCAGACATCAGGGAGCGTCACCCGGGCGTCCTGCTGGCGCAGGTGCGACACTTTTCAAGCCGCACTCAGGCATGCGCTGGGCCTGCTCTTGCTGCAGAGCTTTAAAACTGCGGGTGCTGGCGCTTGTCTTCATGCAGGCGCTGAATGGTGTTGTCGGATCCTCCCTCCCCCTGCCCGCACCCTGCGAAGTTTGATGCCTGGGGCCCCGGACAGGACCACAACACCACGTTTGGCCGGCGCTACGCCCCGCGCGGCTACCCCATGGTCTGCTATTTTGTCAATGCCACGCTGGCGGACAACAGAACCTTCAGCCGTACGAGGTGCGGCCGGCTGACGGTGTGTGTGACCTGCTGCCTGCCGAGGCGGCTGGCAGGCATGAAGGGCACCTGCGTGCGGTTGGGGATGCCTCGGGAAGCGCGTGCAGCGCTGCACGCGCTGGCGCTGTACGTCGGCCAGTGCGCCACGCGTGGCACGCTTCCATGGTGCAGGGAGGGCTTCTTTTCTTTTGTCGATGAACACCTGAAGCCGGCCTCCGAGCCGGATGAGCGTGCATCGGATGCAGCACCGGATCAAGCTGCCAGCGGTGGCCACAGTGGCGCCTCTGTTTCGCCAGAGGAGCGCCAGGAGCTGTGAAACCGCCTGAACAGAGCACGAATTCCAAAACGCATGCCGACTTTGCATTCGTGTGTGAGTTGTGCCATGCACAGCCATCGGAGGGCAGCAGGAGGGCATCATGGTGCTGGAGGGCGGCAGTGCGCCCGGTAGCCTTCAGCACGGCGCGCCTCAAAGGCCCTCTGCTGCACTTCGCCTTCCTCACTTACGCGAACCCCACATTGAGTCCCACTTGTCCTGGGCCTTTAAGAGCTCTCTGCGCGCTATAACCGTCCTGGGAATTCCAGCGCGCCATCCACTCGTCAGCGGACTCTTCATTAGCTCGAGTATTTTCGTAACCTTCGCTTCTTTAGGAAGATGGACGCCGTTGTGCCGGCGGGCGCGCTGGCCGGCTCGCAGGCGCGGGAGCTTGCGCCTCCCTCCGCCTCGTTCAGCATACCCGCCGTCAAAGTGGCTTCAAGGAGGCCAACAATCGATCTGCAAGCGTGGACGGCGCTTCCGGGCAGCCCCAGCGCCGTCGGCGGCGCTGGCGCCGGCGCCTACAGCACGCCCGCCAGCAGCGCCACCAGCGAGGCGCAAGAGCCGCAGGCGCCTGCGCAGCCAGTCTGGGCACGCGCCTGGCGCCGGTAAGCGACCAAAGTGTTCCATACCAAGCAGGAGTCTGCGTTTTATGTGCGCTCCGTAACCTGACGCTCCTGTTGACATCATCTGCTGTTGCAGGCTGGCCGGTGCAGCAGGTGCTGTTGCAGCAGCGGCAGTGCGGACTGTGCCGCCTTCTGCCGCAGCCCGCAGCCCCTCCATGCTGGGTCCCCGTAGCCAAAGCATGGAGGTGCTGGCGCTGGGCCGGGAGGTGTCAGCACCCTACTTGCCCAGCAAGCGGCAGGGCTCGCTGCTCTTGCGGCTCGCGGGCGGCGACGCCGCGGCGGCTGATGCGCCGACGGGGCGGCAGCTGGCGGTGCTGCGCTGGCGGCGCGCTGCGCGTGCTGTGATTGATGCACGCCAGGCACTGCGCTGCCTGGACCTGCTGTCCGACAGGCTGGCGCCCCCTGAGGACCGCCTGCATGCAGTCTTCTCTCTGGGCATGCTGCTCAAGAGCTATGGGCAGCAGCAGCAGCAGGACCGGCTGGCCTGGGCGCTGCTGGCGCAGCGGCGGGCGGGGCGGCTGCGATGCGTGGACCACATCGTGAATGAGCTCTACATGACGGGTGCGGGCCCTGGGGAGTGCGCTGTGCAGCGAGACTGTGCACACGTCTGCATGTTGCGAGCACGAAGCGCGTCGCCCACCACTTCCAGGCATGCTAGAGCTGGCCAAGGCCCTGCAGCAAATGCGCGCGCCGCCTCTGCTTCTGAATGCGTATGTCCTGGCATTGCGTTCCCAGCAGGAGAGCGCATCTTCACCTTCTTCACGCCGCCGCCCATGGGCCAGCACTTCCCCTATGCCACCCTCACGCTGCTGTTTGTTCTCATCCTGCTCTACTTCTTCATGGCCGGGCAGGTGGGGCGGCAGCAGCCGCATTGCAAAACTCCTCTGCATTGCAGACGCGTGGAATCATGCCGCGCCATGTGCCAGTACTGCTGCGCTGCCGCCATCAGCGCGAGCATGCACAGTGTCTCCTGCTCTGCCTGCCATGCAGTACGGGCTGTACCAGGCACTGGTGGCCCCCTCCACCTCGTCCTGCCTGGCGGCCCTGCGGCACAACGGCACCTCCACTGTGTGGGGCCCCGCCGGCATGGTGCGCTGGATCGCGCCGCGCCAGCAGCAGTGGTGCTACGCAGGCGGCGCTGGCAAGTTTGACGCCGCCTTCCTCATAGACTGGGGCGCGCGGTACGCACCGCGCATGCGCACCAGGTGTGGCAGCGCTGCCTGGGCGTGGGCAGGGACCCGTGGGGGGGGGGGGGGGGGGGGGGGGGCTGTGCGCCTGCCCCTGGCAAGCTTTGTTCTGCGAGCAGAGGTGGCGCGATGAGGGGCTGAGGACGGCCCTAGGGTCTGGATGTGCCACCTGGCGCTGCCTGAAGTGCAACCTCACAGGCCCGTCACGTGCTTGCGGTCCATCTGCCCGCATTCCTCACTCCTTCGACTGCCTCTGCTTGCCTGCAGCCCCCAGCGGTGGGTCACCTCCACGCTGCTGCACCAGAGCTTCTCGCACCTGGCCTCCAACTGCGCAATGCTGGGCGGCTTTGGCTGGCAGGTGCGGCAGGGCTGTCCTGTTTCTTCGGTGCCTCTGCGCCTTTCCAGAGGGCACCGTCAGCCAGCACTTGGGGAAACAGCATGCAGGGTGCATGCGCTCAGTGTATGTGGCTGACCTGTCGGCTTGCCGGCTGCAGGTAGAAGCCAAGCATGGCACCTGGCGCATGGTGCTCATCTACCTGCTGGCAGGGCTGGGTGGCAACCTGCTCAGGTGCGGGGCTTCTGGCTGCGCTCTGAACACGCGTGCCTGGGGCCAGCTGTGTACGGCGATGCGCTGGCGTTACCACCGCACTTGCAGCATTCGTGCAGATGCACATGCCTGCTCGCTGACAGCTCGTGCCCAGCCGCCTGCCTGCAGCGCCGTGACCGAGGCGCCCTGCGTGGCGGTGGTGGGCGCCAGCGGCGTCGTGTTTGGCGCGGCGGCGGCCAGCGTGGCCGACATGCTGCAGAACTTCCAGACGCTGGGCCGCCCGCTGCTGCGCACCGCCGTGCTGCTCGCCTTCCTCATCTTCTTCTCAGTCACCGTGGGCACCACCCCCACGGGGACCAGCCACATGAGCCACGTGGGGGGGTTCCTGGGGGGCCTGGCGGGCGCGCTGTGTCTGCTGCGCACGCCGCACCGCGGCCGCGCCGAGCTGGCGCGGTCAGCGCTGGGCCTGGCGGGCGGCGCCGCCATGTTTGCCGCGCTGCCCTGCATCTTCTACCTGCGGCAGCTGCCCAATGTTTCCTGTTGAGTGTGATTGCCCTGGTTGCACGCGATACACACAGTGTATGTGTCCCAACTGTCCCAAAAAGAAACCAGGTTTCCTGCAGCGATGTTCAGGCAGCTGGTGAGTGGGTTGCACAAGCGGCGCCCAGGTGGCGGCGGCACTTGGCGATCAGCATTGGGAGAGTTTCGGGCTGCTCGATCATAGGTTTGCGTTCCATTCTTAGGTACTGGCAAGCTGTCACGCCCACAGACGCTCTTGATCCCTGCGCTACTCTGCTCCCCGCGCGGCTCGCTCATTCAGGCGACCAAAGGTGATCTCGATCGTCTTGGATGTGCTAGCGGGTGCTGATGCATGCCACCGAAGTGCAGATGATGTTCATGTTGATGAGCAGCGCTGACGGTGGCAGGCGGGCGGCGGGTCTCGCCCAGGCACCGGCGCTGCCGGGCTCTGCCAGGCCGACGCGCACGGTGCTGACACCCTTGGCGCCACGCTGCTCACGCCATACCTTGCACAGGCCAACAGCCAGCATGGTCGCGCCAGAACAGCGGCGGGCCATGCTGTCGCAGCTGGCGCAGGGCTGGCAGGATGTTGGCCGCCCCGCGGTCAACCTTGCCGCCAAGACCTTTTTTGCTGCCCGCCTGGACCTGGCGCTAGCGGTGGGGCTGAGCTCCGTGGCGCCCGGCGGGCTGGGACTGGCACTGAGCAGGGGCCTCCGGCTGCTGGCGGCGGCCCGGGTGGCGCGCAGCCACGAGGCAGCACGCAGAGCGGCGGCAGAGGAGGGGGAGGAGGAGGATGAAGGCGAGGCAGTGGCAGGCGGAAGCAGCCCGGGCAGCAGCACCAGCGGCGGAGAGGCCTACCTGGCTGCCAGCAGGGGCCGTCAGCAGGGAGGTGCAGCGGTGTCAGCGGCACCAGGCGCAGCCACAGGCACCCCGCGGGCTGCCCCTCGCCGCAAGCGCCAGCTAGGGCCCCTCCCCAGAGGCCTGGGCACCGCCCCGCCGCTGCCCCTGCCCCCCCTGCCGCCGGGGGCCCTGGCAGACTGCTCTGTCCAGCCCATCGGGCTGCCCATGATGCTGGTGGGGCAGAGCGCAGCACGGGCGCCGCTGTATGCCTCGCGCGGCGCCAACAGGCTCGTCCGCGGCCTGCTGGGCCTGGCTGCCTCCTTCCTGCTCACAAGGTGGGGCCGGCTGGGGGCTGGCTGCACGGCTGCTGCACCTGCCTTGGCCTGTGCACCCGCCTTAGCCTGTGCACCTGCCTTGGCCAATGCATGGGAGCCAGCCAGCCCCGTCTGCCCCATCGGCGCTGGCTGCAGCATGCCCGCAGCTCCCTGCGTGCCGCCGCGCTTGGCCCTGTCGCCTCGCAAGCTTGTCCGGGGCGCAGCTGAGCGTGCAGGGCCCCGTATGCGGCTCTAGCCGGCAGCGCTGCACACCACACAATGCGAGCCCGGGTGGTGTCCCGCCTTGCAGGGCGGTGCGCACGCCCTTCACCGGCCGCCTGGCCCGCCTGCCCCCCCGCTTCGTCGAGGCGATCTTCCACTCTGTCGTGGGCCCGGCAGCGGCCATGAGTTACCTGAGCACCAGCGCGGCGGGGCAGTCGGCCGGCAGGGCGGACGCCGCGCTCTGCAAGCGTGCCACCCCGCAGCTGCAGCAGCTGTACACGCAGCTGCGGGGGGCGGGGCAGGTGGAGGCGGCGCGCGGCGGAAGGCCGGTCGTCTTTGCGGGGGCAGAGGCCACAGGTGGGCGCGAAAGCCCAGCAGTCTGTGCGGTGTGGCTGGCTGTACAGGCGGGCACGCCCTAGCATGCCTGTCTGCCCTGGCAGCATGCCAGCTCAGGCCCTGCCCGTGCGCACGATGGTCACCCGACACCAACCAGTTCCGCGGCTGAGCGGTGACATGGCGCCGATGCAGCGCCCAGCGGTGCCCTGCCTTTCGTGCAGCCGAGGCCGTTCCCCGCTCCGACATCAATGCGGTCTGCCTCCCAGGCGGCATCGTGTTTGTGCACAGGTGGGCTAGGTCAAATCGCCCACTGGGCCGCAGCGCCAGAAGACAGTTTGGAATCATCTGCGTGCTTGCGTGCTGCCTGCGCCCCCGCTGTGCTGAGCGGCAGGTGTAGGACTGCCGCCTTGGCTGTATGTCGGCAGGCTTGTGCAGAGCTGCTGCCCGAGCAGATTGGTTGCAGCCTGCGTGTACCCCCTCCCCCCGCCACCCCCTGTCGCCACACGCAGCGGCCTGCTCAAGGCGGTGGACGGTCGCAAAGACAGCCTGTCGTTTGTGCTGGGGCATGAGGTCGGCCACGCGGTCGGCAGGCACAGGTGGGCGCCTCCTGTCTTGCTTGTGCGCCCAGCGCGGTCGCCTTGGTGCGTGGCTTCCAATGGCTTCAAATGCTCGCATGGTGTGTGCAGCATCTTCATCGATGTCGCTTCGACCTAGGTGTGCGCCGTTGTGCGCCCACGCCCGCCCTCCCTGGTTGCAGCCAGCGGCGGTCCCCACCGCGGACCACTTTGCACGCTGCCCTTGCCCCCCACCCCATGCCCTCCTGTGTGCAGCCTGGAGAAGGCCACCAGCATGTACACCTCTCTCTTTGCTGTGGACGTGGCGGTGGGCCTGGCGGAACGCCTGCTCAAGGTCAGGGAGTCGTGGGCGCTCCTGCCGGCGCTACAATTTTGGTCCCCTGCGCCCCTAAACCCCACCCCGGCCTTGCCCACGCCTGCGGGCACAGCGTCGCAATGGGCGGCATGCTGCACCCCTGCATGCACCAGCAAGGAGCCAAGACCAGCGGCCAGGGCGAGGACCGCCACCGCTGCTGCCCGCACCGTTGCCCATGTCTTGCAGAGCCTGGCATCGGGGCCAGAGGGGGAGGAGTGGGTGGCTGCCCGCCTCAGGTCACTGGACGGCCTGCTGCAGAGCGGCCTCTACCTGCTGCAGGCAAGGCAAGGGGAAGGTAGCAGCGGAAAATTATGCCGGACTGTTGTGAACTAGTGACCTGGAGCAGTTGCTTGGCCGCGGGGTGCCCCTCATATGGGAGGTGTGCTCCTCTGCGCTTGCAAAGTCACCGGGGCACCCCTGCACCTTGCCACCCCAGTCAGATTACTCGTCTGCTGCCTGCTTGCACCCCACTGCGCGCCGCTGCGAATGCCACGTCAGGATGGTTGTGAGGGAGCAGTCCCCGGGGGTTGCCTGCAAATTCGCTCCCCCTGTCTCCGCCCACCCGTGTGCAGCTGCGCCAGTCTCGACAGCACGAATACGAGGCAGACCAGCTGGCGCTTGCCCTGGGCGCAGGAGCAGGCATGGACAGGTCAGCAGTCGGGGCAGAGCGTCGGTCGGCCTGCCTGCTGCCGAGGCTGCCCTGACTGCAAGCCATGCTGGCCTCGGTGACGCGTCCTGCCAGCATGTGCGCCTTCCTGATTCTTGAGCCGCCCTGCTGCTGACCGATCGGTTGCCTGCGGCCCCTTGCCTGCCCCGCCTGCAGGGGCGCCCTGTTTTCGGGCGCCCAGGACGTGCTGCGCAAGTTCATGCGGATGGAGGCTGGGTCGGCAGGCATGCAGGTAGCGCTTGGAGGCCATCAGCCACAAGGCGACAGCCCGCTGTCGACACACCCGGCAGCAGCCAACCGCCTGCGCCGCCTGACAGAGGCGGCCGCACGGCAGGCATAGGCTCTCAACGGCAACAGTTGGATGTGAAGGGCAGAGGCAGCAGCGCAGCGCAATAATGCTCTCCAGCTTCAGTCTGAGTCTGAACAACACCATTCACCTGCGGGCACCAGCCGCCGCGCTGCGGCGAGTGCAAAGAGGCGCCTGCATGGCCCTGCATGGCCGTTCATTCAATTACTTTCGTTGTGCCTTCGATTGCCTGTTGTGAATTGACTGCGGGGGGCTGCCATAGGGCTGCCGCTTGACGTGACGAGGCTCACTCAGCTTCGCCTGTGTGCCTCGATCGCTGCTGTCGTATTCAAACCTCTCCCAGCGCCTTCCGGGAGTTTGTGAAAGCATCCGGCATGGCGTTCTCGGGCGCCGTGAAAATTGGCGATCTCAATGACTTCATTGCGCCCTCCCAGGCCTGTGTGGTCAGCCTACAAGGCGGCAAGCTGGAACCTGCAGCTGACGCCGAGGTGCGCATATGCTTCTATGCACTGTCACTGCCGCCGCCGCTGCCTGCCGCTCGGCTGCAGACCGCTAACTGGTGCGGCTGCTGGCCGCCAGCTTGCTCGGCTGCCGCCTCTCAACACTAATCCAGCCTGCCAATAACCTTTTTAGACCTTTCAGTGCGAAGTGTTTTGATTTGGCGGCTTGCATCATCCAAGATCAGGCCTCAGGGGCGCAAGCAGTTGCCACTGATGCTTCCAGCTCTTCACCGCTCTTTCACCTGCCGTACTCTGTGCAGGTGCAGCTGCAGCAACGGCCCCATGGTGGCGGTGGCGGCGGCTTCTCGCAGACCCTGCCGGCAGCCCCTGACCAGGCAGTGAAAGTGTCCCTGCATGACTGCCTGGCCTGCAGCGGTTGCGTCACCACGGCAGAGACAGTGCTGCTGCAGCACCAGAGCACGGGAGAGCTGTTGCAGAGGCTGGCAGACCCCGGCTGGACAGTCGTCGTTTCGCTCTCGCCGCAGTCGGTTGCTGCGCTTGCTGCGCTGCATGGACTGCCAGCTGCCGACTGCGGCGCGGCGCTGGCAGCCTTTCTGCGCGGCCTCGGCGTGCGCGTAGTGTTTGATGCGGCAGCAGCGCGCCGCTTGGCGCTCGCCGAGGCGGCGGCGGAGTTTGTGCAGCGGTACCGAGCCAGCGGGCACGGCACCGCGGCGCTGGCGGCAGCAGCGGAGCAAGGCAGCGATGCTATGGAGGTTGACGGTGCAGAGGGCGCTGTGCAGCAGGCAGGGGAAGGGGCAGCAGCAGTCGGCCCGCTGCCCATGCTGGCCTCGGCCTGCCCTGGCTGGGTGTGCTACGCCGAGAAGACGCATGGAGACCATGTGCTGCCCTACATCAGCACAGGTGGGGCAAGGGGCGCGGGGCCGAGCGCAGGCTCAAGGCTCTGGCTCTGGCAGTTCGAGCTGTGCAGCCAAGCACGGCAGGCAGGCAGGCAGGCAGGCAGGCAGGCAGGTGTATGGCGTACAGCTTGGCTGGCTGGTTCCCGGTTAAACTGCAGCTGCAATGGTGCTGCATCCTGGTGACAGCCGTGGCGCATTGACCTTGAGCTCCTTCCCCGCCCTGCAGGCAAGAGCCCACAGGCGGTGATGGGCACGATGGTCAAGCGGCGGTGGTGCGGCGCCGCGGGGCTGCCCCCCGACCGCGTCTACCACTGCGCCGTGATGCCCTGCTACGACAAGAAACTGGAGGCATCGCGCGAGGACTTTTGGGTGCCAGGTGGGGCCGCCCCTCCCCCGTCTTGCGGCTGCGTGCATCGGCACTGCGAGCAGCTAGCATTGCCGGTGCCAGCGGCTAGTGCCATGGCCTGGCGTGCAGCTTGTGGGCTGCCAGCCGGGGCGGGGCTGCAGGGGGAAGGCGGGCGCGTTCACATGGCAGGCAAGGGCCAAAAGGTACGCGTGTCAAGGAGTGCTAACATGTGTGCGCTTAGAGGTGCCCCCGCCCCTCCCTGCAGGCACCCAGGTGCCTGAGACCGACTGTGTACTGGCCACCACAGAGCTGCAAGAGCTGCTGGAACAGAGAGGGGTGGACCTGCGCAGCTTGCAGGGGGCGCCCCTGGACAGCATCCTCCCCCCGGCCCAGGCAGGTGGCGCAGACGGCTTCCCAGGCCTTGGTACTAGCAGCATGCACACGCAGCAGGATGTGCAGCAACAGCAGCAGCAGGATGTTCAGCAGCAGGCGCAGCATCAGCATCATCAGCAGCAGCGGCCGCCGGCCGGGCCGGGCGGCACCGTGCCCGCCAGCGCTGGCAGCGGCGGCTACCTTGAGCACGTCTTCCGCGAGGCCGCCTGGCAGCTGTTTGGGCAGCGAGTGCCGCCGGGGCCGCTGCAGATGACTGTGGGGCGCAACGCTGGTGAGGGGGACATTGATGCCTGTTCCCAGACTCGTACCAGGTGCCGAGCTGCATGCTTGTCTGCCGCCGCTTTCAAGCGTCCGGCAGCCGCCCTGCGGTGCACCCTCTGCCGCACCCGCGCTTTGACCTGTCGACCCCCCCCCCCCCCCAACCCCCCCGGCCTGCAGACCTGCGAGAGGTAACGCTCACGGTGGGGGGCGCCCCCGCGCTGCGCTTTGCCGCCGCCTACGGCTTCAGAAACATCCAGGCAAGCTGGGCGGAGCTGTCCAGACAACGCGTGCCCAGCAGGATACGCCTGTGGCAGGGCGACGCTACCACCGCGGGTGGCCAGACGACGCTGCCAGTGCCTTGTTCCCGGTGCCGGCATGGTATGCATGTGCTGCATCTGTTAATCTTGGCCCCTGGCCTCTGCAGGGCCTCATGCGCAAGGTCAAGCTGGGTCGCTGTGAGTACGACTATGTTGAGGTGATGGCCTGCCCGTCAGGTGGGCACACAGCTCATGGCCTGCCCTCCAACAAGGCTTACCGTAGCAGGCGGTTGTAAAGGCTGCTGTCTGATCGGCGCAGGCGCAGCAGTCGTCTAGCTGCAGCGGGCTGGCCGGTTGCTGCCTGCGCACCACTCAAGGGTCCCCTGCCCTCCTGTGTGCCCAAGCCCCGCTGTCTGTTCAGCCGACCTGCGAGGGCGCCAATCCCTGGTCTGCTGCCCCGCTGCGCAGGCTGCCTGAATGGCGGCGGGCAGCCCAAGCCGGCGGTCGGCCAGACGCCAGCGCAGCTGCTGGAGCAACTGGAGCTGCTGTATGCAGATGCTGGTGGCACCAGCGGCACCAGCGGCACCAGCAGCAGCAGCAGCCTGTCCAGCGGCAGCGCAGAGCCAGAGCCGGACTGTGCAGTGCGCCAGCTGTATGCAGAGTGGGTGCGCGGGCCGGCCGGCTCGGAAGCTGCGCGGCAGCTGCTGCACACGCAGTACCACAAGCGCGAGAAGACGGTCACCGCCACGCTGGCCGACTGGTGATGCGCGCTCAGGACTGCGCCGATTCCTGCCCTTCTGCACGACTGACTGGCGCTAATGATGGCCAGTGGGATTGCCTCCCACCTGCTCCTGTCGGCTCACCCTAGGATGCTGTTCATGCTGCACTCTGCATCCAGTCGGTCCTCACTGAAATGATGCCGTCGTGGTGACAATCAAGGTTTTCAACAAACCAATACAGAGAAGGGTCACGGAAGTGTGGCATGGAAGTGTGGCAGCAAAGTGGTGCCCACACGGCATGCGGCTGCACAGGGCCGGTCAGTAGCCGCCCTGCACACGGTACGCCGCGCCGTCAAGCGCCGCCCCGCTGCCGGTGAGCTCGGCCGCCAGCGTGGCGCCGACGCGCAGCCCATCCACCGCGGAGGACACGATGCCGCCCGCGTACCCCGCGCCCTCGCCGCAGGGGTACAGCCCGGCCAGGCTCAGGCTCTGCAGGCTGTCGGGGTGGCGGTCGATGCGCAGCGGGGCTGACGTCCGGGTCTCTGCCGCGTGCAGCAGCGCGGCGTCGCTGCAGGGCAGGGGGCGGGGCCGCCGGGAGGGTCAGAGGGTCACAGGGACAATGTCACAAAAAAGCAGAACACTGGAGCAAAGACCACAGTGCAAGCGTTGCCGAGCACTCGGCAGGAACCCACAGTACGCATCCCGCTGGGATCGAACGGCCCCGGCTCTGGTGCATCATACCGCATGTGCCATGGCGGCACAGCTTGCGCATGCCCATGCCCACCTGGCAAAGCCGGGCAGCTGGCGGTCGAAGCGCGCGAGCGCCGCCACAAAGGCGGCAGTCATGTGGGGTGGGTAGAAGTCGTGCAGGGGGGAGGCCTTGACGCCCAGCCTGCACGCGCAGGCCGTTGGGTACGGGGTCGGGATGAGGAGCGGTCTGGGATGAGAAGGCAGGGCAGCCAGATGATGGATGGCACACCGCAAGTCTCCGAAAATGACTCCGCCCTTCTTACAAGCAGCATCTGTATGCAGCGTGGCAGCAGCGCACCTTGCCACACTCCCTGCTGTTCCTGCTGCCGCCCCCCACCCCCATCCCAATCCCACAACCAACACCATCCCCACCACCCGTCAATCCAAACAAACAAACAAAAACACCCCACCTATCTACCCACACATCACCCACCCCGTCACCACCACCCATCCACCCACACAGGGGCGGGCCCCCACCTGTAGGAGGATGCCGGCAGTGGCTCCCGCGGCGCCCGCCCCGCCAAAAAGTCTGACACGCGCTGGGCGGGCGCCGCAAAGGCGCCGCCGCCCCTGCGCGCCGCCTCGCGCTCAAACTGCGGGCGGGGCGGGACCGGGGGCGGGCGCGGGTTGAGGGGTGGGGGGCAGGGCGGCATGGGAGAGCCCGTTGTGGCGAGCGCTGGGGCTGGGACTGCGTTTCGGTGGGCTCGCATGTGGCCTTGCGGCTGGTCCTTCCACATTTCGAGAGCAGCCCTGGCCCGAGCGTACGTACTGCCCCTCCCCTGCCCCAGGGAGCCCCTGTCCCTCCCCCCGCCGCACCTCCTGCTGCAGGGCCATGCCCGCCAGCGGGCCGTGCGCCGCCTCCAGGTGTGCCCAGTCGCCCGGCTGCACCGTCACCACCAGCGCAGAGTTGGCCCACTTGGAGTCTCGCCTGCAGCAGGGGAGGGGGGCGCAGGCGGCGCCGGTTGCGAGCGCCGGGGGCAGGAGGATGCGGCATGCGGCAGGAGCGCGCTGCGAGGGCCAGGTGCAGGGTGCCTGCAGGCGGCGGGCATGGTCGGCCGCGTCGACCTCGGTGCGCCGACCTGTGCGCTGCCCGGCGGCAGCACCCCCTCAAAATCAGACACGGCGCCAGCGCGCAGGCACAGCGCACCTGGAGAAGGACATGCCGTTGATGCACAGCTCCCCCTCCTCGGTGCTGGTGGGCACAATCTGCCCGCCCGGGCACATGCAGAAGCTGTACACGCCGCGTGCGCCGCCCGCCTGCCCCGCCCCCTCCGCCTTGCTGCCACCGGCAAGCAACGGCTGGTACCAGTCTTCGCCCAGGGCTGCGCCGTCGGCGGCGGCGCCCGCCGCCGCCGCCGCCTGCGCCGCCTGCGCTGCGCTGACCTCGGCAGCCAGGCGGTACTCAGCCACCGGGTAGGGCCCCTTGCCTCGCTGGACCTGTAGCAGGGAAAGGGCGGCCTAGGGGAGGTCTATGCTACTTGTTGGGTCCACCGTTTTGAGGCCTCTCTAGCTTGCTCCAGGGTGACGAGCGCTGAGCGGCGGCTGCACAGCTGCCCACGGCCTCAACACATCCACAATCGCAGCAGCCAGCCCTGCAAGGCAGCGCCCGCAGGGCAGCAGCACGGCTGCGTCACCTGCTCGGCATCCGCTGCGCCATACTGCAGCCGGTTGATCAGCTCCTGAGGGTGCTCGATGCTGCAGTGAGATGGGCGGCGCGCACGTGGGCGTTTGTTCAAACCAAACAGGGCCAGATTCTGAGCCTCACCATAGCCGGAGCGGGGCATGTCGGCTTGGGTGGAGCAGAGCTCTGGACTAAAGTCCAAGCCATGACATCTCCAGAGGGCAGCAAAATCCGTTCCTGGGGTCAGGCTGTTCACCATCCATCCCTCTGTGCACACAGCCCGGCCCGAGGGGCCACGCACCGGAAGCCGACGGCAAAGGGCTTGGGGGTGATGCACACGTCGTGACGCAGCAGGGCGCGGTACAGCTCGCGCGCCGAGTGGCCCGGAGCCAGCACCACGCGCGAGGCAGCGATGGTGGAGCCGTCTGCGCGGCACGGCAGCAAGGCGGCGACTCGTGTGCTGGCAGGGCGGGGCACGTGCATGGCCAGGATACAAACCATGGGCCGACAGCTCTGCAGGGCTGTCCAGAGGGTCGCAGCATCGGGGGCCAACTCCCCAGGTCCCTTGGGGCAGTCCCCTCTCCCCCCCAGGCCCCACCTGCCAGCCTCACGCCCGCCAGGCGGCCGCCCTGCACAACCACATCCTCCACCTTGCTGCCAAACCGCACCTCGCACCCCAGGGAGATCAGGTGCTCCCTGCACAGCACGCCAGAGAGGGCGGGAGTGGGCGTTTGGGTGGCGGGGCCGCAAGGCAGCTGGGCGGGTGGCAAGCGGCACGGTTGCCCAGGAGGCAGAGCAGCACAGAGCGGAAAGGCGAGCAGCCGGGCGCAGAGCGTGGCAGCCGGCCCCTGGCGCAGCAGAGGTGAGACATTCAACGTTGACCCACGCCACCACCACCACCACCCAGCCCTACCGGAAGGCCTTAAGGATGCGGACCAGTCGGTCAGTGCCCAGGTGAGGCTTGCCAGACACCAGCACGCTCTGCAGCGGGGGCAGCGCAGAGCCCCGCGTCGGCCGCTGCACGCTGGTCCAGGCAACAGCTGGGGGCCCTGCTCCCTTCCCTCTGGCGCCCAGGAGGAGGCACAGGCACAGCAGCCAGTGCGGCCCACTCCATCTCCCTGCCGCTGCGCTGCTCCCAAAAACACTAGGCGCAAGGACGCGCCCCCCACTCCACCCACCCACCCACCCACCCACCGTCACCCCCACCACAACACACACTCAACCCTCACCTCTGGCGCCCCGAAGCGGTACAGCGTGTCCAGCACCCGCCGCACGGGGTCGCTGTTGCGCCCGATGCGGGTGGTCAGCTTGCCGTCACTCCAGGTGCCTGCGGCGCACATGGACGCGGGGCGGGGGCACAGAGGTGGGCAGCCTCGGCGCAGGCCAAGCACCAGCGCCTGTGCCTGGCCCCATCGCAACCATCCCAGAGGGGAAGGGCCCTCTGGCGACCGCTCCACTCATGTCCCAGATTCAAAGCCAAGGCCACCCGCGGCCCGCGCACAGCACTGGTGTCGCCCCCACCCCACCCCCCGCCTCACAAACACACACACACACACACACACACACACACACACACACACACACATGCCGGCGCGCCCCTCACCGGCGCCGCCCTCGCCGTAGCACAGGTTGGACTCGGGGTTGACCCGGCGCCGCACAAACAGGGCGCCGATGTCCCTGCCCCGCACCTCCACGGGCTGCCCCCGCTCCAGCAGAACCACCTGTGTGGGTGGGT
>KQ481955.1:28702-40224 GCA_001430745.1 Auxenochlorella pyrenoidosa
TATTAAGAAACGGGGGCTGGTTGCTGTTGCGGTCATTAAAGCATGCAGGCAGGCAGGCAGCAGCGTAAAGCAGCAGACGGGGCCGCATGCTACGTGAGGCAGCCCGCACACGCCCGCAGCGGCCAAGGTTCACACAAGCGCCGGCGGGGTCGGGCGCGGCGCTCGGCGTGGCCTGGCACCAGCTGCACCGTGCCTTGAATGCAACACCGGCGCTGCCTCGGCCCACTGCTGTTCTCGCCCCGCCCCACCTTGACCCCCGCCTCTGCAAGCTCCAGCGCCGCAAACAGGCCTGCTGGGCCGCTGCCCACCACCACCACGCGCTCGTCCCTGCCGCCGGCCCCGCTGCCGCCGCCGCTGCCGCCGCCCGCCGCGGGCTGCGCCGCCTCCTGCGCCTGCTGCTGCTGCCGCTCCAGCTGGCCGGGCCGCTCCTGCAGGCGGCGCAGGCCTGCTGCTGCCAGGGCGGATGAGTCGACATCTACCAGGTAGGCCCAGGACTTGCTGCAGCAGGCAGGGAGGGGGGGGTGTTTACAGGCTATAGCACATTGCCCAGTGTGGAGGGCTCGGCCAGGGTCTGTGTCGCAACTTCCGTTGTGTGTAGACAGACTTTGAGCCCAAACAAGCAGAAGCAAGCAACAAGGAGGGCTCGGTCAGGGCGCGGGCAGAGCTGGGCAGCGGAGCGGGCCGGCATTTGAGCGGGCCGGGAGCTGGGGCGGCGTGTCGCAGATGTCACATGCGCAGCAGCCAAGTGCGACAAGTCTCACCCCGTGGCGCCGCTGCCCTTGCCGCTCCGCGCATCAAAGGATTTGCGCACCACTCGCACAGCAGAGTCTGGCAGGGCAAGGCCGCCGCCGCTGGCCCCACTGCTGCTGCCAGCACGAATGCCGAGCTTTCTGGCAAGCGCTGCGAGCAGCGCGGGATGCACCCCGAAACTGTCCTTCCCAGGGTCCTGGTCTGCGGGAACGCTCACACCAAATACGCGCCAGGCAGGCGCACTCTCCACGTCTGCCCAGCTCGTGCTGCTGCCGCTGCTGCCGCCGCTGCCAGGCCGTCTGCCGCCACCACCGCCTTGCGAGTTGCGACGTCGCTTCTGCTTGTTTGCAGGAGTATCATCGCTTTTCTGAGCCGTGGATGAGACTCCAGGAGCGGCTGCAGCGGCTGCTGGGCAAAGTTTCGGTCGCCCAGCGCGTGCATGTGGGCTTACGGCAGGCCGAAAAGTTCCCAATCGCTGCGGTATCGCCTGCATATATTGCATCAGGAGCACGAACGAGGCCTGGTGCGAAAGCACTTTTGCCAGTCGCCGAAAGCCTGGTGCAACCCTGCGTTCACCAGCTGGAGAAGGAGGCGAGATCTGTAAAGTTGCAAGAATGTAGTGAGAAAGGTAGTCGCGCAGAGGCCATGGGCCCGCTGCCAGTCCCGCCTGCTGGAGCTTCTCATGCTGTCGTCTCCGCCACCACAGCTCTGTGTTCAGCTCGCCATGCCGGTGAGTAAATGGATCTTTCCTTGGCATTCGGCCAGCATTGAGAAATCACATTGCGCCTGGATTGCAGGGTTCCCAAGCTTTCAAGCTGCAACGGCAGGCAAAAGGCCTGCCTGGACACCCAGGCAGAAGTGTTGCGCTGGGGTCCACTGCTGCAGCGGCGGGCCTCAAAAGTGGCGGCTCATGATAGAACGCACCATCCGCCGTGCTGCTCATCCAGCCTGAAACCAGGCTGGCATTTCGTGCAGCGGCCATCTGGCGCGAATGCCTGCCAGTCGCAGCCCCTGTTCAGGCCGATAGTGGGGTAAAGATGGTGGATAGTTGGTACCCCACCGGCACAATGGGTCCCCTTCGTCCGCTGCAAGGCGCCCCATGACGTGCAGTGAAGTTCTCGTGTTTACAGATCATCTGCACATTCTCAATGTGGCATCAGTCTACATGTAGCTTTCAAGCCTGAAGCCTGATCTGACAAGACACCTCCACTGCTGGCCGCCACACTGCACTTGCCTGCGCTGCGCTGACGGCAGAGAGAATCTCCCGGCTGGGAGCGCCGGAGAGGCATATCGTTATTCCTTTCGAGCTGGAGGCACTCTCCAGCCATATAGCGGGTCCCTCAAACACAGCCGGTATCGCCAGGCGAACGCCGACACGCCGGACAGCAACCCGAAGCGCCTATCTCTGCAGCCGCGCTCGATAGCTTTACGATAGCTAGATAATCTAACTAGAGGTTCCGGCTGGGCTGGGACCCACCCCTACCCCAACCCCCACCCCCTGCCGCTCGGCAGAAACCGCCACCGACGCCGCTGCCTGCCCCCAGGCTAGCGTTGCATGAGCAGCGTGGCTGCTGCGGCTGCCTCTACCGCCACCACCGCGGGCGGATCGGAAGCGAGCCAAGCAGCAGATGGCTGCGAGCGCGCCGACGGCAGCGCCGGGCCGCCGGCGCCCCCCGGCAGTGCCAGCCTGGCGCCGCTTCCCGAGTCAGCCAGCGCGCTGGAGCTGGGCGCGCTGCCTGACTCGCCCAGCGCCCTGGCCCCCCCAGAGGACGAGGAGAGCCAGACTACGTACGGCTCCTGGCAGGAGGAGGCGCCGCGGCCGGTGGACCTCTCACGAGCGGTGTCGTTTGTAGCCCCCAGTGAGTTTGCCTGCTGTCGCCTGCCCCGGGTCGTGCCGCTGCTGCGTGCGCTACAAAGCACAGGCAGCGTCGTGATGCTGCAGCAGTGGCAGTGTTGCTGCATGGTTGGAGCTGTCTGGGCATGCTTTCTCTGTCCTCCTGCCGCACGCAGTTTGCATTGCCGACAACCCGCCTTCCGGCTGTGGAACACACCACAGGCCGCGTGCACACAGCCCTGGCCGCCTGCCCTGCCCCGCCCCTGCTGCAGGCAGCGTGCACAGCGTGCACCTCAGCCACCTGAAGCCCCACGAGCTGCGCACCATCAGCCGCCTGCGCTTCACTAGCCACGACCTGGAAGAGGCGCCGCCGCCGCCGCCGCCCCGCAGTGCCCTCATCCGTGCCCTCAGGTGGGGTGTGGCTGATGCGGTCACCCAGGTGTGCGGCCGCCATGCTTGGCGCGTTTGCCGCGGTTGTGCACTTTTCGCGAGCAGCATGGCTGGCTAGCCGGCAGCAGGGCCGGTGGGTCGCAGCCGGCATTGGCCATTGCGTTCAATGCCGCCTTGCCACTGCCTCGTGGCCCGGTGCTGAGCAGGTGGTGGCGCTCCTGGGCTGTGCCAGGCATGGGCATGTTTGTGGGTGAGCTCACGGCAGGAGGCCCCATACATACACCCCGCCGCCGCTGCATCTCCAGCTGCAAGCGGCTGGGGTGTGCATCGTACTGCGCTTGCTGCCTCTTTGCCTTCCTCTGTTCTTGAGGTTACTTGCATGCCCCTGATCTGCGGATGATTCTGCCACAGCGGTCGTTTTCTCGGACCACTTAGTGTACAGGCATGCCTTGCCGAGCGCTGTGCCCTGGTGCCTCGCCGCTGCAGAGGCCTGGATGATCTTCGCCATCGGCAACATCCTGCCGCTGCTGGCCATCAACTACCCGCACTGCTTTGGCATCGCGCAGCCGCCGTCGTGCAACCAGAGCGCAGCGGATGCCGTTACCTACATTGAGGCGCGGCCTGCAGGGGAAGGGGGCTGCATTTGGGCCAGGCAGGAGGCGGGAGAGACAGGGTACACTGTGGTTGTTGGGTTGCTTGCTGGTGCAGTGAAAGGCTTAGTGTCCCGGCATGCCCTGCCACGCTGCAAGGCGCCTCCTCAGCTGACTTTCTCTCCCTGCATGCATCTGGCTGCGCTGAGCATTTGCCAGCGCTCTAGTCCACTCCTGGCCCGCTCCCCTGCCCCTTCCCCCAGGTGTGCGGCATTATCCTTGGCATGCTTGTGCTTGGATTCTTTGCTGACATTATTGGACGCAAGTGGGGCAGCAGGTGAGGAGCCACCCCACGCCTCAACTGCTCTTGCCCGCAAGACCTTCCTGCGTCGCCACAGAGCATGGCGCCAGCTCTCGGTGTGCTCTGCCCTGTGCAGGCTGACTGCGACCATCATGCTGGTGGGCGGCGCGCTGCTGACAAGCAGTGCCGGCAACGACGGCCAGTTTTTGGCCATGTTCCTCACCTCCCTGTTCCTCTTTGGCACAGGCAAGGCAGCCTGCCTGACTTTGCGGCGGCTGCATTCGCTGTCTGACACCCGTTAGGCTGATCACCCCTGCCCTGTGGCCGCTGGGCAAACACGCCCAGAGCATGCCTTGTCGCACTGCACTGCGCCCTGCTGCTGACCGGCCGGCCATGCGTGCCGCCTGGTGCCGCCGTGCAGGGGTTGGCGGCGAGTACCCGGTGGCGTCCAGCTCGGCAGCAGAGCGGGCAGAGGGCAGCAAGACGATGCGGCGGCGCAGGGGAGAGATGGTGGTTCTCGTGTTCAGCCAGCAAGGATGGGGTGAGGCGGGGCTGGGGAGGGGAGGGCGCTGCGCATGGAGGGCGCTGCCGAGCAGGCACTGCCACGCGTTGGGTGGTGTGGATGCTTGGTTAGCAGGGCAGCGATGCGATTTGATTTCCACACGCACTGGTGTGTTTGAACACTGGCACAGCAGCCGACGGCTTTGCCGTCCATGCCGACTGCCCATCATGTCTGCAGGCAACTTTGCCAACACGCTCACCATACTGCTGCTGCTGGCGGTGCAAGGCGCCACGGGCGCCGTGGTCACCTCCTCCCAGGCTGAGGTGGCATGGCGGGTGCAGGTGCGGCGCCTGCACCTCCAGCCCGGAGCCTGCGCACTGCGAAACTGGAAAGATCCGCCACGCGCCTGCCGTGCCTCCATGTGCCTCTTTGGAAGGTGCCTGAAGCTTGGCGCCACGTCGGCTCTCACCTGCCCCGGCACACTTTCCGGCCTGCAGTTTGGGATCGGCACGCTCATCTGCGCCGCGCTGGCTGCGTACCGCTGGACGTACCTGCAGGCGCGCCCGCACTCTGGGACGCCTGCGCTCACTTGCTCGCTTGCTCTGCTGCGCAGCGTGTGCTCGACACGACCAGCCGGGCGCTCCCGGCGTGTTGGCCGGGTACGCCATAGTGGTGTGGCCCAGCACGCAATGCGCTGCGAGGAGAGCGTGGGTCGGTTCCAAGTTACCTTGGTGAGAGGCGCTTCCCCCCTGCCCGACCCCCGCAGGAGTCCAAGGTTTGGAAGGCGGAGCGGCACGACGTCGCGGAGCAGCTCGCCCAGAAGGGGGTGAGGCGCCGCCTGCGGCCGGGTGGCCTGCCCACAGGCTCACCTGCTTGCGTCCCCGCTGCTCAACTCCCGCGGGCGCCCACCACGCCGCGCCGTCTGGGACCCCCCCCACCCTGCAGATCCGGCGGCACCACTCCCCTCACGAGTACAGGCTCGTCTTCCGGTTCTACTGGCCACGTTTGATGGCTGTCTGCCTGACCTGGGGACTCAGCAACTTTGCGGTGAGGGGGCGCCAGCAGGCCCAGGGCAGGGTGGGCGGCGCTTGAAGACGGGCGCGGGGCGGCAGGGTGATGCTGGCCCCGGAGGCAGGCAGCGTGCAGACGCAGCAGCCTGCGCTCATGCAAGTATGCCACTCTGCAAGGCAGCCCGTGCCACCCCCCTCCCCTGCAGTTCTATGGTGAGGCATCGGGCTGGAGGTCGAGGCGTGGCGGGGGCGGGCGCGGTGCTCAAAGCGCGCTTGCTGACAGCGTTCCGGGCAGCCCATGAGCAGCCTGGTGCATGTGCGCGCCCAACGACCTCTCTCCTGCCCCTGAACCGGCGGCAGGCCACAAGCTCTACCAGTCTGCATTCATTGCCATCATCGCCGGCCCCGACGCCACGCTCTTCACCCGCTTCCAGTTCACCCTGCTGAATAGCGGCGTGGCGCTCGTTGGGTGTGAGTATTCTTTTAAACTTGTATGCACGGGCGCATGTGTGCATGCGACCTCCTGCGCTGCCACCTGCATGCGCAGGGTCTGGGCGGCAGCTGTGCAGCCCAGCCTGGGTGCACCGTCCCGCCTGACCACGGATTGTTGAACTTCTGGGGGGCCTTGGCTGAGCGCGCTGCGCCCCTCTGCGCGGCTGCCCCGCTGCAGATTACTTTGCGGCAGCGCTCATAGACCGCCGCTGGTACGGTCGCGTGCGCATGCAGGCGAGCCACTGTGATGCTGCTGCCTGCTGAGCCCCCCGAGCAGGCATTGGCCACCGCTTGCGCTGTGCCACCCCTTGCAAGCGCTGCACTCAGGCAAGGTGCGGCCTGTGGTGGCAGCGGCAGCACGTGAAGCGTGAGTGCAGTGCTGCCTGGCCTGCCCTTGCAGGCGCTGGGCTTCCTCATGCTCTTCATCCTCTTCATTCTCATCGCGGCGCTCTACCCCACACTGCTAAACAACACTGGAGCCTTCCAGGTGAGGGGCCCAGGCAGGCAGGCGGGGTCGGGCAGGCCAAGGCAGGGGGACAGACACGTGGCTGTGCTAGGGCAGCATGGGCCTGGGTGTCGACGTTCTGCCGTGCTTCAACACAGCCCCCGCCTCTCCGGACCGGCCCTACGCTTCCTCCGCCCCCTCCTGCAGTTTCTCTACTTGTTTTCCTCCTTTTGGAACCAGCTTGGCCCCAACTGCACCACCTTCCTGATGGCCAGCGAGGTGAGGGCCGGGCCAGAGAGCCGCGTGCATCTACACTGCGTGTCAGCGCCTCTGCAGCGCACTCAGCCAGTCGCCTGCCTTGCCGCATGGATGTGCGGTGCACCTGGGGAACCGGCGGGCAGGCATGGCACGCTGCCCTGTGACACCCCCTGTTCTTCAGCCCCCCCCCCCACCCCCCACCCCACCACCACCACCACCCCCACGCACACAAACGCGACGGGCACGGGGGGGGGCCCTGCTCGTTGCGCCGCCGCCGGGCGGCTGGGCACACACACACGCACACACGCACACACACACCTGCCTCCAAGCCCAGGTGTACCCCACCGCCGTGCGCTCCTTCTTCCACGGCATGTCTGCCGCCGCCGGCAAGGTCGGCGCGGTGGCGGCGGCGGCACTCTTCCCGCAGGCGCGCACGGCCGCTCCACCCCGGCCGTGCCGATAGGGTTGCCTGCCTGCATGCGCTGTGCTGCGCATGCTGTGACCTGCCATGCCCACAGCCAAGGCTGGTGCTTGCGCCATCCCCTCCCGCCCCCACGCCCCACCCCCCCTTCGCCTCTCGTGCAGATCTCGGGCCGCGCCGCCTTCTACGCGTCTGCCGGCGCCGGCGCCCTGGGCCTCCTCCTCACCCTCGCCTTCCTGCCTGACACCACTGGGCTGGACCTGCACGAGGTAGACAGGCGAGTCAGGGACAGGACAGGGGGCGGGTGAATGGATGAGCGAGGGTTAGGGTGAGGGCAAACGAGGGTCACCACAGCGCATGTTGCAGGGCACCTGGCACGCAGAGCCATGCGCAACAACCCAACGTCGCGCCCTCTCAACCTCAACCTCCACCCCACCCTCCCCACCTCCACCCCCCTCAACCACCACAGGATGAACCGCTACATGCTGGCAGGGCAGCTGAGCAACTACCACGGCCTGGCGGTGTGCCCGGTCTACCTCTCCTGGTGGGGCACGCACGCGGCGACGCAGTGACATCAACCGTGACACTTGGTAGCGCCGCGGCGGCGCTACAGCAGAGACCGTCCCCTTGCTGTCAGGGTGTGCTGCGGGCAAGTGCCCCGCTCATCCGTCCCGGCTGCCACATGCCCCCCTCGCGTGCAGGTATGAGCGGTGGCGCGGCTACGGCGACAGCTACCAGCCGGAGCGCGACATGGTGCACAAGCACCTGCAGCGCCACCCGCACATCGAGCAGCCGCCGCCCAGCGTGCAGAGCTGGCACAGCAGGCGAGAACGCAGCAGGCAGAGCAGCCGCGCGGCGTCGCAGTGGAGCGCCGGGCGCAGCAGGGCAAGCTAGTGGAGCAGCGGCCAGGGCGGGCAGCGGCCCCGGGCCGGTGTCCTGATCTGCAGCTGCTGCCGTGGCGACGGGGTTGTGCCCGCGCCTTCCTAGTGTGTGCCCTCTTCGCTTGCAAGGTTGCAGGACTGTCACACAGACCACAGGACACCTGTCATGTCACGCCCTGCAGGCGCCGTGCAGTCGTTAGGACAGCGCATGAATCATGCACCTCTCGGGCCCCTGCCGCCGCCCGGCCCGACACCTCAGACCAGTATGTCGCAGCAGGGCAGCGCGGCGCGCAGCTGGTCCAGCCAGCGCTGCGGGTGCGCATCCTCTGGGCAGTACAGCTGGCGTCGGAGATCCAGGACCTCCAGGCTGGCCAGCGTGCCCAGCGTGGCCACGTCGGCGGCGCTGCATGGGGATGGTGGTTGGACGGGGCGCTTGCGGGGGCCTGCGCAGGTCTCGGGCGCCTGCCTGCCTGCTTGCGTGCACCCTGTTTCACCACGGCAAAGCCACAGGCGACACAGACCCAGGCATGGACGCGCACAGCAGGGCGCGAATGGCATTGCCAGGAATGGACTATGTGAGCGTGCGTTCAGTAGGGTTGGGTCGCCCCCAGCCTCTGCACCTGAGGTGGTGGCCGTAGTTGGATGAGAGATCTAGACGTCGCAAGCCCTTTGGGCCCCAGTCTGGGTGGGCCAGCGCTGGCGGCACACAGCTGCAGGAGGGAGCGCCGGAAACCCCAGATAAATGCCAGGTGCGTAAGCTGTGGAACATGCAAGGCTGCCTGGCAGAGCATACGGTCCTGTCCACGCTGCCCCGCCGTGCTGCATGGAATCTTACAGCGCAGGCAGAGCACCCCGCCGATGGTCCCTGCCGCCCACCTCAGATTGTTTGCAAACAGCACCAGCTCCCGCAGGCTGCACAGGTACGGCCCGTCGGGCAGGGACTCGAGAGAGCATGCCGCCACCGCCAGGCGCGTCAGCTGCAGCCAGGCGGGACACAGCCGGGGGGAGTTGGCTGGGCGAGCTCAGCGCCTTGCATCAGTGCAGAGCGAGGGCGCCAGGCTGGGAGCCGCAGCTGAGCTGAGCTTGGCATCAGCAGCAGCTTGTATGCGCCCGGCCCGGGGGGTGGGGGTGGGGGGTGGGGCAGAGCACATGGCAGAGCCGGTGCTTCAAGCCGGCCTGCGCAAGCAAAAAGAGCCGGACTGTACCTGCGACAGCCCCGTCAGCATCCAGGGCAGGCGCTCCATGCGCTGGTGGCTGCAGGGCACGCACGCACGGGTGCGGGCGCGGGCCGGGGATCATGTGCACCCAGCACGCTGCATGCAAGGCAGCTGCCCCTTGCGCCGCCAGGCTGGCGCTTGGTGCGTGCAAGGGGCTGAAGCGCGCACCACTCACGGCGGCAGATGCGACCACAAACCGCAAGGCGCAAGCCGCGAGCTGCGAGCGCACTGTCATCAAGCTGCGAGCGCACCTGAAGCTCAGGCGCTCCAGCCGGTCCAGGGCAGACAGCTCGAGAGGCAGGTCCACCAGCTGCTCGCACGACTCCACCTCAAAGCTCTGAGGCAGGTTGAGGAGTGCAGCGGGCGCACAGGCGCGGCGAGCTCAGGAGGGCGTCGTTATGTATGCTGTGCTTCTAGGCGACGGTGCAAGCAGGGGCCCTCGGCAGGCCGCGCAGGAGGAAGCTGAGGTGGCAGGGCCCGCAGCCGCACCTGCAGGGCGGGCAGCATGCACCAGGAGGGGTGCAGCTTCATGAGCTCCTCGCTGCCGCTGATCCTGCAGCATGGGTGGCAGCAGCGGGTGGGAATGCGCACACTGTGGGGTTAAGTGGGTGGGGGAGAAGGGGTGGGGAGCGAGGACGGCAGAGGTTGGCGGCGGCTCCGCAAGCACGCACTGCCCCTGGCTGCACCTGAGCCGCGTTAGCTGGGCCAGGGCGCCGGGCGGCAGCGGGGGCAGGCGGTACTCGCAGCGTGCCAGGGTGAGCTCCTGCAGGGGTCGGCGGGCACCAGGAGCTGTGGCACGACAGGACAGGCATGCGCAGGGCCCAGGCAGCTGCAGCCAGTCGGCAGCCGGCGGGAAGCGGAGCGCCTCTGGTGCAGCTGGGTGGCCTGCTCTGCCACCCCCCTGGCTGCCGGGCAGCGTCAACCCTACTCCCCGTTATCACCACGGCCTGCGCAGAGCCCTGGTGCTGCTCACCTGCAGGGCATTGCAGCGCTGGGCCTCCAGAATGGCCTCTGACGCGCCGAACCGCGGCGCCAGGTGCAAGGAAGTGAGGCATGGCAGGGAGGGCAGCACTGCAAGGCCACGGGGATTCCAGCGCAGGGCAACGGGGTGCGTGTTGACAGGTACTAAGTCGAGATGCAACCAGCAGATGGCAGCCGGGGCGGCGGCATGCTGCAGACACCCGCCGGGCTGGGATCGCACCCAGACCATGCCCCCAAACCGTGTGTGCCGGCCTGCCCGCAGACCTTTGAGCACCTCGCGCGAAACGTCCACATTGTGCAGCCGCAGGACCTCCAAGCGCTGCCAGCGCTCGCGCAGGCCGGCTGCCAGCTGCTGCCCCTGCCCCGGCATCCACAGGTGGCCGCCTTCGTGGAGCTGCCAGGGGGCCTGCTGGGCTGCCCCAAACGCCGGGCCTCCTGCAGCTGCTGCCGCAGGCGCTGGGGCCGCTGCGGCTGCAGCTGCTGGCGGCACGGCCACCGCATGCCCGGCCTGCGCCAGCGGCGGCTCTGCCAGCGGCTCTGCCACGGCATTCGGTGCGCCGTCGGCGGCAGCCAGCTGGCCAAGGCCATTGCCGGCAGCTTGCGGGGCACCACCTGCCCCAGCTGCCACTGCTGCCAAGGGCGCATCATCATCGATGTCATCGTCGCTGCGGCTGCTGTGGCCGTCGCTGCTCTCCTCACTGCTGTCCTCCTCGCTGCTTGTGCTCTCGGCATGCCACGGCGCACCTGGGCCCTCCTCGGAGCACAGCAGGCGCACCGCGGCCAGCTCCAGGCGCTGCAGGGCCGGCGGGCAGGCCAGCAGGGCCGGGCCCACTTCTGGCGGGCCGGCGGGCAGGCCAGCGGCATGGCCCTGTGCCCCGTGCAGCCGCAGGCGGGTGAGGCTCAGCTGAGCGAGGCCTGTCGTGGGGCCCGCCTGCTGCCCAAAGTCGGAAGCGGTCAGCACCAGTGACGAGAGGGAGCGCAGATGGGTGACGTGCGCCCAGCGCACGCTGGGCGGCGGCTGGCCGGGCAGCGGGCGGATGGTCAGCGCGGTCAGCTGGCCGGCCGACCCCGGCAGCGCCTGCAGGGGAAGGGACGACGAGACCAGGGTCTGGATCCAACTGCTAAGCATCTTGAAGAGTGACAAGAGTGAGATGCACAGACACATGCGCACGCACCTGCGCGCACACACACCCACAAAGCGCAATGCAGGCGACGCAACATGCCCGCCGCATGCGTGCCCACCTGTGCCACGACTGGCGGGAGCTGGCCGGAGAGGCCAAGCGTGATGTCGGTCAGGCCGCTGCCAGGCCCGCAGGCAGCCGCCACCGCCGCCGCCAGCACCTCTGCTGCTGGCACGTCGCCCTCGGGCTGGAGGGCGCCCAGGTCGAGCTGCAGCCTGCGCAGCACGTGCCGCTGGCGTGCCAGCAGGGCGACAGCGGCAGCGGCAGCG
>KQ481955.1:40741-52695 GCA_001430745.1 Auxenochlorella pyrenoidosa
GGCGCCGCAGGCGCGGCGCGCCGGCGCCGCAGGGCGCAACTGCCCCAGATGCCGGGGCTGTCATCCGCCACCTCGCGCCACCTGCAGTGGGCACGCATCAAAAGCATTGTTGCACGACTCCCGCACCCGGGGTGTCGGCAACACGGCCTGCACACTGCATGGCGGGGTGAGCCAGCGACCCACCTGCGGCACACCAGCCTGCAAGCAGCCCTGCTGCCTGTGTCCGGCAGCGCCTCGAATACGATCTGCAGCGCATCCGCGTCCAGGCTGGTCCAAGGCGGCGGCACAGCTGGTTCCATCGCAGGGTGGCCTGGCGGCGGCGGTGGCGGCAACCAGGAGGGACGGGCGAGTCTAGGGCAGGACGCTGCTGTTTTAACGACACCACGGTTTTGCGTAGTTCATCAACGACAAGGAATCGGTGTGTGTTTCAGGCGTGGGGAGGCACGCGCTTGCAGCAGGCGCAGTATTGTGCAAGGCTAGCAGAATGATCGGAACAACAGACATTCAGATCACATGCATTCAGAGGGTGATGTTCCCTGCAGAGGCAAAGATGGGTCGGAGAGGCTGTTGAAACCAACATAGCAGGCTCTCGACATGGTGCAAGCCACCATAGCAGTAAGCAGAACATTGTCTAAAATACCCGACACTATATTAGAGCATTCGGCCACGCAGAGCATCCAGGCACGACTCTTCATTCCGGTTTTCTCCAGACCGACCTCGGCCCCTTTCGGACCCAAAGCCAGGTGTCGTATATAACGGTTTAAACCATAATGGGACGGACATTGGTAGCAGCCGTCGATGACTCGGCGACTTCACAGAGGCGAGCGCTTCTTGAGCGCCATCGAGCCGCTTGCAAGCAGGTTCTGTGCTTTTCAAATGCCAGAGCAGAAGATGGAATGCCTCGAGGGACCTCCGTACCCGCTGCAGTCACACCGCCGCCAGTGCCGCTGCCTGACCGCCGGGCACCGGTTTGCTCCTTCATTGCGCCTCTGCTCGCATCTGTGCAGGGCAGCGCTTTGGCTGCTGAACAACGTTGCTCGACCCGGGGATGACGTGCACCTGCTGGCCATCGCGCCTCCGCCCAGCTACGCGATGCAGCCGGCACCCATCGCCAGTGCTGGTGCGGTGAGTGGTATCCTGCCGCTGGCATCCCGCATCCACGGCCCCGTTGCTGGCTTTCCTCGTCACTCCTGCTCCCCCACCTGGCAAGCTTGATGTCCCTCTTGGTCCGCCCACTGCACGCGGCTGCTCAGGCGCCACCCCAGTGCATGCTTGCACCTTGGCTGGTGTGGTTCCTCTGCTTGCTTCCAAGCACCTGGCCATCCGACTCAAGTCCCCGTGCCTGCACTGCTTCCTCGGCCCAGTACATCCAGGTGGCCGCCATCTCGCTCAACTGGGAGCAGCAGCGCAAGGCCGAGGAGGAGCGCTGCCGAGTCACGCTGCACAGGGTGCGGGGGCAGGCCCCCACGAGAGGGCCTTGCCCTGCGCTATCTGCCCAGCACCGGCCCTCACTCGCTGCCACTCTGCTGATTCACAGCTTGCACACTGAGCAGGCCCGCCTGGCGGGATCTGCTGCTCCCTAGACCCGCCCGCACGAGCAATCCCCCGCCCTGCGGGCCTCTGACCCACCGCCAGGTGGTGCTGCAGCTGCCAGAGGGCCGGCTCGAGGACCTGAATGTTCGGCGGCACGTGCTGCCAGCGGCGGGGGGCGCATCAGGTGAGCCAGGGGAGGGGGCGCCTGGAAGCTGCTCCAAGCCAACGGGCCAGGGTGGTGCAGGCAGGCAGGCAGGCCGCAGTCTCTCAACCCCCACTGGTCTTGCAACCCGCTCAATCGGCAGGCCCCTGCCTGCATGCGCGCCCTGGTCTGCCACATCGGAGGCAACCTCTCGTTGCACGCACGCCATGCCCTGCGGCGACTCCTGCCTGCCGTCCGCCCCGCCGGCAGGGGTGGCCGAGTCGGTGGTGGCGTTTGCAAAGGAGCACGGCGCCGACCTGGTCGTGGTCGGCAGCCGCGGCATGGGCGCCGTCAAGTCTACCTTCATGTCGCTTGTCGGCCTGGGCAGTGTGTCGGGTGCGTGCCGCCTGTGCGCCGCCGGTCGGCCCGCTGCCAAGCCGCCAGCCTTGCTGCCCCGCACGTGCGCATGTGGCTGCAGGACATGCATGGATGCAGCCTGCACGCCCGCCACTCCTGCTCTCCCCATGAGTTGCTGCGGCTGGGAGAGACAGTCGGCGCCCCATGGTACGCCCTGCGCTCCTGCTGCCTTCCCCCCACCCCACCTCACCCCGACCCCCACCTGCAGCCTACCTAGTCCACCACCTGCACTGCCCCGTGGCAATCTGCTGTGGGCGGGAGGGGGACGCGTCGGCGCAGGCAAGGGCAGCCTGGGGCGTGGGGCTGAGCCCTCTGCGAGGCGTCTGCTCTTGCCGGCAGTGGCCAGGTGTTGCGGGCGCAGAAGGTCTGTGTAGACCGCGGCATTGGTAAAGGGCGCGCATGCAGGTTTTGTGGCTGGCTGAGGTATCGTCCCACATGCTGCCCTGCCCTGCAGGAGTGCAAGAAGGTGCTGGTCTCCCTGGACGACTCTGACGCCAGCAGGCAGGCGCTGGAGGTGAGGACATGGAGGCTGCCGCGGCACTGGCAGGCTGCGCCAGCCACTCGCGCACCTGCAGTTCATCTGGCAGCAAATCTCTCCAGTGCCTGGCGGCACCCCTGCACAGCTGTCCGACCTGATCCCATCCCCCTGTCTCGCAGTGGGCTGTGCACAACATCATGGGCCCAAAGGATGAGCTTCACCTGGTCTCTGTGGCGCTGCCGATCCCATTCCCGGTGAGCATGTGGACCTTTTCCTTGCCTGCCGCTGTTGCGTGCCCCTGCAAGGTGTGTGTGACGCTCTTAGCATGCTCTCGCAGCATCCACTCATTGCTACTGCAACCTGCCGCTGCCTGCCCCAACCCCTGGCCCCTGCAGGTGAGTGCGGTTGTGGACAGCCATCTGCCGCAGCCCGATGTGGGTGCCTGGCGGCGGCGCTGCCGCGAGGCCGAGCGCCAGGCAGAGGCTGTCACGAAGCGCGCGCTGCGGGATGTGCTCGCAGCAAGGGTGCAGGCATCCAGGGCCGCAGGCCCTGCCCGCGCCGCTGCTGCCGCCGCCACAGCCGCGGCAGCACCAGCCGCTGCAAAGCAGTTGGCAGCGGCCGCGCACGCGCCACCCCAGCAGGTGTCTCCTGCTGCAGAGGGCCGGGCCGCCGGGAGGCAGCCTCCCTCCTCTGCTGCACACCCAGGCCTGCATGCGCTGCCTTGACCCTCCCCTGCTGTCCCTGTCCCCTCCTCCTCTGCCTCCCCCTTTCAGGTGAGCCCTGCCGAGGATTTCACAAGTCCCGCCTGGCCAGTGCCGCTCGAGAAGCGAGCAGCCAGCTGGAGTGGCGCCCTGCGCGGGGCAGAGGGCACTGCCTGCAGCCGCTGTCTGCACAGGCTGCGCCGCCACCGCTGCGGGCCTGCCCGCCCTGCCTCCCCTCCCCTGCTGCCCTCCAACGCTGCTGCTTCTGCTCACCCGGCGGGGCGCTGCTGCTTCTGCTCACCTGGCGGGGCGCTGCTGCAGATCGTGGCAGAGGATGCAGCGGCTTCCGAGGTGCTGGAGGCCGACGAGTTTGATGCCGCCACCCAGGACAGCCTGCACTACGCGCGGGAGGTTGTCTCAAAGGCGGTGGACAGCGCAGCCGCCAGGGTGAGGCCTAGGCCGGTGGCTGGGCTCCTTCTCAGCCCTGGCCACGCCCGCCCCAGTGCTGCCCTGCAGGGGGTCGCGCTGCAGGGCGCCCTCTTGCCCTTGCCCATGCCCCCACCTGTCCGGGTCTCTGCTGGCACAAATGGTCACAAATGCTCTGCCTGTCACCCTCCCGCCAGGTGGACAAGTCCCGCGTGTTTTTCAAGGCCTTGGCCCCCGAAGGCGGAGCCTCGGGTGGGCCTGCCAGGCTTGGTTGGCATGACATCTTCCTTGCCTGGAGGGAGGCACTCGGCTCGCCCGGGCCTGCGCTTGACGGCCCCCTGGTTGCGTCACGCAGGCAGGCAGACAAGCGCCCCTGATGTGCCCCTGCTGCCGTGACCGCCGCAGATGTGGGCCAGTCAATAGTGCACTACGCCCAGGAGAATGCTGTCAGCGTGGCAGTGCTGGGGGCACGCGGGCTGGGCAGCTGGAAGAGGTGAGCTGGGTGGCTGGGCAGGGGGGATGAGTGGCTACGACATGCGCAGGGTGCGCACTGCACAGGGCCTGGCGGGGGCAGGCGAGGCACTGCCGCGCTGCTGTGGTGCTTGTGGCCGCTTTTGCTTTCCAGAGGCAGAGCATGCCTGAGTGGATGTTTGAGGGGGCGGGCAGCCGCTGTGGTAACTGTGCTGGGCTTGGCGGCAGCAGCGGGCAGCAGGCATTTCGTGCAGGCACTGCTGTGTTGAAGGTCGGTGTGCGCTGTGAGCTGCACCTGCCTGCGGATTTCCTCGGCAGTGCTGCAGCCTGGGCTGCTGTGTTGCCGCGCCCACCCCACCAAGGTTGCTGCCTTCCTTCCTGCAGGGCGATCATGTCTTTCGTGGGCCTGGGCAGGTGATCTCCCTGCCCTGCTCGTGCCCTGCTGACCGCACCCGCCGCCCCTCTCTGTTGCATGTCATGCCCTGCACCAAGAGTGCTGGCCACAGCCTGGTCCTTTGCCGTGGTCTTGCTCCTGCCACGCCCAGGCGCTGCCTTGAGGCAGGTGCAAGCCGTGCCGGCAGGCACTGCCCTCTCCACCCACCCGCCCCGCCCTGCGCCCCACGCTCCGCAGCGTGTCAGACTATGTCGTGCACCACTGCGGCATCCCGGTGGTGGTCGTCAAGCACCAGTGAGCCGCGGCAGCGGTCCACGAAGCGGCGCGAGCTGCAGCCCGGTGGCCAGCTGCGGAGTACACGCGCCCCCGGCCTGCCGTGCTAAGCAGCTGACAAAATCGTGCTGGCTGTCGCACAAGCGCCCGTCAAACGGGCCGAACTCGCCCTTTTGCACAGCATGTTGCCTGCTCCACTACCTGTCCCTGCCCTCGCCCTTCCCCACACCCCCCTGCATGCATGCAAGCCACACGATCGGGGCGCCCTGCTGCGTGCGAGCGAGCAGTGTCTCGGGCCTCCTGTGCCCAACAATTCGAGCAGGCGGTCCCACCCTGTACGCCACCTCACTCTCGAATCAGCTTCCTGAGTTAAGATCTAGGGTCTAGTGTCCAGGGTTTGAATGGGAAAATACAGGTGGCGCACCTGGGCGAGCAAGCTGCTGCAATGCTACTGCAGCAAACAGCTGCAGCGGCAGCTGCGGCATTGCTACTGCACCGAAGACCTGCGGCGGGAGCGGCGAGACCATCCTGTCCCGCGCCTGCTAGCACAGCTGCATCTTCCGTGTAAGGACTCAGCGGTGCGCCCAGAGCGCGAAAGCAAGAGGCCTCCGAGTCAGGTGCAAAAAACACCGGAGCACGAGCAAACTGCAGGCAGATTGCTTGCAGGGAGAGTCCCTTCTTCTCAGCGCCGCTTAAAAAGTGAAGTTTTTAGGACAAGCAAAGCTGGGGTGAGGAGGGATCCCAGCCTGCATTCCGGTCCGTCCAGTCAACGAGCCCAGCCCACAGACGGTCGAAATAGACATCTAGGCGATATCAGGACTCGGCAACCCGTTCGACAAGCCCCGGGGCGGGGCAGCTTCCACCTGCCTCCCGGGACCAGCTGCCAGCCTCCCCGCTCTGCCGCTGCCCTGCCGGCCCAGAGGCCTCACACCTTTGCCGCACCTGCACACTTGCACCCTGCCATCTGGATTTGATTGTCTGCGCACCCTTCATCAAGCATGCCGGACTGTGCTACTTCAACAATGGAGGACCTCACGCAACCACGCGCTGACGCCTCTGGTAACCCTGCCATTGCCCAACCGAAAAATGGGCCCATCGGGGTGGTCGCCCAAGATTGGCAGAGTTGCATGCCCACATTTGAATAACTCGCAAAGATAAAATGTTTTTGCCCCCTGAAGCAGCTGTCCAAACTTGATCGCAACACGACGCAGGCAGCTTGTGCCTTCCTGTCCTGCTGTCCCCACCCACGTTGTCACATGACTCATGGGTGCCTCGGCTCCACAGTTCCATTCAACTCTTCCATTCGGAAAGGACAGTGTGGAATGATTCCTCATCTCTACAGGAGGCGTGGGCAGCGAGGAGGGGCATGTTGCCCAGAGGCCGGCTTGTGCCCGCTGGCGGTGCCTTCCCCACCTCACAGCAAGCATTTGCCAAAAAGCTGCTCATTTTGTTTCATCTTTCTACGCTGCTGACGGAGAGCGTAGAACTCGAACGGAGACCGTCATTGGCCCGGATGTCCAGCCGACTCAAAGCCCGCTGCCCGTCTCGAGGTAGCGCCTAGCCCTTTTCTCTTCAATACACGTTGAACGCTGAAACTGAGAGGACGCCCGTGTTGCTGGGCGGAGCTCGCGGAAGGAGCCGGAAAAAGTCACACTTGCCTCTAAGCCTCCCCGCTGCTGGACTCTTCGTCAAAGCCCACGGAGTGTGCCACAGGGCGCTGCCTTCCTCTGGCCTCCAGAGGACGGGCCCTGGTCGCCCACAGCTTGCGCCTCCCGGCCCCGCAGCAGCATGAAACGGCCGGCCCAGACGTGTCAGGTCCGCCCCTGTGGGAGGGAGGCGGCGGGGTGGCTTTTTGGTGTACCGGAGGCAGCGTCGCCGGCAGCGGTGGCAGGGCTGCTCCCCTCGCTGTTGCCGAGCGCGCCTCGAGTGTGTGCAAGCTATGCAGCTGGCAGATCTGGCTGGAACTAGCACCCGGTGGCTGTGTCAGTGCACTGGATAGGGCACTGCCGTCCGACAAGCCGATCCATGTGCCGCCGCTGCCCTCGCAACTGCTTTAAACCACAACATCACGCAAGTGCTGACGCGCTTGCCCTGCCCTCCTGGCTCCCCTGGACAGGTGCCAGGCTGTGGCGCAGATCTCACCAACCTGCGCAGCTACTTTGTGCGGCAGCACATCTGCGGTGGGTGCTGCGGATCAAGCCGCGAGGTTCTGGCCTCTGTGGTGTCATGCACTGCGTTCCCTTGCCCTCCTGTGCACTGCCAACACCCTGCCCCGCCCTGCCTTGCCCACCTTCAGAGGAGCACGCCCGCGCGGACGCAGTGCCGGATGGCCGGGGTGGCTTCATGCGTTTCTGCCAGCAGTGCACCAAGCTGGAGCCCGTGTCGGCATTTGAGGGGCTGAAGCGCTCGTGCGAGGCCAGCCTGCAGAAGCGGCACCTGCGCCGCAGCGGAGGTGGCGCCGCGGGGCGCTCCAAGAGCAGTAGCAGTGCTGTGCCGCCACTGCCGCTGGGGCCATTTGGCTACGGCAGCCTGGGCCGCGGCATGGCCAGCGGGCCGCAGGCCTTCCCGCCGCTGCCGCTCCCGCTGCCGCTGCCGCCGCCATTGCCAGCCTCCGGCACGGCGGCTGGCAATGCAGCTGCGGCAGCCATTGCAGCGGCGCTCGGGGCCGGTGGCATGATGCCAAAGGCAGAGGACCGCAGCAGCCCCAGCAGCAGCGCGTCGCTGCAGGGACGCAGCAGCAGCGCCGTGGCAGGCTCAAACCCAGCGCTGGCGGCGCTGCTGGAGGCAGCAGCCGACCCAGAGGCTGCCGGCCTCGTCTCCATAGCCGACCTGCCGCCGCTGGCCAGCAACACCAAGGACGACAGCTCGGCGCCGCTGCCGCTGGGGCTGCAGCAGCTTTCAGGCAGCATGCCGGGCGGCCTGGCGGGCCTCGGGCTCAACCTGGGTGGCTCAGCGCCAAAGCACAGCAGCAGCCGGGGCGCCGCAGGTGGGGTGCGGTGGGGCGGGGCTGCGCGATGCCGCCGACTGCGGCTTTGCAACTGTTCCTGTCCATGGTGCTGCCCGGTCACCAGCCCGGTCACCAGCCCGCTCGATCATCTTGCTCGTCATGCTTTCCTCATGTCTTCCAAATGTGTGCTCGCCGAACCCCTCCCGCCGCGTGCAGGCTTCAGCAGCTGGCAGCCGCCCCCAACCTGGCCGCAGCCTCCCCAGAGCAGCAACCACGGCAGCAGCAGCGCGCTGGCGTCGCTGCAGGCGGTGCTCGCTGGCAGCAGCGCCGGCAGCGGCAGCGCCGCTGACACGTGCGTCACGCTGCAGACCTTCCCGTCTGGTGGCTCGTCTAAAGCCACCGTCGACCAGTCGTTGGCCGCCGGCCCTGCTGCGGGAGCGGCGGGCCAGCAGGGCCAGGGCGCGGACGTGCAGCAGCTGGTGTCGGCGCTGCAGGTGCTGCAGCAGCTGCAGGACGCAATCAGCTCTCTGGTTGTCGCGCAGATGCGGCAGCAGCCGGCCGCGCAGCCAGCAGCGCAGCGCCCGTCTGCGCAGCAGCACCTGCTCGCCCTGCTGGCTGGCATCGGCCTTCCCGAGGGGCAGCAGCCGAGAGCCCCGCCGCCCCCGCGGCCGGAGCCCCAGCTGCCAGACGAGTCGAACGCCATGCTGCAGCTGCTGTCGCACCTGACGCAGCAGACGGCGGGCACAGCCGGCCAGAGGCCGGCAGCCCCCGTGCTGTCGACCTCTAGCTCCCACGCTGGGCAGGCAGCAGCCCTGCAGGAGCTCGAGTCACAGCTTCTCAAAGCAGCGGCAGGCGGTGGCGAGCCAGACGAGCAGCAGCTGCACGCTCTGCTGAGCCGCCTAGCGGGCAGGCTGCAGCAGTGACCGCACAGTAGCCCCTAGCGGTTGGCTCGACGAGCCAGGATGCTGCCCGCAATGTACGGGAGCGCTGGCAGTGGCGGCAGCGCGAGCTGTGCCACGGCTGGCTGCTCGTCAGCGCCTCAAATGCATCTCATGTGACCGAGAGGCTGGCAGCCGGGGCGGAGAAGCCCTCCCTGAGGGGGCTGCGACCCCCCCTCCGCGCTGCCAGCATGCAGAGCGACTCAGCATGCGGCCTTGACAGACAGAACACACATTCAGTCCTGAGAGCGCAGAGCACCTAAACACCACGCATCACCTCATCCCTCGCTGCATCCCCACCCATCACCAGTGTGCCCCCTTTCCCTAGTACTCGCTTCCCTCCCTTGCGCTACGTACGCGCCCGCCTCTGTTTGTATGCCCCCTCTCACCTTCACACCTGCACCACTGTCATCCCAAACTCCCCTCTGGCCATTGTACGCAAGCAAGCGGGTCTGTGCTTGCTCACGCAGACTCTGTCTCCACCCGCTTTCCTACCTCGCTTTGCTACCAATCCCGCTACACCAGACTCAAGAATTCTTTCAAGCCATCGATTTTTGGCCTCTGATCTCCTCTCTTATTCGGTAACTCATCTGGGTACCTAGTAAATGCAAGGACGCTGAGTGCAGTGGAAGGGATTCAGTTGCAGGGGTTGCAACTGGCGGCACCTGCGGTGGGTGCGCCGCCCTTCGTGAGCTCAGTGCCACCCATGCCGGCGATCGTCATGAGCGACTCAATTTTTGATAAGCCCGTCAGCTCCGAGTTCCAAACGATGGAGGTCGCTGAGGCGTGCTGCGTCTGCTGCCCGACCCTTGCACCAGCCAGCCAGCTTGCGATGAGCTTATTAGCTGCTCCGGCACACTTGTGTTGCGCGGATCGGCTCATCGGCAGAGTCAGGAGGTGAGGCGGACAGCTTTATCCTGCAGCCGTCCTTGCTTTGCCGGCAAGCCCTTGACGAGGCTGTGTTCGATGCCCTTTAATGTTTGCAGGCGTGAAGATGCAGGCGACGAGCGTGCTGTCCTTCTCGCAGTGCGTGGCGGCGGCGCCGCAGCTGCGCCGCCCCTTCACCAGCGCTGCCGCTCCCGCCCGCCGGTCCGTGGCCGTGAGCGCCGGCCTGAACGCCCAGGTGCGCAGATGCTTTGCACAGGGATACCGTCGATGCCCCAGAGAATCTGGGCGGGTAAACATCTTTCGGACAACGGTGCCACTGTCACCCAACCGTGAGCAGGTGTCTGCCTGGGTGCTGCGCTCGCATGCAGCCCATGCATCCCGCCCTGCCCCGCCCTTCCCCCTGCCCGCTTCCTGCAGAAGGAGAACCCTTTCGCCGAGGAGCTCCAGGCCACCGCCAAGTACATTGCGCAGCGCGGCCGCGGCATCCTGGCCTCGGATGAGTCCAACGCCACCACTGGTGCGCCACCTGCCTTGCCGATCCTCGGTTCCCAGGGACTCTCCTCCTTTTCATCATATTGCACACTGTGCCACCCAGCGCAGACAGCGCTGTGCTGAGCTCCCTACTGTGGCCCTGCATGGCATGCGAACTGTGCCCGCTGCCCAAGCATGCAGTGTTAAAATGCGCCTCCCAGGCGTCGTTGGCTGCACCCTGCCGTGTGCCGGTTGTTGCCAGCGCTGGTGCCAACCAGGGCGAGGCGGGCAACATGCCAGCGCGGCGCATGCCTGCACCCACTAGGCGGCTGAACATCGGCACGCTGGCACCAGAGGGCGGCTCTCGCAGGTTGAACCCGCTCGTCTTCCCTCGCCATTCCCCCATCGCCATCGCAGGCAAGCGCCTGGAGTCGGTGGGGGTGGAGAACACAGAGGACAACCGCCGCGACTGGCGCCAGCTGCTGTACACCGCCCCCGGTGCGCCCCGCAGACGGCCCCGCCCCGGCCGCAGCAGACACCTGCCACGCAGGCTGCGACGCACCGCCATGACCCGCGCCAGTTGCTGCGTGCTGCGCTGCCGGTATGCTTGTGCTGCCAGGCGTGTGCATGCATGTGCGCCGGCTCGCTGCCGCCTGCTGCTGCCCCGTCCCAGAGCTGCGTGCTGCGCCCTGCCCGGTCCGGGCGCCCTGCTTGCAGGGCTGGGGCAGTACATTTCCGGCGCCATCATGTTTGAGGAGACCCTCTACCAGAAGGGCCGCGACGGTGAGGACCTCCAGGGTGCAGCGGGAGCCAGCCTGGCAGCCTGCACGGCGCAAAGTGTGGCCTGCGCCGCCCCACACAGCGCACCGCTGCCGGCGCGGCAGGGGATGGCTCGGCCCGCTGCTGCCGCACACGCCGCGGCCCGCTGCCTGGTGCCCCCACCGGCTGGCCGAACCCTGCAGCGCTGCCAGGCTGCCAGCCCGACTTCTCCACACGGTGCACCCTTCTGGTTGGGGCATGCCGGCACCTTACCACACATGTTACTCGCTTTCGCCTCCCCGCAGGCACCCAGTTTGTGGATGTGCTGAAGCAGCAGGGCATCGTGCCGGGCATCAAGGTGGACACCGGCCTGCAGGTGCTGCCCGGCACCGACGGCGAGACCGCCACCCAGGGCCTGGTGAGGCTGCCCCGCGGGCTGCAGGGGCCTGCTGGGGTCTCCTGGGTTTTGGCTGGGGCTGAGGGGTGGCATGCACCCGGTGTGTGTGTGTGTGTGACGAGCAGGCGCCCCCCCCACCCCCCCACCCACCTTCACCCACCCCCACCCCACCCGTCTGGTTGAGTTTGTGCCCCTGGGGGTGGGGGGGGGGGCGCCGCCCGCACGGCTGCGTTTGCTGTTGGCTGCCACCAGGACTGTCCCCTTTGTCTAACAACGCCCGCTACGCTGCCCTGCGCGCATTGCATGCCAGGGCCTGTGCTTGCTGCGCGGTAACGGGCCGCCTCGCGCCGCCGACGCTGCTTGATTTCCCCGCGCCGCAGGACAACCTGGGCGCCCGCTGCGAGGCCTACTACAAGCAGGGCGCGCGCTTTGCCAAGTGAGGGGGCCGGCCGCAGCGCCCAGGCTTGCCGTAGCAGAGGGCGACGCTGCTCCGGCGCCGGGCACGCACCCAGGCAGCGCGTTGCTGCGCCAGGGGCGCCGCTCGCGGGGCTGCCCACCACGCCTAGCAGCCGCCCCGCACGCCACGCCTGCTGTGCTTTGCCCACTGCCTGACCTGTGGCCGCTGTGCTCCCGCCAGGTGGCGCGCCGTGCTGAAGATCTCCGAGGGCGCGGGCCCCTCCTCCCAGGCCATCCTCGAGGTGAGGCCAGGCGCCAATCTG
>KQ481955.1:80833-94567 GCA_001430745.1 Auxenochlorella pyrenoidosa
TGCGGGACAAGGGGTGCCAAATTCCTACAAGCTGGAATGGATCCACCCGCCAGCATGCACTCCTAAGGAACCAGAAGACAGTGAGGAGAGTTCGGCACGCTTGCAATGAGGACAAAAGGCTTCACAGGCGGCCTCACCGGGCGACTGGATGAGCTCCGCCCCGATGGGCACCTGCACCGTCACGCCCTCCTCCTCCAGAGCCAGCGCCACCTTGCGCCCCTCCAGCTGCAGGCGCAGAGGGAGCGAGGCAGCGGTCCGGCCAGCAGCATGGGTGCATGAAGCATCCCCTGCTAAGGGGTGTGGTGGCCGTGCCCTGCGCACTTCCCCCCCCCCCACCCTCGACCCCCAACCCCAAGCCTCGCCTGCGCATGCTCCAGCTCTGCCTTGCGGGCCACAGTGAGGAACACCTCCTCCAGCGGAGTCATGCGCAGCTGCACATCCGCCACACCCAGCGCAGGGCTGGCCTGCGGGGGCGGCGGGCAGCGGCGGCGCAGGTGTGAGGCAGGCGGCCGCCAAGCAGTGCACGCAGCAGCCGCCAGGCCACGCCATGTGCAGGCCCAGCTCTGGGACGCAGTCGCTGCAGGGCATACAGAGTGCAGCTTGGCAGCTGCAGCCCAGAGCCGGGAGTACGGCTGTGGCACCGGCGGCCAGCCTGCCGGCCGACCGTGGCACACCAGCACCGCAGGCACACTCTCAACCGGGCGCGCCTTGAGGTGGGCAAAGAGGGCGGGCAGGCGCTCCTCGTGCTCGTAAGGCACCAGGAAGTGAACATAGTCCAGGGACTCGTCGCCTGCGGGGTGCCACAGGGCAAGGAAGAGGACATGCAGGTTTCAAATACCAAGAAACTGGAGCAGGCGCAGAGCTGGGGTCCCGCGCTGCCGTGCTGGCAAAGTGACCCCTGCTTCCCCCATGAGCACCCGACCATGAAGAGAAGAAAGCTGACATGCCCATGGCAAGGCATCATCCACGTCTGCAGCTCACAGGGCTTGATGGCAAGCTGCTGAAGGAAGAGGGCCTTGACGGCGGCGGCGTGCCGCGCAGCCACAGGGTCCCGCTGGTGGCACTGCCCCCCCGGCTGCTCCTGGTGCCCGCCGCCCACGCCGCTGCCTGCCACTGCAGCTGCTGCCACGGGCTCAGCTTGGATCTCACACAGAGGGTTGCTGTAGCTGCTGCTGGGGCTGCTGCCAAGAGCGGAAGGGCCAGGCATGCCTGCGCCTGCGGCGCCGCTGCCGCTGCCCAGCACGCGCACGCTGACGCGGTACCCACTGCCAAAGCGCGACTTGAGGCGCAGCGAGTTGCCCAGGCAGCGCAGGTGGCCGCGGGCCATGATGCCGATCCTGCGGGCAGGGTTGAGGGAGCGGCAGCAAGCTCACGCGCGCGCCTCTCCCATGGTGCTCACCGCCAGGGACACAAGCACAAAGCAGCCCCCTCTCAAGCACTGCCATGCCGCCTGCAGCGCTGCGCTGCCGACCACAGCGTGCCCAGCGCGAAGGCGCACCTGTCCCCCAGTATGTCGGCCTCCTCCATGCTGTGCGTGGTCAGCACCACAGCGCGGTCCCGCTTGGCCCGGTCCACCAGGTCCCACAGGTGGCGCCTGCGGGGGTTGGGGGAGGGGGATGGGTGGGGGTGGGTGGGGGGCATGGAACATGCCGCAGTGTGGGGCGCTGTATGCAGGCGCTGTGGCATCGCGCCACCAGCTCCAGCGCGGCCCTGGGCGGCTGTCGCTCTCCAAGCCTTCCCGCCCTGGCGCTCGGCGGGCCGGGCGCTGCACGGGGGCCTGGGCGGAGCAGCCCCAGGGCATGCGGGGCGGCGCTGACGTGGCGGCGCGCTTGCCTGCTGATGGGGTCCAGGCCGGTGGTGGGCTCGTCCAGATAGACGACCTGCAGGGGGGGTGGGGTGGGTTGGGTTGAGGGTGGGGTGGGGTGCTTTGGTGTGTGTTTGTGTGTGTGATTGAAGCAGGCGGACCTTCGGAAAGGGAGGCAACGCAGAGTAGAGCTGCGGCAGGCCGGGCCGTCATGCTCTGCATCCCAGGATGCTCTCGGCCCCCCGCATGATCGGCCCGCAAGACCCACCCGCCCCACCTCCACCACAAACACAGTCTTGCCTGCGGGTCCCCCAGCAGCGCGATGGCCACCGACAGCCGCCGCTTCATGCCGCCCGAGTAGGCGCCAGCACGCACGCCGCCGGCCTCGGCCAGCCGCACCTCATCCAGCAGCCGGGCTGCCTCGTCACGGGCCGCTCCAGCGGGAAGGCCTGCAGAGGGGATCATGCGGCGTGTGCGGCTGTCAACTCCTGAGGGGGGAGACGAAATGCAGTTGCGCTCGGGTGCTTTGTCCTGCCTTTTTAGTGCTTGGGCGGGCGTGGCCATGCGCGGCCATGTCGCCCAGACATGACAACATGCTGCGAATTGTCATAGTTGGGCCGGCATGCTGCAGGCGAGGTTGCCAGGTGCCAGGAGCTGCCCGCCCCAGCCCCCTCACCCTTGACGGCGCCAAACAGCAGCAGGTGCTCCTGCCCGGTCAGCTGCTCAAACAGGACGTCAAACTGCGGATTGATTGATTGAAGTTATTGATTTGTATTGAACAGGTTCAATTGATTGATCGATTGTGGGATTGGTGGGGAGGATGATGCCACCAGCCAGCACGCGTGCCCACCAGCCAGGCAATTCCTGCCCGGATGCCAGCGCCAGCACTGCCACAGTGGCGCCCCGCCAGGGCCAACCTGCTCCCTGTCTGCAGCCTTTGGCTTCTCATCTTGGCTGCAGCCCGCGCACCTGGGGGCAGTAGCCCATGAGCGGGCGCACCCGGTCCATGCCGCCCGCGCTGGCGATGCTCTCGCCGCACACCAGCGCGTCGCCTGCGGCACGGTGCCGAGGGCGTCGGCTCAGGCGCCTCACTGGGGCGCACCACCTGCCCCTCCAGTAAAATGTGCTGAGGAACGCCGGAGCGCAGAGGCCAGGCTTGGGACCGCACGCAGCGTGCCCTGCTCGCGCCTGCATGCAGCATGCAGCAGGCACCCTCCCACACTCGCCTCCATCAAAGGGCAGCACGCCGGTCAGGCAGTTCATCGTTGTGGACTTGCCCGCCCCGTTGGGGCCCAGCAGGGCAAAGCACTCGCCTGCAGCACAGGCGTTGCAGCAGCAGATTGGCAGCCCAGGCTGTCAAGACGGTGAGTGGCATTGCATGCTACCAAGCAAGGTGGCGTAGCAACGCTGGGCAGGAGGCGCAGGTCAGCTTGCGGCAGGCAGCCGCCCTGCCTTGGTGCACGCCCAGCCAGTTGCCGCAGACCGCGACAAAGGGCTTGCGACGGAACAGGCCGCCGCGCTGCAGGCACGCAGAGTGGACACACAAACACCTGCTTGGTTCAGGGCTTAGGGGTATGTGGGCGGGCAGGCCAGGCCATGCAACCTGCCCCGAGCTCGCGCTGCACGCTGCACCCGTTGCCAGCGCGCTATCAAAGGTCTCAGGCAGCATCGTCAGGCCAAGCATCGCCCGTAGCTCTCACCTTGTACACCTTGCGCAGCCCAAACATCTCCACAGCATACGGCCGCCCCGCTGCCGCTGTGTCTGGCCCTTCCCCTCCGCCGGGCCCACTCTCCCCCGCCAGCTGCCTCTGCTTGTCTGCAGCGGCGCCGGCCAGCTCTGCAGGCTGCGTGGGAGCCGCCGCGGGGAGGGCCCTGCCTGCCCGGGCCCGCTGCAGGTGCGCGGAGCAGCGTGCGCGCTGGCGCTGCGCCTCCTCAGCAACGTCGGGGTCCACAGCCAGGCCGTCGTCCGCCTCTGTCAGGGCGGCCAGCGCCGCGGCGGCGGCGCGCAGGCTCTTGCGCTGTTGGATTGGATGCAGAGGGCAGGTGGGAGGATGTTCAGGGGCGGAGTTGCACAGGTGGACGAGACACCCGGGCATGCTTGCAGCATGAGGGCACAGCGATGTGCAGGTCACAAACACAAGCCGGCCATGCCCCGCGGAGCAGAATCTCCGAGCCCCGCACGCATTCTCAACGTGCAGGCTGCAAACACAGGCGTACAGCGCTCACCGAGCCGCCCCGCAGCCAGTAGCTGGGCTGCAGAAAGAACCAGGGGGGGCGGCGCACGCCCATGGCGTCGGGCAGCACTGCATCCAGGTAGATGGCCAGCGCTGTGAAGCCGACACACTGCAGGGTGCGTGCGCGAGGAGGCAGCAGGTGAGGGAGGGGACCAGAAGGCATGCAGGCCATGATGCGTAATGTTCCTGCAAGTTCAACCGGTGCCGCCTGCACCCAGGAGCTGACCGGTGTGTGCACACAACACAAACCAGCCTGCACACTGTTTGATGGCTTTGTAACTGATGCATTTGAGCCCGAGAGCCGAGCCTCCCCCCAACACCCAACACCCAACACCACCTCCCACCCAACCACCCACCCACTTGCCTGCACCGCCAGCACCCAGTACATCTGGCCCAGCGGCATCACGCAGCTGGGCTGCCAGTACGAGCCCGCCAGCTGGACGCCGGGCGGCAGCGCGCTGCCGGGCTGGCAGTAGGCAAAGCGGTCGGCCCAGGGGATGCCCTGCTGCCGGCCTGCAGGACGGGGACCAGCACGGCAAAGCATTGCAACGCACAACACGACATGGCATGGCATGGCACATAAATGTTGTTCCCTGCGCAGCTGGCAAGGGTGCGAAAAAGGTTGGAGCCTGCATGGAGCTGTTCCCATCCTCGAAGAAGTGCCTGCCCGCGCCCACCGTCTGTGGCCGAGGCAAGGTCCTGCACCCCCTTGGACAGCAGGCTCCAGGGCATGGCGCTGAAGAAGGCAACAGCCACTGTGCTGTAGCTCGCGCTGCGGGGCGCAGCAGGGTGAGCAGGGCCACAGCGTGCACCACAGCAGCAAGGTCAGGGCAGGCACAAGGAGGGCTGGCCCTGCAGGGAGCACAGCGTAGGCTGGCCAGCAGGTCCGTCTAGCACGGGGCAAGCCTGGCCCTTAAAGCGCCGCTGCGCCGGTCACAGCGATCCGATGCTGCCCGATGCTGCCCGATGCTGCCGAGTCGCCCCCGGCCCGCCCCTCACTTGAAGGGGAAGCCAAAGGCGACGACAATGAGGATGACCCAGGCCAGCACAAACAGCATGAAGCCGGCGGGGACGGCGGCCGAGGCCTGCGAAGAGGCGGGGCAAGGGCAGACCCGCATTTGCAGGCACCAGGGGGGGCTGCAAAGGCGGGCCTGCCATGCTCGGCTGAAGCCTGACGAAAGCTGGACCGTGCGCAGGTGGGGGTGCTGCAGGGCGCGCACGGGCTCGGCTGCACAGAGGCAAGCGATGGTCGCGGGCATGTGTTCCACGGCCTGGGTGGCTGGCCGGTTGCCTACCTTGTGCAGAAAGGCGGCCACAAAGAAGCCAAAGGCCGTCATGGCCAGCGACACCAGCAGCAGCAGCAGGAAGGAGAGGCCAAAGGCGTTGCGCGTGAACTGCAGGTGTTGCAGGCACACGGGGTTGAGCCAGGATGGCGTCAGCGGCCAGCAGTAGCTACTGCCCATTGGCTAGCTGCCTGCGTTGCATCTGCTGGCAAGCAGCCAATCAAGGTATGTACAGGGGCTGTGGCTCAACGCGCCCATGCAAAGCAACAGCAGGGTAGCGCGGGCGTGGTTGTACATAAGGCGGCTTCATGGAGCAACAGATCTTTCTCCAGAGAGCAGTAGGCCATTTTCTGGAGAGCAGCAGGTCTCACCAGCCTGAAGCCAAAGGCGTAGCCAAAGCCCACCAGCAGGCAGGCCTCCACCGCCGCCAGCAGGCCCTGGAACAGCAACCAGCTGGCCCAGAATGGCAGCGGCCTGCAGCGGCAGGCGTTGGCGGTGCACTGAGATGCTCTGCTCTGCCAATTTATCGGCTGTGGTGCAAGGCAGCGAGCCATGGCAACGTGTAGCTGCAGCCAACTGGCTCCTTTGCTACGCATTCTTCTGTTGGCGATGCCCAGGCCGCCATGCTTGCTTACAGCGTTCAGGTGGGCACTCGCGCGTTTGGGCCACTGGCCGAGCTTGCCAGCAGCTGCACGCTCCCGGCTGGGGGCTCGCGTATGCTGCGCCTGCCATGCCCACCCAGCAGCCCCGGCCTGGGGCCCTCCCCACCTGAGAAAACAAAGAAAAAAATAACGAGAGAAAAGAAGGAGAGCCCCCCCCCACCTGAGGCCCATTGTGGCCATCATCTGCCGTGCCCGCCCCTCCTTCTCCGCCACAACGTCGTGCACCAGCAGCACAAACTGCGGGCAGCAGGGGTTGGGGTTCGACGCCCAGTCGGCGTGGAGTGCGAGCTGAGGCAGGCAGGTGGACTGGGCGGATAAGGGCCTGGTCGCCTGCCGCCGCCTGGGTTTGACCAGGCAGCACGCACCCCCTCCCCTTGAGTGGGACGCCGCGTTGGCAAATAAGCACCTCCTTCCCCCCCCCCCCCCCCCCCCCTCCGCCTGGAACATGATGCTGGCAAAGAGGAAGGTGGGGGCGAACTGGCCAATCATGGAGGGGGACTTGGCGGTGGGGTGAGGGAACTGGGCGAGCCCCACATCCCAGCTGCAGGGAGGGGGGAGGTGTATGCACTGTGAGCTGCAGGTGCCGAGGGGCAGTTAGTCAACGCGTGGCAACAGCAGCCGGGCGGGGCGATCATTTTAAAGCCAGCACCGGCTCGCCTGAGGGAGGCGTTGCCGGTTAGGCGCCGTGCAATCTCGCGCTCCACTGCCACCTGGAGCGGCAGCTGCAGGGTCCAGGCGAGGGCGCGGCAGCAGGGTGATCAGGGAAAGTTCGTGAAGCTGTGGCAGGCAGTACAGTACTGAGGGGCATCCGTGGGAGCAGGGGCAGCGGTGCAACCCTGCCCACTGCAGTCCCATCAGGAGAGACGGACAATGCTGAGATGGAGGGGACATTCTGGGAAGGCAGTCTGGTTTGTGCCCCCAAGCCCGCCAGCCGTTGGCTTTCGATGCAGTAGCCTCCCTCCCACCTGGATGTATGTGTTGGGGTGCTGGTAGCGCCCCTTAAACCACTGCACGCTCGAGTCTGTGAATGGCAAAATCGGGATTGCAAGGGGTGGCAGGGAGGCTGAGTAGCTGCGGGCACAGCGTTTGCCGTGCACGGCCATGCTTGGAGCAGGCAGGGGAGCCACACCAAGCACACTGGCCACCATGCTGCCCACCGCTGTACCCTCCTCATGCTGCCCACTCACTGGTCTGGATAGAAAAAGTGAGGGGGCGGGTTGCTGCCGGCGCCGCCGGCAGCCCCTGCGCCGCCTGCGCTTGCTGTTGCATTGCGCCAGCCTGGAACGACGCAGGGTCGCCGGCGGCTGCGCCAGGCAGCACGCCATAGGCATAGGCACCACGGGCGCTGGCCGTCGCGTTTCCGAGGCTTGCATTGCTGGACATAGTGCCGATCATGCCCGCAAGGCTTGAGCTGCCGGGGGCAGCACTGGCCAGCGCAGGATCTGCTGTGCCTCCCGGGCCTGCTGGACTTGGGGCTGCCTGGCTGGCGCTGGCAGGCGCTGGGCTGGTGGAGTTGTCTGGCGTGGAAAAGATGACCGCCGCCAGCGCCTGCGGTCAGCAGCAGGGGCGCACGCAAAGACCCGTCGGAAGAATCAAGCGGCTGGCAGGCTCAGCAAGCAAATCTTCTGAATCGCATCAGTGCCTTGCTCCAGGCTTGCATGCACCCCGCACAGCTGCCCCCGGCCCGCCGCCGCTGCTCACCGTTTCGGGATGCGCAAGCAGCCAGGCATCCACTGCCGACGCGTTGGGCAGGCCCAGCACATGGTCTGGCGGCAGGGGCGGGTTGTTGTATGCTGCCACCCCTCGCACCACAGCCTCAACATCAGGGTCGCCCTGCAAGGCGAGGGCGGGGTGGATTGGAGCAGGAATGGGTAGTCAGATGCGATGCACTGTACACGAAGACTTAATTGTGCTCTTGTGGGGCGGTGGGCGTGCAGCCTGGCTCTAGAGAGCTCAGAGATGGAGCAGCAGCTTGACAAGGAGGCTATACAGGATGCCCGCTCAGCGGCATCCCGCAGCGCCGCCCGCATGCCTGCTGGCCAGCCTCACCGCTGGGGCGTATAAAAAGGTTATGCAGGGCTGGCCCGCCCGCATGAAAAGGTTGTCTGAGCAGTCGGGGACGGGGCCCACCGGCTGCGCCACCGCCGTTTCCACGCGGCTGAAGGCCGGCTGGCGATGTCGGGAGGCACACACTGCGGAAAGGCGAGCAGAAAGCTCTCATGCAGTGCCGATGGCGGGGCAATTCCACTCATCAGCATTTTCTGCCATGTCCACCGCCAGCGCTTGGCCCCTGGTTGGCTGGGTTGAGCTGGCCTTAGAGGCACCACGTGTGCAAGCTGCTGCCCCCCCCCACCATGCTGCCCCGCCCTGTCCCCACCTGCACGGTCCACCACCCATATAAGGGCGATGAAGAGAACCGCCTGTAGCACGAGCAGCAGGTTGGTCTTCCAGGCACGCACCCTGTGTGTGGGGGGGGAGAACACGTGCAGTGGGCATCGGCACGTAGTGGGCAGCAGCAGGGCGCACTGGGCAGGCGGTTGCTGCACGGAGAGGGGGTGGCAAGACTTTCCCTGCGGTGCAGCTAGCTGCCGGGTACCGGCTTGCGCAATTTGTCGCTGCCAAGCTCGCCTGACCAGCAGGTTGCGCCGCGTCAGCGCCACCAGCTGCTGCCACTGTAGGGCCCCGCCAGAGGCGAGCCGCGGGCGGCGCCGAACCTGCAGAGGTGTCGTGCAGAATGAAGTGCTTGAGGCAGCCGAGCACTGGGCCACGCTGCGTGCCAGGCACATCTGCCTCCAGCCTACCGAGCGCAGCAGACCTGCAGAGTGGGCGTGTCTTTGCGCTGCACACTCGGCTTTCGTCCGCCTCCCGGCGATGGCGGCGCCAGCGCCTCCTCAGCTGGCAGCTGCGCCCGTCCACCAGCCATGCTGCCGGAACTGCCATCCGCAATCACATTGAAAGCCATTGAAGGGGCACGTTTTCGGGCACTCCCCGCCGCAGGGGTCCACGAGGCAAGCCCCTTGAGCCGCGGGCGGTGCCGCCCTGGGCGCCGCCACCGGTGTGGCGCCCCTCTTGCAGCCACTCCGATCTTTCGGAAATGTCGAGATTGGGCTAACGACACCTGTACGCGGCCCACGAGGCACGCGACTAGCGCAGTGAAGTGTGTATTCTCGGTATAGCGAGCGACGGCACGTATACGTCGTATGATAGAGTCTATGGCACGGTCCAAGGCTCTGGACGAGCCGGAAAGGGCAAACCTGCGCGCCTCAGTGCACTGGTTGCCAGCGAGGCATTGCCACTGCCAACCGAGCCGTGAGCCATCTCGGAACCCCTGCGTGTGCCTTACTCACACTTCTATCACGTTCAGAAAGGCCAGATCGCACCTGGCCAGCCGACTGACTCTGCACGACACGGACTGGCGCCCGCGCCACGGGGATTGTCCAATGAAGCGCCTGGGGCAGCAGTCGCAACGTCTTGCCGTTTTGCTTAAGCACCTGAACCCTGCAGAAGAGTTGGAGGCTGTCAAGGAAGCAATCGCCCGCAGCTCCACTGCAGTAATGGCGTCCGTCTTCGAGCCTGTCCCTCAGGCAAGCACTGTCGGATGATTCTCTTGTAGAGCAGGGTTGAGCTTCCGCGATTAGCGGGCCTGCCCCCAACCCGCCCTCTCCCTGGACCACCGCTCAGTGCTGCTCGCGTCGCCCTCGACTCTTAGCGATTGGGCATGAGCGATGCACATCGCCGATGGAGGTCCCGACATCGAGGGACGCGCAACTGCCAACTTGCTAGTGCTCACTGCTGCCGCCCGCCAGCCCCTCCTCGCTGAGAGTGCGCAAGGCCCGGCTGCTGCCCTCTCTCTGCAGGCCCCCGCCGATGCCATTCTGGGCGTGACCGAGGCCTTCAAGGTGGGTGGGGCGCGCTGCCAACATGCCGGCCCCATGCACTGTCGAGCTTCTGAAGCACAACTGCCCTCCCCCGCCCCTGAGATTGCGTTGTCTGTAGCTGCTCGGAGCATGAGCCCCCCGAGCCCTCTTCTACCCATCTGCAGGCTTGCACCAACCCGAACAAGCTGAACCTGGGTGTGGGCGCATACCGCACCGAGGTGCGCGGGCGCCTGTGGCGGTTGCCAGCGGCCTTTGAGCGGCGGTGATGCTCAGCCTCTGGCTCGCACCCTCACCCATGCACTGCGGTCGCTGCGCCCTGTTCGTGTGCGCCGCCTGCGCTCCCTGCCTTCCCTCCCCGCATGCGCAAGCAGCCTCCAGGCCTGCGTCGCCTGCGGCTGCAGGTCGCGCCGCCGGTTCCACCACGCTGCGCCTCGGCCCCCCCACCCCACTCACCCCGCAGGACGGCAAGCCGCTGGTGCTGGGCGTGGTGCGGGAGGCGGAGCGCCGTGTGCTGGCAGACCCCAAGCAGGACAAGGCGAGGCGGGGGCGGGCCGCCACCTGCCGGGAGAGCCCTGGGCGGGGTGCAGCAAGAGGCCAGGCACAGAGCCGCTCGCGCCGGCGCCCCCGGCGGCCAGACAGCATGCGCCACCCTTGGCAGCGCTGCCCGGGCGGATGCAGAGGGTCGCCTGCGTCTGCGCTGTGCGCTCTGCGCTGCCTGCCGCCGCCTCACCCCCCCTGATGGACCCTCTCTCCTCTGATTAACTTGCAGGAGTACCTTGGCATGGGGGGCATCCCCGACTTCTGCAGGCTGAGGTGGGCAGGCACAGCAGGCACAGCAGGCCACAGCCGGGGTGGTCCCGGGTACCAGCGGGGGTGGAACGGTGTGAGCAGCGGGGCAGGCCACGCAAGGGCCCCCCAGTACGCCCTGCCAGGGCAGCCTGAGCTGTGGCCGCCGTTCGGATCGGCCCCCCGACGCCCGGCACGCTCTGGCCTGGCCCCCGCCTGCAGCGCCACCCTGGCGTTTGGCGAGGGCAGCAGGCCGCTGCAGGAAGGGTGCTGCGCCACCATCCAGGGCCTGTCGGGCACTGGGTCCCTCAGGGTGAGGGCATTCTTAAAGGCTTGCTGGGCGTCCGCTGGTTGTGGGCGGCGGGTGCATGACTTCAGCGCAGCTGGCTTCGTGCTGCTTGCGGGGCTGGCAGACTCGTAGGCAGGCGCTGGACCGGGGGCGCCATGCTGTGCACACTCGCGTCCGCGCCGCCCAAGCTGTGCCCTCTCCTACCGAGCTGCGCCGCGCGCGAGCCCTCCTGTGCCCTGGTGCCCCAGAGCTGCTGCCCACCCGCCGCGGCCCGCAGGTGGGCGGCGAGTTCCTGTCCCGCTTCTACCCCGTCAAGCTGGTGCTCATCCCCTCCCCCAGCTGGTGAGGGGCTCGGGGGGCTGCGGGGCGCAGGGGGGCTCCCTGCAGCACTAGGAGGGTGAGCAGCTGAGCAGCGGGGTGCAGAGGCGCTCCTTGCAGCAGCAGCAGCAGGCGGGGCACGCGCGCCAGGCGTGCACCGCCCTGCGCTCTGCGCTTGCTGCGGCAGGTCTCGCTGAGGTCCGGTCCCGCGCCCAAGCCCGCCTGCGTCTGCTGGCCTAGCAACTCTGCCTGTCCCCACTCCCCCCCACTCCTACTCACATACCCCCGCCTCACCCTCACTTCAACCCACCCCCACCCACCCCCACCCCCCTGCCAGGGCCAACCACAAGAACATCTTTGAGCGGTGCGGCCTGGCCACCCAGACCTACCGGTGGGTGGGTGGGGTGGGGGGGGGGGGCTGGATGAACCGCAGGGCCGCGTGGTCTGCACCATTCAGCAGCAGACACCTGCCTGCAGCCTGCAACCGCAGCTCGGGGCCGGGCGAGTGATGCGCGGCCCACACCGTCGGTGGCCCCGCTGCTGCGCTGCCGGGTGCTGGCGCCGTGCCCCGTTGGCTTGCCCGCCTTTTTACCTGGGTTGTGCTGTGCGCACTTGTGCAGCTACTACAAGCCGGAGACCCGTGGCCTGGACTTTGAGGTGGGGCCGGGGGGTGGGCAGTGGGTGGGGTCCTAGTCCTAGTCCTAGAAGAGCTACAGCTCTTCCGTGTGGCGTGGTGTGCACAAGCAGGATGCGGGCGGTGGGCATAGCGTCTTTGGCATGCAGGCCGTCATACCTGCCCGCGTACCTCTGCCACCCCATCTTCCTCCAGGGCCTGGTTGAGGACCTGAAGCAGGCTCCAGAGGGCGCTGTGGTCATTCTGCATGCGTGAGTGCGGCGGGCGGGTGCCCCGGGGTCCCCCGCGGTGCCCCAGCTCCACTGCCGGCCTGCCGCCCTGGCTGCGACCTACACCTGTGCAAGCCTGCTGTTGTTGCTCCAGTTGCTTGCTGTGTGCACACCTAAGATGTGTGCTGCCCGCATGGTTGTACCCCCTGCCCGCACCGCGCTCACCCTCACTAAATCCGCACTGGGCGCTGCCTTCCGGCGCCACCCGTGCAGCTGCGCGCACAACCCAACAGGTGAGCTCTTTGCTCGAGCTTTCTGGCTCAGCAAGCAAGCAAGCAAGCAGGCTGGCTGGCTGGCTGACTGCCGGATCCCTTGGTCCTGGTCCGCGCCTCCAGCTGACCCTCCCCAGCACACCAGCAACAGGCTATGCTGCACGTCACCGTCCACGTGCAAGCCTGCCCCTCACGTGTGCCTCAACCTGCACTCGTGNACCCCCCCCCCACCCCCCACCCCCCTCCCAGGCGTGGACCCCACCCCCGAGCAGTGGCAGGGGGTGCTGGAGGTGGTGCAGCAGCGCCGCCTGCTGCCCTTCTTCGACTCGGCCTACCAGGTGGGGGCGCATTGGTGGGCGGCCTGCCGCCTCATGTCTGCTGCGCGTGGCCGCCTGCGGCTGCCGTAAATCATGATGGCAGACTACCCGCCTGCATGTGCCGACGCCTTTCCGAGCCTTTAGTCAACGGGCCCGGCCCCCTCCTCTGCTGTCTCCCCAGATAGCGCTCGCCCTGCCAGCGGCGCCTGACACCGCAGCGACGCCGCCTCCCCGCCGCCCTGATGTTTCCGCACCTGCTGTTGTCCTGTGCACCCCCCTGCGATCGACACCCTGCAGGGCTTTGCCAGCGGCGACCTGGACCGAGACGGCGCCGCCATCCGGCTGTTTGCAGATGCGGGCCTGGAGCTGCTGCTGGCGCAGGTGGGGGTTGCCTGCCTGGGCTCGTGTGCGGGTGGGGGTGCAAGCGCGTGTGTCGCGGTCAGTCGCCCCTGTGTGGCGGCAAGCAGATGCGGGGCCCTGCACACCTGCCAAACCACCACCGGCCCCCCACCCCACCCACACATCCCCCCCCCAAACACCATTGCCGCCGCTGCCGCCTGCAGTCATACGCCAAGAACATGGGCCTGTATGGCGAGAGGGTGGGCGCGCTCTCAGGTGCGGCCTGCCCGCGCTCTGTCCCTCTGCCCTGGCTGCTGCCCTGGCAGACAGCAAGGAACCAACCCGCTCCCATCCCCTGCCCCCGCAGTGATCTCCTCTGATGCCGCGGTGTCCAAGCGCGTTGACTCGCAGCTCAAGGCCACGGCGCGCGGCATGTACAGGCGAGCGCGCCAGCAGGCGCCTGCCACCTGTCCTGCGCCACGCTGCAGGGCCACTCCGCACCAGCCCGCGGCGAACTGGCAGGCCCCTGCCAAGCACCTCAAGCCCTGCTGGTGCCCACCACCAGCGCCACCAGCATCCCCCGCGCTCATCCACCCTGCCCCCACCTCCCTGCTGCAGCAACCCCCCCAAGCATGGCGCCCTGCTGGTCACAGCCATCCTGTCAGACCCGGAGCTGTACGCCCAGTGGAAGGTGGGCAGGCCTGCAGGG
>KQ481955.1:114165-124999 GCA_001430745.1 Auxenochlorella pyrenoidosa
TGCCACGCAATGTTGTTCCACGTGCCGACCGGTGCGCACGCGGCAGGCAGTGCCGCAGCACGCCTGCGGGAGCTGTGGGCCGAGCAGATGCACCGAGTGTGCGCCGAGGTGCAACACCAGGTGGGAGCGGCCTCTCCCACCTTAGGGCCCTAGGGCGGCGCCCGTTAGAGCAGGGGCTGGCTGGGCGTGCTTCCCCACAGTGAGCCTGCCTGCCATGCTGGAAGCTGTGCCGCCCGCACGGCATGCCCGCGCTGCCAGTCCATCTCCGCCAAACCCCTCCTGCTGGGCTGCAGGCGTACCTGATCCGCAGCCAGGCCCGCCTGGACGACCGAGGGCGCGCCGCCGCCGGCGCAGGCGCTGCGCAGAGCCCCACCAAGCGGCAGCGCACCCGCGCCTGAGCGCAGGCCGTATCGCTTGGACATGGCGCGCCGGCGGCCCCCCCCACCCTCCCCCCCCACCACACACACCACCCCCCACACCCCACACCCTCCCGAGCAGCTTCCTTGTTGCTGGGCGGCAGGCCGGGCGTCCACTGGCCAGCTCCACCCAAGGAATCTCGCCCACACAGCTCCTGCACACCTTGCCCTGGGGCGTTTTGCACAGAACATGATTTATGCGCCATCCCGTGTACAGCACGGCCTGCTGCGCGGCGGAGGGCGTCGCCTTGACCCCGCGCCCTGATTCGCCTCCCAAGCAGGCGTTGCCTCACTTGCGCCCACCCAACCCCACCTGCTTTGTACCCCTGCGGCACAGCGTCCCCTTGCACTGGCAGCACAATGTGCTCGTGTACCCATGACAGCTTCTGCCCTACCATTATGAAAAATTGAATCCGAACCAAATGCTCCCTGCCCAGAACATCTGCCCACACACTCCTTCCCAGCCGTGTCGCTGCGCCCACCCTCTACCCATGCTGCCTGCCTGCCAGACGAAAACAGCTTGCCTGGCGAGATTCGATTAATCTGTCTTTCATGCAACTCCTCACAGCGACGTCGCTTGCCAGGGGAGCTCCCACCCCTCACCCTGGATGCCAGGGCCGCCTGCGTGGCAGGTTTTCTGCCCAACGCTGCTAACTGGCCCTCCCGCTCAGTCGTCAGTCACAGCAATGCCCCTGCTATATCTCTCTATATTGTGCCCATCCTTTCCCTTTGCCCACCGCCCCCAACATCCACCATCACCCGCCATGTCTTGCCATTCCCGGTCCTGAGTGCTGTCCGAGCACAGTTTTCTTCCTTCCTTGATAGTCGTCAGCCCTGCAGGCATGCCAGAAGCAGGACATTCATGCTTTTCACCTAAGATCTCAACAGGGACCCAGCCAACATTAGCCTCGCGCGCTGTCTTTGCCGCCTCCTATGACCTTCCCTCCGCACAGAAAACTAACTCAGCACGTCCTGCAAGCACCATTATCTGAGAACGCCCCCATCGCACATGTGCACAACCCAAAAGTTCCTCTTGAGGCAGAACGGAGGGTAGACTGAGGCATCATCGATGCTTGCGCTGAGAGCGCACCTGGTCCCGCAGCCAGAGCTCTCCACTTCTGCAACGGATCTCTCCATGCTGCTCGCAGCCATGGCTCCAGGTTGTGCGGCTCTGTTGCTTTGCACGTGCGCCAGTACTCACCCCTGCAGTACTGCCAGAAACCATTCGTTTGTAGCAATGCCAGTATGATATGCACACCCGTCGTAGCCATCGGCGTGCAATTTGACGTACCGCCCACTGGGAACAGGTCAGATCCGCTGAGGGAGCAACCCAATTCCGCCAGCGTAGGTCATGCCCAGTGTTTTATTATTGACTTGCTCAGTGGTGGGGTTCATACACAGGATGAGTATTCTGGGGCAGGCTGATCCAGGATGCGATAATGCACGAAAATCACTCATGGTGGGCACCTTCGAGAAATGAAGAAATGATGCTAGCCAGCTCGTTTTCTGCATGGGCATCCAGGCTCTGCGCATCCAAGCATGAGACCATGAGCTGCTGGCGCTGCCGCCGGGCATGCTGCACCCACTGCTGTCAGCACATGCATGAGCGCCCTCGACAGCTTTGACACTGCCAGTTAAACTCGAACATAAAAATTCGCAGGTCCCCGGGCCGCAAGAAGCAGTATGGAGGCAGACCCACCTCCAGCTGCCCTGCCCAGGGCGCTGGATGTACAGCGCTTTGCAGGGGCGCGTGAACAAGAGGTGTGGCGTACCTATGGACGTCCCTTTGGCAAGAACAAACTGCGGCGCCGCCTTGGCTGCAGCACTCTTGCTACTTTGCGGCCCTTTACAGACGCGCCTCACCGTTTTCCTACTCCTCTGCAGATCAGATCGCTTGTGGGCGCGCTGCAAGAGGGCCCGCTGGGCCCCAAGTTTGGAGTGGCGGCGCTGCCCCACCACCTGCGCCGCAGGGCAAGCAGCCACAAACCCTTCCATGGCCATCGCTTCCGGCCAAACGCAAAGCTGCAGGGCAAGCGGCTCAAGCTGCAGGCTGCCGGGAGTGAGGCAGCCCTGGAGGAGGGAGCAGTTGCGGTAGCAACGGGTACAGTGCCCGGCAGCAGCGAGGAAGGTCCCCAGCCTCAGCCAGGCAGCAGCCCTGCTGCGGCACGTCCCTTCACAAACCGCCGCATGCGCCGCACACCTGCTGCGCTGGCGGAGCAGCACCGCCGGCTGGCATCCTGGAGCGAGGCCTCCCTGGCAGCCTCCGTTGCCTGGGCAGAGGCGCTCGGCGGCAGCGCCGGCGGCAGCGGCAGTGGCCCGCTTCGGCGCCTGGAGACACATGTGTGGCACGCAAAGCGGCTGGCCATGGAGGAGCGGTGAGCTTACTCGCATCGACAGGACCTCAGCGAGTGGCCGCATGAGATGTGTGTGCACCTCATGCACGCACCTAGCAGGCGGTCACCTGACGCTCGGCCGGCCAAGCCGCTCCTGCCCGCACCCCCAACCACACACACACAGCGCCCCTGCCCCCCACCCCCAACCACTGACCCACACACGCGCGTGCGCCCCCACACTGCAGCTACGGCTGGCTGCTGCCGGCGGGCGCTGCGGGGCAGGGCCGCGGCAGCCGCTCGTTTGCGCATGCCGCCAGGGCCGCCTGCCTGGCCCACGATGCCAGCTACCACTGCCCCTTGCTGCTCAGGTGGGGGCCGCCCGGTCTGCGCTGCTATCGAATGTTGCGCCGCATGCGATGCATTCTGTGCTGCAACGTCCTCTGCTGGGGGCCGCCCAGGGCACACACCATGCCCCACGCACCCCACACCACCCTGCCGCTCTGCTGCTCCCGCCTCCCATTCAGCGGCAAGTGGGAGGCTGTGCATGGCCTGCTGGAAGCAATGCTGCCTCCAGAGGAGGCGGCTTCCCTGGCAGCTGACTGGCAGGCCAGCAGCGGCGGCGGCGGCAGCTGGGGCTGGGAGCAGGACGTGCTGCTGCACCACCCTGGGCGCTACCCAGCCAGGGCCATCTGTCCCGCTCAGCTGCTGCTGCTGCCGCCCTGCGCCAGCGGGGGCAGCGCTGCGGGCAGCGCTGGCGACGGCGTGCAGGCCATGGATGTTGAGACACCAGCGAGCGCCGCAACAGCGACAGGCGGCCTGCAGGCGGCGGAGGCGATGCAGGCGTGCCTGTGGGTGCACCCCGCAGCGGCAGCCGCCGCGCACTCTGCACTGCGCCTGGCAGCGGCGCAGCAGGAGCAGCAGGCCAGCGGGCCAGGCGACGTCGGCCTGGCTGTGCTGGACCTCCGAAGGCTGGAGCTGCGAGGGGGTGGTGCAGACGCGGCGCTGGCGGCGGCCCTGGCGGGCGCCACCGCCGGCGGGGTGCAGCAGCAGCTGGCGGGGCAGCGCTTTGAGGAGCAGCAGGCGCAGGCGGCGCGGCAGCCGGCCCAGCAGGCGCAGCCCGCAGCACAGCAGGGGCCCGGCCGCGCGGCGCCTGGGTTGCTTCTGCCGCTGCCGTCGCCTCTGGCGCAGATGCAGCACGGGGATGCTGTGCAGGTGCTGCTCGCAGACCCAAGCCTGCGCAGGCCTGTGCAGCTGGGCTCTGCAGCGGGCAGCCTGCTGCCCGGGATCCCGGCAGGCGGCGAGCAGGGGCAGGCGGCGTGCCCCACGCTCGCAGAGCAGCCTGGCGACCTCGCCTGCCTGCCCCGAGCGCCGCTGCCCCTCTCCGAGGCGGAGATCAGCTCCCTGCGGCACCAGCTGCGCCGGCGCATGCTGCAGCTGGACCCTGCGGCAGCGCTTGGCAGCGGCGGCAGCGGCGCCGCCGATGCTGCAGACCCAGAGGTGCAGCGCCGGGCCGCGTGCCCGGCTGTGCTGGTGCGGCATGACCCCCCCGGCACTGGCGGCATCCCGGGTGAGGCGGTGGCTGTGATGGTTTGGACATGTGCCTGCACGGAACATACTATTGCTGCTCTCGACTTGTCAGCTTGTCCCTTGTTTCTGGCGGCGGGGTCGCAGCCTGAGCTGCGGTCGACCCTCCCGCTCCAACAAGCTGCGGCCTCGCAGCACCGACCCAACCGTTGCTGCACCTCCTCCTGCCCACAGGCTGGTCCCTCATCCTGCCGCCCGGCTGGGCGCCACCCCTGTGGCTCGCGGCTGCCTACGCCGGCTGCAAGCCGGCGGGGCAGCGCGAGTGGCGCTGGCTGCACGCCCTGGAGCAGCGACGCTGCTTCCCTTGGGACTGGCCTGACACGGCGGGCTACGCCGCCCTGATGCGGCAGCAGGCCCAGCTGCGCCAGGCAGCCCAGGCGCGGCGGCCCAAGGGCAAGCAGATGCTGGCGGCGCCGGCAGCGCCGCCGCCTTGGGAGCTGCTGCTGCCGAGGGATCCAAGCAACCAGCAGGAGGGGCAGGGGCAGCAGCAGCAGGCACAGCAGCAGCAGGCCGGGCAGGCGCAGCAGGAGCAGCAGCAGCAGCAGGCGGGCCAGCAAGCAGAGGGGCAAGCAATGGATGTTGATGCTGCGCCCCAGGGTGCACCAGCCAGCGGCGGCAGCCCAGAAGGCCAGCAGATGTTTGTTGCCCGCACATACGCCACCATGGCTGCAGCCCTCCAGGGCAGCGGCAGGGGTGGTGGAGACAGTGTCGATGCCACCGGCGGCGGCATTGAACCTCTTCCGCTAGCGGCGTGCCCGGCTGCGGGCACGTCGCGGCAAGGGCTGCTGGTGTGGCGGCCCAGGCAGCACTTGCCGGCTGGACAGCTTGCAGGGTCAGGACTCGCTCCGCCTGCTGCAGCAACAGAGGAGGCTGCCACCTCACCCAGCAAAGCAGAGGCGGCGGCTGCGGCAGCACCCAGGCCAGGCAACGGTCTCTGCCTGGTGGAGGCTGCTGTCTTCCCAGTAAAGACCGGCGCCCCTGCCGAGGGCGCCGCGGTCTGCCTTGTGGCGGGGTGGGAGGCACGGCGCTGCCGGCGGCCGCTGCACGTGCTCGGGGCGCGGCAGCTGCGGCGGCGCCAGCGCGAGCGTGAGGAACAGGAAGCGGCCCTGCTGGAGCTGGGAGGAGACCCTTCGGAGCTTGCTGCTCCAGGGCTGAGCGGCAGCGATGGCGAGGTCTCAGAGGATCAGGTCCAAGCGATTGGCTGGGTGCTGTCAGAGGCGCCCCGCGGCCTGCCCCGCCGCTGCGGCGCGCTGGCAGCCGTGTCTGCCGCGGCCGCCTGGCGCCTGCGGTCGCTGCAGCATGGCGGGGCAGCCAGCGACAGCAGCAGCATCATGGCGTTTGTGCGCAACCCAGGCAGCGCAAGCCTGTTTCCAGTGCGGCTGCAGCTGGTGGTTGAGCAAGGCCCTGCATGAGAGGCTCCTGTGAAGCGGGTGCACTTTGGCATGCATACGCCTGCTTGCAATCTGTAAAGAACTGTGAGCTGTGCATGGCAGCACGGAGCAGTGCGTGATGTTTACATCCTTTGCATAATGGTGCGTAAGGCCAGCAGAAGCCATCAAGCCAGGCTGCCGTGGTCCGTGCTGCTAGCCGGCGCCATCCCGCTGGCTGCCCGTGTTCAGACCCTTGATGACAGACTTGCACAGGAACCACACTGGCAGGGGGGCAGGCGCTGCTGGAGATGTCTGTGTCGCCGCCACAGGCCGCTCCCCAGCTGCTGTCTGGGATGCGGGCTCCGCGTCCGGCAGCTGGGACAGGTGCGTGGTTGGCTCCTCTGTGTCACTGCTGCTGCCGCAATCCATGTCGCTGGCCCCGCCCTCATTGCCAGGTGCCGCCCCTGTCGCTGCTGGTGGCATGCCCTGCCGCCGCTGCTGCTGCCCCGCTCTGCCCCCTGCTGCTGCTGCTGCTGCTGCCAAATTTGCTGCTGCCACTTCCGCTTCCGCTTCCTCTGGGCATCGCCCCAGCAGCAGCTTGATGTGCACGCCGTTGCGCATGCTCAGCCTGAAGTGCCGCTTGATGGCAAATCCGCTGGGTGCGGCTCCGCCGGCGCCATCAACGAGCCCCTGCTGCTGCTCCTGCGCTGGCAGCTGCTGCTGCTGCCCAGGAGTGCAGACAAGGGTGGCAGCCTGGCCGCTGCTGGTGTTGCTGCCCTCCAACAGCAGGAAGAGCTTGCAGGGCCCTGCAGGTGCGTGGGGGGCGTGGGCAGGTGCATCGCTAAAGCAGCAGGGAGCACAGGGCCGCACGGCGCCGCATCTCCCATCTCCCAGCTGGGCGCAGCTAGGCTTGGCAATCGTCCAGCTTGCTGCTTGCAAGCTGCCATGTGCCCCGTCCAGGGCAGCCGCCGCTGGCCTGACCTGTGTGCGCGGTGCCCTCTGGGAGCTCCGCCATGCCCACCACCAGCTGCCGCAGCGCCAGCTGGCACAGCCGCTCCTGCCGGCTCGCCCGCGGTCGGGCATAGGGCTGCTGCTGCTGCTGCTGCTGCGCGCTGCTGTGCGCTGCTGGCTCGCATGCTCCGACACCTGCCGCGGCGGCGGGTAGCGCATGCTGCGCCTGCCGTGCCGGCGGCGGCGGCCCGACCGAGCCGGGCGGCATCACCACCTCATAGGCCTCCCGGGGCTTGGCCGTGGAGGAGCCCAGCAGCAGGAAAGCGCGGCGCGGCACACCAAACGCCAGCAGCGCGGCATCGATGCTGGCCAGCGCCTCCTCCGTCTTCTCCAGGAACTGCACTAGCGCACGGGGGTTGCTGGTGCACACCCTGAGGAACGCACGTCAAGAGCGAGGACGCCAACATAAGGTCGGTTTGTGTAAATTCACATCGTTGCCGGAAGCTGACAGCCAAGTGCTAGTCTGGTGGCAGGAACAGCAGCCTGTAAGGCAGGAACCAAGCACAGCAGTGCTGTGCTCACCTTGAGCAAGCGGCGGTCCCCCTTGGGGGCTCGCCGCCGCCGCCGCGCAGCACCCGCGTCGTTGCCGGCCGGCGCCTCTGCCTCTGCGCGCTGCCGCTCGCACGCCGCTCGCAGCAGCTCGTCGTAGAGGAATGGGATTTGTGCGCGCTGGAACAGCAGGTGCTTGACCAGCGTCCTCAGCAGCGCGGCACATTCAGCAGGTGTGGGCACCACGGGGAGCGGCACCGCAAGCGTGGCGGACTGCGCCGAGAGGAGATGGGGCACTGGTTTTCTGGGGGATGCCAGCTGTGCACACATGAGGACGTCGTGGCAAGGGCTCTTACATTGCACAGACCTGGACAGCTGCATGCGAGAGGGGCCGTACCTGCGGGCCGGGCCGCCGCCGCAGCGCTCGCTGCTGCTGCCTTGGCTGTTCCGCCGCATCGCAGCCGGCCTGATTGCGCTGCTGCTGCAGTCTCCTGCGCAGCATGCTCCTCTGGGGAAAGCGCCACGAGCAGACGCAGACAGCTGGGAGCTGGGCTTTCTCGCTGAACTGATGTGAGCCCGTGTCCTTCAAGAACCCACGTCGACGAGGCCGAAGATCAAAGAAAACACGCAGGCCGAAACACGAGAAAAGTTGCTGCCAAATGGGGACAAATCCTGCCCTTTGGGGGCTCTTGATTTTACTCCATAGCATTCCGATCACACTGCCGAATACTCGAACACGACCGAAAGACTCCTAGTCGACATGGAGCCCTGCTGCTCCGCCACCCGGGGCGACCGACTCTTTGCCTGGTTCATGTCGCAGTGGGGGTAAGTCAAAAGCTCATGTCGCAGTGGGGGTCAGGCGAAAGGCGGCGACAGGAATGCAGGTGTACCGGGAGAGCGGCGGACGGTGGGGCGGCGCAGCGACGGCACTCACGCTACAGCTCACACGCCGTTTTTTTGCGCTGCCACACAGCCCCAAGGCTATGTGGCGTCTCAAGGGCCGCAAGCAGGAGCTTTTCAGACGGCTGCACCGTGACCAAGGGATACAGACAGTCGTGGAAGTTGGTGCGATAGGGGAGGCTGTGCCTGCCTGGGGGCCGCCTGCACTGGTGTGTGCGTGTGCCGCCTGTGTGCGTCTGCAACAGTGCATCAAAGGTGCCACCCGCAGGCATGGGCACTGCGCCCAATCTGGAATTCTATGGGCCATTCGTCGACCAGATTATCGGCATCGATCCAAATGTGGCCATGCACGCGTGAGAGCCGGCCGCCCAGCTGCCTCCACCTGCATGCGCCGGACAACCCACTGCTGTTGTTGCTGCGCTCCTGTACTGACTGTCCTTTGGTTGCTGCACCACGTATGGGAACGCTTTTTTAAACAATTCACACACACACACACACACACACACACCGCCCCCCACCCACCCACCCAGGTATGCGCGGCGGGCGGCCGAGGCGGCGGGGGTGGCCGGCAAGCTGCGCCTGCTCACGGGGCGGGCCGAGGCGCTGCCTCTGGCAGGTGGCTCGGCGGACGCAGTTGTCATGACGCATGTGAGGCCTGCTGCAGCAGGCTGCCGGAGCTTTGGGGTGGCAGGCCGATGCAGCGCGCATGCTCAATGCTCGCTGGTGGCGTGGCATGGGCAACGGGTGCTGCTGAGCACTTCCTCGCTGCTCTCCCGAGTCTGAGCTTCGGTCAGGCCTGCATCTTGCAGCCACAAGTTGCGACGTGGCCCGTCCGCCCCACCCCCACAGGTCCTGTGCACGGTCAGGGACCAGGGCGCGGCGCTGGCCGAGGCGCTGCGCGTGCTGCGCCCCGGCGGCCTGCTCCTCTTCCTGGAGCACGTGGCCGCTGACCCTGGAGACCGCCTGGCCCGCTGGCAGCGCTGGCTGGACCCAGCGGTCGGGGTGGTGGGCCACGGCTGCTCCGCCACTCGGCACACACTGGAGGCAGTGCAGGCGGCCGGCTTCTCGGCAGTGCAGGCCGATCGCTTCCGCCTGGACGACCTGTGGTTGCCCGCCGCGGTGGTGGCGCCGCACGTGGCGGGCACGGCGGTCAAGTGAGGCGGCTCTGCCTGCGCGGCGTTCGCACGCTGGGCGTGCAGCCGGCCCCTGCTTGGTTGCCTTCTGTCTCCTTTCTTTGCTGGCTCGTGCCTGCTGACCCACGCCCTGCTGCTGCCAGTCTGTGCCATCGCACGTCTAGTTACTCTAAGTTACACGCACACGTGTGCAACAGTCAGACGCACCAGGGTGGTGCAGCCCTACTCCAAGCCCCGGCTACTGCCCCTGGGCCGCCCTGTCTGCGGGGTGCATGCGCTCGGGCGCCATGGGCACGGCCTGCTGGCGCGTCTGCGCCGCCACCAGCAGATCGCCGCTTGGGTCTGTCTGCACCAGAGACAGGAGAAGATGAAGGCAAGAGTGAGGGAGGATCCTTGGCCTGGGTGGCAAGGAGAGTGCATCAAGCCGCTTCCTGGGCTGGTAGAGGCTCAGGTGCACTGCTTGTTGTTCAGCGGGAAGGCACTTGCAGCAGCAGGCTCTTTTATGCCACTCCCAGTCAGCGCCGGCGGCATTCCCCAGCCAGCTCTCTCCCTACATCTGGCACCTGCCCACCTGATCAACGCCCCTGCCGAGCTGGTATGAGTCCTTGTGCACCTGCGTCGCCGCCTGGTAGCCCTCTTCGCCAGCTTGCACCAGAGATGGGCAGGAGGGGCAGCAGCTGGGGGGTTGGGATTCGGGGTGTGCAGAGTCGGCAGGGCAGCCAGGAGGCAGCCTAGAAAGTTGGTGCGGGCTGGCAGCACCAGCAGCAGATGGGACAGCACAGAGCGCAGCCAGAAGCAGCAATGCCCTGCAGCTCCCGGAAAGTGAGTGCATTGCAGGAAGGCGTCAGAGCGCCACGCTGTCGGCGAGAGCTTTGCGCTGCGTGGTGGCAGGCGCTGCACAGCTGCGCACGGCAAACCTTGGACAGCAGCCCCCTTACCCTATACCTATGGTAACTGCAGGTGCCTGCTTGTCACCAGTGGTGCCGTGGCTTCGGGTGCTGTCGCTCAACGGGGAGCTCATGTCTTGGTTGGTCAAGCTGATATAAACGGGGGAAGGTGGGCTGCTTCAGGATTGCAGTGGTTTGTGGAGAGAAGCCCTTGGATCCAGCAGCCTTCTAGGCGGGTGCTGCTCGCGCTCAGCGTGCTGGTGCCTACTGAACTCCTGCCCGAGAAAAAATCTTGGCTGCACACTTGATGTATCAATCTCTTTCATTTAGTTGATCACAAGTAATAGTTGGAAAAGAGGAGGCAGGCGCATGCAAGCAGGCAGGGCACAGGCAGGAATCAAAGAGTGGTGTTTTCTTTTTAAGCCGTCGGGAAGGCTTCAGACCAGCCGTTCCTGACGGTTAGAGTCCCTCAGCGCTTGGGGGCCATTGCAGCAACTCGCAATACAACGTTCCTGTTAATAATGCAACACTGGCAGTGGCGACTCAGTGCCCGCTCCGCTCTTTGCCGCTGCCCCTGAGCAGGTCGGCAAACACGGTGCGGCGCAGCGCTGAGATGGGGTCGAAGATTTTCTTGATGTCGTGCGGCCCCACAGCTGCCTCGCACAGCGGGCAGGCGCGCTCCTGGCTGACGGCCCGCGTCATGTCGCGGCC
>KQ481955.1:140432-159876 GCA_001430745.1 Auxenochlorella pyrenoidosa
AAAGGTGAAACCACTGTGGGCCTGCTCGAAGCCAGGGGCCACTTGCCGAGGCGGTGCCCTGCGACAGGCCACCTGCTGCCCCGCCCCACCGCCCCCTGGGGACCCACCTCGTCCCAGCCGCGGCAGCCCAGAATGCGCTTCACCTCCGTGTGGAAGCGCGCCCGCAGGCCCGCCCCCGGCCGGCCGTACAGGCAGTCCAGGCGGTACATGACCTGTGTGTGTGGGTGGGGGGGGGGCAGGCACGCTGGTGTGTCAAAGCACTCATACAGCTGGCGCAGCATATCCCAAAGCTGGAGGATGGCATCTGATTGGCCTATCTGATAGCCAGGCCCCAAGCGTGCAAACAGAGCCTTGCTGCTAGCCCAGACGCCAGCTTTGGTTCCTGAGCACCTCTCGTCCGGCCTCACCTGCCCCAGGCTCTGCCCCTCGGGCCGGGCCACCAGGCGAAGGAAGGCGGCGTGGAACATGAGCAGCCTGCGGCCGGGAGGGGGGGTTGGCAACGCTGCTGAGGTTAACACAGGTGCCGGGGGCCTTGAATGCATGCAGAGGGTGAGGTGTTGCCGTGGCATCAGGGTTCAGGCGCAGGTGCCAGCAACGGCCGCCAGCGGACAGAGCAGGGTACGAGCGCGCCTGCCAGGGCAAAGATCCCCCTCGTCCCTCACACCGGAAGGCACGGCGCCCACCTCAGCGACACGCGCGACGCCTCGAACGCGCCTGCCACCAGCAGCCCGTCCACGCCGCCCCGCTGGGGGTCCACTCGGTAGCGGTCGATGAGGGAGCGGTCGGCCTTGCAGGCCCACAGCACCTGCCGGTCCATGCTCTCGCCAAGCACCACAGGCAGCACCTGCAGCGCAGTGCAGCGCAGGGGAAGAGAAGGACACATCCGGCCAGTGGATGGAACATTCAAGGTGCGGCGCTGCGCGCGCAGCACCGAGGGATGGACAGCAGCTGTCAGCAGCCCCCAGCTGCCACAGCCTCCCACCCAAGGCCCTGCTGCCCCGCGCCCGCGCACCTCGCGCCAGTCGTGCCGCCGGCTCGCCGCCAGCAGCGGCACCAGCAGGCCCAGGTTGGGGGCCTGCTCCTTGGTGCGCTGCGCCTCCTGGGACAGGAAGCGCCCCACCCGGCGCTCCGCGCGCTCCCACAGCCCGTGCCGGTCGCACAGCGCCAGGAGCAGGCGGTGCAGGCCGCAGTAGGTGTTGAGCGCGCGCTCTGCGGGGGATGGGATGAGGTCCGGGGACGTGGGCGTGGTGAGTCGGGGGAGGGGGTTTGAAGGAGGAGGAACGCATGCCAGCACATGGCAGGCAGCTGTGGTGCGGTGCCAGCTACTCAAGCCGTCGCGCCGGCTGCTCAAGCCCAGTCCCTGCCCCCTCACCCGACGCAGCGGTGCCGTGGTCGCACAGCAGCACCACCACCGTGTTCAGCATGGTGAGCAGCACCGTGAGCCAGGCCTCCGGGCCGGGGTTGGGCTCCCGCGGGCACAGCTGGCGCAGCACCGCTGGCAGCAGCGGCTGCGCTCTGCGGGGCAGGGCAGGTGGGAGGAGGCGTAGACGATGGGCTGCAGACACCCAGAAGACTGCAGGTCTTGTCACATCACAGCTTCAGAATTCGCAGGACCTGCCTGCTGACTGTGCTGCAGGCCGCCGAGCTCCACACACCCCCACCCCACCCCACGCCACCCCCACCTCCTGCGCACCTCTCAAAGTGCTCCGCCGTGATGTAGGCCGGCAGGGCGCCCATCACCTCCTGCCCGCTCGCGTCGCGCCGCACCAGGCCCGCCTGCACCGCCTCCACCGACAGCAGGTCGGGGGAGGTGGGCAGGCAGTAGTCCACCTGGCCGGTCTTGGGGTTGGTGGTGAACTGCGGGCGGGGGAGAGAAGGGGGAGACAGGAGACTAGCGGCATCAGCGCGCCTGCGCCTTGCTGCGGTGGCTCAAGCTTAAAGACAGCAGGGCTCAAGTCTTGCTCTTCTGACATCCACTGGCAGACAGCCCAAATGCGTCTGCGCACGCTGGCAGAGCTGCATTGTGCTCCACGGGCGAGGCCCCCAGCAGGGCAGCCCTGCAGCCCTCTGTCCCCGCCCCCACCTGGTAGGCCAGGCCAAGCACCTCGGACTCAAAGGGCGCCCGGCTATAGGAGCAGGCCAGCTCCGGCACCACCCCGTTGGCCTCCAGCTGGTAGGCCAGCTGCACGCCGCGCCGGAGAAAAAGGCGTCGGGGAGAGTCAGCAGACAGCCAGGCAGTGGCCTGTCGTAATGCATGCAGCGCTGGCAGAGGGAGACTGCGGCTGCAAAAGAAGCAACTGCAGGTGCCCGCATGGCGTGCAGGCAGAGGCCACAGCTGGCACCTCACAAGCGAAGATAAAAGGGCAGCCGGCATGGTAGAGCAGCCAGAGGCACCCACCTGGTAGTCAGCGAGGTCGGCACACACCAGGGGGGAAGCGGGGAAGGCACGGCGCAGCAGCGCGCGCCAGGCCTCGCCGTCAGAGCAGGCCGCGCGCAGCGCGCGGCACGTCGCGCCCAGGGTGGCCACGTCCCTGCAAGCGCAGCGCGCCGGCGGGCAGGGCGGCTTGTTGCCAACTGGCAGGCAGAGCAGTGGCCTGGGGGCCCGGCAGCCGCGGGCATGAATCTGTTTGCTTGTGCACAGCATGCCTGGACTGTGATTGCAAAGAGCCCCAGACGACCGTGCATGCCCGCTCGGCGGCACATCAGGCCCCTACTCACCGAGCCTCCATCCGCGTCAGAACATGGGCCAGCGAGTCCGGCGGCAGCATGTCAAACAGGCGGCCGGCAGACGCCCCTGCAGCCGGCACCTGGCGGTGGTCGGAGGCGCCCTGTGAGCAGAGAGGGTGAGCAGAGAGGGGCCATGGGCGTGTTGGCATTCCAAATGCAGGAATCATCCATGTCAAAAGCTGCAACAGCAGAGCCGCAGGCCGACCTGCCGCGCTTGCCTTCATGGCGTCGTCGCGCGCGCTCGCGCCGCCGCCATGCCCGCCGGGCCCGGCAGCCGCCCGCCTCCGGTGCAGCGCCATGACGTCGGCGATGAGGGAGCGGTGCGGGCAGCGCAGGATGGAGTCGTCCAGCAGGCGCTTGCGCCGCCCGGGCAGGCTCAGGGCGGACGTCGGCGGGCCGCGGCCAGCCGCCGAGCCGGTCGAGCCCGCAGCGCATCCCGGCTCCTCCATAGCACCCACCTCCTCCTCATCCAAGGCCTCTTCCTCCTCCTCCAACAGCATCGCCTCCCCCTCCTCCTCCTCCTCCTCCATCTCCTCATCACGCAAGCCCTCCAGCAGGGCAAACCCGCCCGGCCGACCGCCCGCCGCGGCCGCCCCATCCGCCTCCATCTCCACGGCCGCTCCAGCCGAGCTCCGCTGGCGCAGCCCCTTGGGACCCACCGCCATCCAGCCATCCGCATCAACCAGGGCGGCCGCGCCGGCACCAGGGGCCACGTCGGGCAGCGCCGCCATCAACTCTGCAGGGGCAGTGGAGCGAGCACCGTTATGCCGTGCAGGATCGAGGCGAGTCTGGGACAGGGCAATCTGCCATAAGGCTGGCAGGCTGGGAGGCTGGGCAGAGGCATTAGGCAGGACTGCAGGGGGGGCGCTAGGCCAGCCCAGCCCGGACTCACCCTCGTTCACAAGCGGGCGGCGCACGTCCATGCGGCGCAGGCGGGGCGCCAGCGCCAGCTCCTCGGCCGTCGGGAAGGGCGGGCAGGGGGCGCCGCCCTTGTGGGGGTGGCCCTCCACCTCCAGGCCCAGCGCCGCCCGCCGCGCCCGCTCGTACGTGATCTGTGCAGGGGGCAGGGGAGAGGCATGCGGCCGGTGTTAGGCGGGGTGGAACGCCGGCCTCAGCGCAGGCGCAATGCACCAGGATGATTTGCAGATCCGATGGCAGGCAAGCCGCTGCCGCTGCTGCAAAGAGCCCCACCGTGTGTGCTGCCAGGCAGCGGCCCACCTTGTTTGTGTCGTAGAGCAGCGCGGGGTCCAGCAGGAAGGAGTGGAGCAGGGCCAGAATGGAGGCGACAGAGTAGGCGGGGCACCACTGGTCGATGCTTGGGTTGCCTGCGGCGGGTAGAGGCGCAGGGCCGGCCAGTCAGACACACAGCCTGGACCACAGGGTGCGAGACAGGGCGCGCCAGCAGCCTGCCCATGCCAGAAAGTCGCAGCCCGCAGGCTCGTGACAGCAGCCAGGGAGGCGACCAGGCGCGCAAGATGGGAAGGCGGCAAGGCAGGCGAACTCACAATCCCACAGCGCGACTCGGTAGGCGGCACCCTGCGACTCCCTGCGGCAGTGGAGGGGTGGGGGCACGGCAGGGTGAGCGCAGCTGCGTGGCAGGGTGCTACAAGCAGAAATTCACACAGGCAACGCTCACGCTAGGCTGAGGATGCAGCACGGGTCGCCCTGCGAGTTGCGGCAGCACAAACCACCCGAGCATGGGAATGCAACAGTTGCGTTGCTGCCACTCACTCGCGAGACGCCAGGTGGGGGTAGACGTTGGGGTGGGGCAGCGCGTGGAACAGCCGCACCTCTGGGCCGTCGGTGGGGTAGGTCTCAGGGAAGACCATCACGGCGTGCAGGGGCACCCCCGCCAGGTGCTGCGCTGCCACCGCCACCGCCGCCCGCTCGGTGGCGTGCGGCCCGGCCTCCTCCTCCGCCTCCGCCACAGGCAGACGCAGGTTGGCGTGCCAGATGAACAGGTTGGCGTCCAGCGGACGTGCCACCGCATCCGGTTGAGGGTGCTCCAGCACCTGCGTGTGATAGCAAGAGAGGGGCAGCGAGCTGGGCCGCAGGTGCGCGTGCAAGGCGGGACAGTGCGGCAGCGCAGCAGCTTCTGAAATGCACACGCGGGCCGCCTCGGCCGCTTTGCACCGCTATCTGCAGTGCCGCTTCATGTTTGGCTCACGGCGGCGTGGCCTGCAAGTGCTGCAGCAGCAAGGTTCTCATCGCGTTCGCACCTCCTTCAAGTCGGCCAGAAGCCGCTTGACTGCAACGTGCTTCGCCATGTCTTCGAGCACCACCGAGCGCGAGGAGGGCGGGCTGGGGCTATGCCCAGCGCCGGCGGCCGGTAGCCGCCGGTTGAGGCGGGCTTGGCTTGGTTTTGTTGGAGGGCCCGGCTTGAGGAAAGGGAGAGGGATGGATGGTTTGTGGAATGATTGGAGGAGGCGCCAAGGGACCGCTTTTAGCGGTCTGATGGCCAAGCCCGGGCGGGACTTGGCATAGCACAGCGTGGCAGCTGGGCAAGTCCCGCCCCAACAACGGACAAGCGTCCAATTCAGATCATGGATGGTATCAACATCCGCAGGGAGGAGTGCTGGCTACCATGCTGCTTGTAAGCACGTACGCGGAAGAATGAAAGCTGATAGCAAATTCACAAGCATGGCTGGACACCCTCTGCCCAGCAATGGCGCATGACTGCATGCTCAACTGGGCAGACCCATAGGTATGTCTGTTCTGCGCTACACATGCATAGACAAAGTTGGTGTGCCGATCCACATGAACCCCGACCCTTGAAACCCCAGCTAGCTGCCTCTTCTTAGCACGCCTGCGCAGCTCGCGGCTTGGTCACGGCGCAGGGGGCTGTGCACGTGGTGCTCCAACACGTCAGTGCTGTCGTGAAGTGCGCCTCTGGATTCCGCGTCCCAAAGAAGTGCTGCTCCATGCCTGCCTGGGTCGACCGGATTGACCATGGCATTGACCGAACGCTGATCGAGCTGTGCCAGTGCGCCAGGCGTTTTAGCCACGCCTTGGTTGTGTCCATGTTAACGGATGTAATTTATAGCATGGCCTGGTCCTCACTGGGTAGTCTGGCTGTTGGAGCGAGAGCACGACTCATCTCAGCAACGGCGCCGCAGACCTGCTTCCCATGCTGCGCACCCGCTGGCAGCTGCAGTTGGCCTACTGAGCGCGTCGCAATGCTGTTAGGTGCTCCCAATTACAAAGGATGCTCATCACTTCCTTTGCAGCGGCAGCAAAACGCTGAGCGCTTGGGGTTGGGTGTGCACCTTTCTGTGACCTGCAGCAGGCGAGCTTTTTTTGACGGATCCGGCTCAGCGATCGTTTGCAGCGGTGAGATTGATCATCCGGCTGAGTCTAGCATGCTGCTCGCTGCAGGAACTTTTGCGCCGCTTCCGTGGGCGTTGAGCTTCCTGCCCTGGGCCCCTCTCGTATCTTTAAGCTTTCTTACGGTGCAGGAAAGAAGGCCACAGACGCACGCAATCCCCACTCTCCCTTGCCGCAGCGCCGCCCAGCCACTGGCAGCACCCACCTTCATTGCTGCGCTGCACACGTCCCTGCAGCCCGGCCTTCACCCCGCTCGCAGCAGCCAGCACCAGCCCTGCACGCGCCATGTCGACGTCCTTTGTAGGCCGCGCTGCCAAGTCCACAGCCAATGTACGACACCTGCTGGCCAGCATGCTGGGGGCTGGTGGCGCGCTGCTCCTGGCCAAGTTCATTCTGCCTGGGGAGGCAGAGGCGGCACAAGACTCTCAGCAGCCTGGAGGGGAGCAGCAGCAGCAGGGAGGCGGCGCTGGCAGCAGCGGCAGCGGCAGCAAAAAGGATGAGCTGCAGCTAGTACAGGTCGTGTTCAGGTGGGGCCGGCACGCACGCGTGCACTGCCTGTGATGGCTCAACGTATCCTTGTGGCACGCGCAGCCAGCTTGCCCTGTTAGAGTGCTGTGCAACTCTTGTCGAGAGCACGCATTGCGGAAGCAGAGCTTGGCAGCGCTCGGCGTAATGCCGACAGCCCGCCTGCCTGGAATGCTGCACGTCCACCCGTGCTGCCGCGCCTCCGCTGGCTGTCCGCAGGCACGGCGCGCGCACGCCGCTCGGGAAGCGGTACTGGCCCGAGCTGGGGCCCAAGTGGGACGTGTGCGGCAAGGTGGGCACTGCGGGCGTCCCGGGCGATGCTTCAGGTGCCATGGCCTGCTGGAAAGAAACACAGTGCACGCTCACTGCAGGCTCGCGCTGCTCATCACACCAGCCCTGTGTCTTGCCTGCGAGCCTAAGTGTTGCGCACTGTGCTGATGGCGCCCATCCCTGGCCGGCAGGCGTTTGATGCGGTGCCCGTCGAGGTGCTGTCGCTTGACGGGCGCCCGCGCCCCACAAACCCAGACGACCAGCGGCAGGCAAGCGCTGGTGCAGGCCCAGCAGTCTGCTTAGCCGCCATGATCCAGCCGCCTTGCCTGCAGGGCAAGATTGGGGTCCCGGCTCTGGCATGCATGCTCCATGCCGCCGCACCCCTGCCGCGCCCCTGCCGTGCCTGCTGCTGAGGCTGTGCTGCCAGACGGGGCCCCTCTGCTTCATGGCATGCCTGCTGCCACCTTGGCCGCCCGCCCGCCCCCCGCGCAGGTGGACCAGCGCTACGAGGGTGGGTGCAGCAAGGGCGAGCTGACGCTGGTGGGGCAAGAGCAGGCGCGGGAGTTTGGGCGCTGGCTGCGCTGGCGGTACCACATGGTGCTGGGCCTGCTGCCTGAGCGGCACGAGCCCGGGGCAGTCAACGCACGCAGCACCAACTACTCGCGCACCATCGCCACGCTGCAGGTGGGGTGGGGGACGGGGTTCTGCGAGGGGAGCGGGGCGGGCTGGGAAGGGTGACTGCTTGGGAGGGGGTTGTAGGGGTTCCATAGTGCAGCTGCTGTCAGGCTACATGGAGCACACACCCCTGCGCTCGGTTTGACAGCTGGTAGCAAGCAAAGCGCAGAGGGGCGGGCGGCTGGAACTTGCGCACAGACCTGCGGCGCGGACGCCGTGGCGCTGATCAGGCAGCCTGGGTTTGGCAAGCGGCGCGCCCTACCTCTGCTTGCTGCCTGCAGGGCGTGCTGTCGGGGCTGTTCCCCGGCACAGAGGATCCGATCGTGGTGCACACCACTGAAGAGATTGACGAGATTCTGTGAGGGAACCTTCAACTGCTTGCGCTCTCCTGTCTCACCGCAGCGCCTGCCTCGCGCACGCCTTGCGCTGCCTCGCGGCACTGGTTTGCGAGTTGGGCAGAAGGCTTTGGCCAGCCGGGGCACGGCAGCCCGGTCGAGGCTCCGCCTGCTCTCGGCCCGTCCACCCCCACCACCCCCACCACCACCAGCACCACCAACGCACGCATTTTTCTCACACACACATCACCACCCTAATCGCTACTGCAGGTACCATAATGTGACCAGCTGCCGCAAGCTGCACTCGCTGATGAAGGAGCTCAAGCAGCAGCTCAAGGGTGGGCGTGCTGGGGTTTGTGTGTGGGTGGGTGGGGTGGGGGGGGGGGGGTGGGGGGGCCTGCAATCGGCCTGCCAACAGCTTGGCATATTCCGCTGGTAGCTGCATGCTGACCTGGCCCTCAGCCAGGTGCATGCAACTTCACTGGGTGTCTGCAGAGCAGCACCTCGGGAGGGGAGTGCACATGCAGCAGCCGCACGCACAGGTGCCCGCTGTGCAGGCATCAAGCACCCTGGTTGGTCTGCTCACGCCCCCTGCAGAGGAGATGCACAAGGAGCAGCCTCCGCACACAGAGGAGCTGCAGGGCCAGGTCCAGGCAGCGCTGAGGCTGCCGCCAGAGCACAAGGTGCGTGCCCATGAAGGGGGGGGGCGGGGGGACCTCACCTTCTTTTGCCTCCAGGTTGCCTGCCAACCTCTGTACAACCCAACCTGCTCTGCATGCCTGAGCCCGGACTCGGTGCAGCAAACTCGCTTGCGTGGTGGCCGGCGTCCATGCTCCGCTGCGCCCAGCCCCCGCCCAGGGGCTCTGTGTACCGACGATCCAACTCCCGACTCACAATTTGACATCAATCCATCTGCCAACTTCCCACCTTCCCTGGCCCTCCACCCGGCAGGTCCACTGGGTAGATCTGCACGACGCCATGACCACTATGCTGACTCACGGCAAGGAGATCCCGGCAGGTGGGCCCCAGGGGTGGCCTTAGGTAAAGGGTTCTGTCGAGCAGCGGCAGCGGTGGTGGGGGGAGCGGGGGGGGATTGGGGGCAGGGGTTGCCTCCACGCCCTGCTGCGGCATCCGCGCCTACTGGAGGCTCTCCACCCAGGCACCTCCTGTATGGTTGAACCTTTGTTCCGGCCTGCGCCCCACTGCCCCGCAGCCTTGCGTGATCCCTCGGTGCTGCGCGGCATCAACCAGCACGCCACCGAGCGCTTCATGCACCTCATAGCGCCGCACCCCGAGACAGGCCAGCAGGGGAGGGGCGCGCTGTGGGGGGCGGAGGTCCAGCTGGCCTCCCCTGCTGCCGCACGCTCCTAGATGGCTCTGCTGCTGCTGCCCGCTCCTAAAACAGCATGCCGTACCAGCAGCAGGCCTTGCTGCTGTGGCGCAGCCTTCGGGCGCGCCGGCTCCTGAGCCGCTGCCCCCGGCTGCGTGAGGGCAGCTGGGCGGCCCTCTGCAAGCGCAGGCCAGCAGAGCGCTCGGCCCACCCGCTCTGATTCCCCTGCAGGCAAGCACCAGGAGGTGCTGCGGCTGGGCATGGGGGTGCTGCTGGGGATGATGGTTCGGCGCATGGAGCACACAGCAGCAGCCGGCAGGGACGCCAGCCCCAAGATGTACCTGTACAGGTGCGCAAGGGGCAGGCCGCGTGTGTGACAATGTCTGCTGCTGCTGCAGAATGCTCTTGACGAGGTGCTTGGTGCAGCCAGGCAGAGCGAGGGGTGCACCTGGCCTCAGGTTCCGCTGCGGCGCCGCTTTTGCAGCAGTCCGGCGCAGGCGCTGCCTACTGCCTGCTGGCGGCCCCGTCTAGCAGCCACCCCTCCCTCCTGCGCACCGGGAGTTGCCCCCCTTTGTCCCTGCAGCGGCCACGACAGCAGCCTGATGCCGCTGCTGGCAGCGCTGGGCAAGCCCGTGACCGACTGGCCGCCCTACCTGTCCAACCTTGTGCTGGAGCTGTGGAGGCAGCCCCAGGGGCAGCAGTACGTCAAGGTGGGGACAAGGGGTCGCTGCCGGAACTCTGGCAGAGGGAGGATTGCCTAGCAGCCGCTGTGCCGAGCTGCCCAAGCCAAATTTGGGGAGGGGTGGCGGAAATGGAGTGGTGATGCGGCACCTGTGCAGCAGCTGGCCAACCAGGAAGGCTGTGCCCCTGGGGGCTGCAACTTTCCGCCGCTTGGAGGCTGACAACTGCAGCCGCTGGAGACGTGTGCTCTCTTCCACCCCGGCCTCAGTGTTGAAGCTCTCCCCTTTTGCTCCCCCTCTCTTCCTGTCTCCAGGTGCTGTACAACCAGAAAGAGCTGCCGCTGACAGAGCTGTGCGGGGGCCCCACCTGCGAGCTGCAGCAATTCAGGTGGGCCAGTGTGGGAGAGCGATAGTCGGGGCACAGAGTCATGCCTCGCAGTTGCAGCACTGCAGCTGCGTGCGCAGGGCCATCTGCCGCCTGCCCCTGCCGACTCTCGTGCAGAGCCTCGTGCCTCGCCCTCCAGCAGTGCAGCCAGAAGGGCCTGCCGCCCCAGATGCTGCTTAGACCGACCGCCTTGCTTGCGTGTGCGTGCCTGCCTCCCCCCCGCCCTGTCGGCTGCAGGGAGCAGGTGCTGGGGCCGTACCTGCTGACCAAGGATGAGCACGAGAAGGAGTGCCTGCTGCACTTCCTGCACGACCAGCCCGCCGGCGAACACACCGAGACTGAGGCCGTGCAGCCCGGCAGCGCCTTCCCGGATGACGAGGCCGAGGTGGCGGGCTCAGCGGCTGGCGGCGCGGGCTCAGCGGCTGGCGAAATGGTGCGAGAAAAGTGGGAGTGAGGCTGCCGCTGCCGTCGCTTCCATCTCCAAGATGACCTGCCATCCTTTCTTCCATGTGGTTCCATGTGCATGCATGCATTGGGCGATGTGCATCCTTTGATTCATGGTGTTTTTCCACATCAACGCCCAGCCCGTGGTGCTCTAAATGGCCATTTGTGTGAATGCAACATTTGCATCGCCAGACACCATGGGTGGCCGTCAGCCCGACCTTGGCTGTCAACCGCCCTGCCGTGTGTCTCACACAAAAGCACGCGTCCTGCTGGTGATGGCTGCTCTGCACACGGGGCAGGCGGCCAGCCGCTCGCTGCAGGCACGGCACACCAGGTGGCCGCAGTTCAGAAACGTGTCGCGCGGCGCCTCGCAGCACACGATGCAGGCCTGCTGCGAGGCGGCCGCCGCCATCTCGGAGCGCGCCGCCTCCACGCGTCGCTCAGTGACCAGGTTGCTGCAGGGGGGAAGGGACACCTCTGCTGAGCAGCGCTGGAACGAGGGACGTGCTGCAGATGCATGTACCTATGCTTGTACCTGGAAACCAACCAGTCGTGAGCAGTTGACAATGTACGAGGGATGTACAACGCGGCTGGTTCCCTGCCGGTGCCAAGACACCCAAGACCATGCGGCACTCTCACCGCAGGCGCGGCATGGCGCCCTCGATCAGCTGCACCAGCTGCTCCAACTCCGGCAGGCACACGTCTCTGCAGGGGGGTGGCAGAAGAAGAAGGCGAAGTTGCACGCATGGCTCCAAGTCTGGACATTGCAAACCTGGACAACAGCACGCACTGCATAGCTGCTGGCAGGGTTCGAGCAAGCAAGGCGCAAGATGCACACCACAACAGGCATGGAGCGGGCAAGCCCAGGCATTGCGTCACAGGCTTGAGCAAGTTGCTGCGCCTCTGGCCGACCATGGACTGAGGGCCCGCCCCACCTGCAGGTCTGATCGCTTCCCTGGATGCACGCCCAGCGCCTGCTGAGCGCGTCGTGCTCCAGCCTGAGGCCCGCCAGCTCAGCACGCGCCAGCTGCACGCACCCAGTGGCGGGGCAGGGCGGGGCTGCTGCCTGGGCATGCTGCCTGCGGGCCGCCTGGGGCAGGGATACATGAGCCCAGGGGCAGCGCATGGCTCTGTGAGGGCTCGGCTGAAGCATGTCTGCAAGCGAGAGCCCCACCTGCGCCTCCTCCTGTGCCTGCGTGCGCTCGGCGCTCGACAGCCGCAGCGACAGCCGCAACGCCTCCAGCTCCCTCTCGGCGGCATCCACAAAGCCAGCAGCCTCCTCCAACGCCTCCCTGAGCTGCCCTGCAGTGCGCTCCCCCTCTGCCAGCGCAGCCGCCTTGGACTGCAGCTCTGCCTGCTGGGCTGTGACCTGCTGCGCCCGCTGCGCCAGCTCAGACTGCAGGCTGTCCAGCTCGGCGCGGTGCCCCTGGGCAGCTGCCCGGTGCGCCGCCTCTGCCACCTGCGCCTGCTGCTGCGCGGCCTCCAGCTGTGCTGCGAGCGCCTCGCACTCGCTAGAAAGCCCCTCAATCTGCTCGATGGCCCCCCGCAGGCCCTGCTGCAGCCCGTGCTGCTCCTCTTGCAGCGCTAAGAGGTGCTGCTGCTCTGCCAGGCGCTGCTCCCGAGCCGCGGTTGCGTCCTGCTGCGCCTGTTGCAGCTGCTGACCCAGGCTGCGTGTCGCAGCCTCCAGCCGCTGGTGCTCTGCATGGGCCGCCTCGGCTGCCTGCCGCAGCGCAGCCGCCTCTGCCTGTGCTTCCTCCAGCTGGCCTGCCAGCGCTGTCACCTGCGCTGCACTGTGCTCCTGCTGCTCCCTCAGCTGCGCTTCCAGCTGGGACACCATGCTGCTGCCCTCTTGCAGCCCTTGCTGGGCCGAGCTGAGCTCGCCCTGCAGGCGCTGCGCTTCTGCCCTTGCTGCTGCCGCCGCCGCCTGCTGGCTGTCAACACGTTCCGTTGCTGCATCTAGCTGCGCCTGCAGAGACTCGCGCTGCTGCCGCTCAGCCTGCAGCTCTGCCTTGGCTCCCTGAAGCCCAGCCTCCAGCATGCAGGCGCGCTCCCGCTCTGCCTGCTGCCTCTGCTGGGCGGCAGCCAGCTGCTCACGCGCCAGCTGCGCATTGGCCTCTGCCGCCTCTGCCGCTGCAACGAGCTGCTGCGCTGCTGCGTCTGCCACCTCTGCCTGCAGCTGGGCTGCAGCAGCCTGCGTTTGACCGGAGCATGGGCACAGCGTGGGCACAGAGCGCACATGGGGTGTAGAGCAGGCTTAGCCAGCACCGGCGCTAAAGCCCGGCAGCGTGCTCTGCTGCCCCGGGTTGCCTGCCTGCAAAGGCCCTGCCACCGTCCCACCTGCTGCCGCGCCTCCCACAGCTGCTCCTCAGCCGACCGTGCACGGCCTCGCTCAACAGCCATCAGTCGGTCGGCCAAGCCCCACAGCTGCCGCCGCTGCTCATGCGCCGCTCTGAGCACCGCCTCCGCCTCGCGCACCCCAGCCGCCGCCTCGGCAAGCGCTGGGGAGGAGGGCGCCCGTGGAGAGGGGCTGCCACTGCTGCCGGTGGATGCCTGGGCAGCTGCAGGCGTGAAGGCCAGCTGCCTGGCAGGGAGCCCATCGGCAGCGGCAGGCAGGGCGGGCGGCGGCGTGGAGGCCGCCAGCAGCGCTGCAGCGCCGGATGCAGGGGCTGGGGTGATGGGGCCTCCTTGATCAGCTTGTGCTGTGTGCAGTGGCGAGCAGGGTGAAGGGATCCTGCTCACAGCGGCGGCGCTGCCGCCGGCGGCGGAGCCAGATGAGCTGGAGGCCATCAGCAGCTGATCTCGAGAGGGCTGCAACTGGGCTGCCTGCCTGAGGACTGGCAAATGGCAACCAGATGGGCGCCTCCCCCCGTGCTGTGTGCTTTCCTGCAATGGAAAGGAGTGTTGTGCTCGTTCCCAAGCCAGCTGACTATCTGCTGCAACTGCCAGGTTTCTCTCAGGGCAGAGCCCTAGCTGCGTCAGAGCAGTCCGCTCACCAGAGCGGGCCATTTCTAGCCGCCACCGCTCAACTCCTTAGGCGGATCCTGGGCTGCTCGAGAGGTGATCCTGGGCTGCTCGAGACTACCCAAGGTCGCCTTGGCATACTCTAGCCGGCCAGGCCGCTGCTGTCGCTGACCGCCCGCCCATCTCCCTGCAGTCCTGCAGACCCCAATTGATCGCCATGGCCAAGCAGCCCGCGCCGGCAGAGGCCACAGACACCCTGAACCTGAACGTGGTGGAGGCAGAAGAGGCCAAGGAGCACATGTGCGCAGCAGTGGCGGCGCTGCCAGCTCCCACCGGGCGCACCTTGTTGTAGAGCCCAAACCAGCTCGCGGCTCTGCAGCTGTCTTCCTGCTCCTTCACTGGTAAACGTTCCTCCGTCCGTCCTCCCTGCACTGCAGGTATGCAACCGGGGAGAAGATCGCAGGTGCGGCGCCCGCTGTAGGCGGGCAGTCCTCACCGGCGCAGTCAAGTCTGGCCTGGGCTGTGCCTGCTGTCAGGATGTCTGAGCTTGTTTTCATTCCCGCCGTCAAGCTCACTCCAAATCTCAACCTGCATTTGCCCCCTGCTGCCGCAGGCGCCACTAACCCCTACTCCCGCCCTGCCACCTACGCCTCTGGCACAGCCACTGCTGGCGCCGAGGGCGGGGCCGGCCTGGGCTATGGCCCTGGCAATGACCCCGCTGGCATGCCGGCGGCCGGGCTGCCTGGGGTGGGGCTGGCAGAGGGCGGCGGCGAGAAGATGGGGCTGGCCAAGGCGGCGGAGGGAGTGAAGGAGGCGCTGGGGCTGAGGAAGACGTAAAGGACACGGCCAGGTAGCTGCTGCAGGCACAGGTGAACAGGCACCCCCCGGCGCAGTTTCTCCCGCAACCTCAGCCGCCCTGGGATGTTCATATGGAGTCACAATTTGTGTGCAAGCATTGCAGTCGAGTCGCCTGCACAAACAGTGACCGCGCCGACGCCGCATGTGGCATGCTTGCAAATCGGCAGGTAGCGGAGGAACAGACACTTGGTATAGGCAGGAACGGCCACATGGGCCTGACGGGTCACTTTGAGCAGCAGCGTTTGGAGTGGCAAATGCCACACAAGTGCGCACCAAGCCGCGCCCCAGCGAGCCGCTCTTGTGCATGCACGTGTGTGCTGACGCACTCCCTCAAGCTGCTTGCAGTCCCTGGCATCGCCCTTCCAACATGTGGCAAGTGTCGTGCAGCGTGGGCACTGACTCTCGGTGGCACCAGGGCGGGCGGCGATGCACGGGCCCAAGCAGCAAGCAGCAAGGTGGTGTGTATTGCGCTCCAGAAGGCATCATGTGCTGCTTTAACTGTGAATCGAGGCCCTTGGAGTACTGCACGGGGTTGCACAGGGGTTGCTTGCTCACTGCCGCTTCGCCCAACAGTGTGACGTCACCTTCATGGACGGACCTTCCCTTGCTGGGATCCCCGTGGGTCGCCTCCCAAAACCACACTCTATGGTAGCTTATGGCGTTCTTCACCCTGAACCTATGCAAATTGCGGGAAAATGAAAGCAGAAAACCGGCACTGCCACGCTGTCAACAATTGACGGAGCGGTCGAAGGGAACTGACGACGTTGGAAGTCGCGTCCAAACGTCTACTAAATCACTGCAATTGACTATTTGGAGCGGCCATGCCGAACAATGGCCGCTCCGCCTGGGGAGGCGAGTGGTCGGCGCTCGCCGCCTTTTGCGTTCTCTTCACGCTCGCTCGGCCCTCCGTTGCAGCGTGAGTGATGGGTATCTAGCCTCGCCGGGCGGCGTGACGGGAGCAAGGTCGCGGCCAGCGGGCAGCGCCAGTCCAGCCAGCTGCCGCTGCTGCCGCCGGGCCTGTGATGGCGTGTTCTGCCGTCTGCATAGGCATGCACGTGCCTAGCGTCAAAAGCGCTCCTGGAGTGCCTCGTAACGATGATCTGCTCAGACCAGCCGATGCTGAGCAGCACTGCTCTCAAGTTGTTCATGGTCCGGTCAGCCTGCCCAACAGCGGTACCGGTCCGGGAGACTGCAGCAGGGCTCGAACACCCAGCCCTGCCCGCCCGTGGCCACAGTGCATGGCGCTCTTCAAACTGCAACATTTCCTCATTTCAATTCTAAGATGGAAATCAGGATGCTGTCGCCCGTCGTGCTGCCTCATCCTGCCCGCTTAAGCAACTTTTCAGCCCATGCAGAAGACAGCGCTGCCGCCACAAGCGTCACGCCCCACCAAGGCGCCTGCGCGCCTGCCGTTCTCCTCGGTCCTGCAGGCCCAGCCTCAAGGCCTACGCCCTGCCATCAGCCGCCACCGCCACAGAGATCCAGACGCGGCTGCTGGGCATCGCAGACGGCTCCATGCCGCGCACAGCGCTGACCGGCATCAACGAGGCGCCCTCCACGGTGGAGTGCACCTCCATATCCGCCTGCTTCGGCTCGTATTCAACCAACCTTGGCGCCCTGGTGAGCGCAGCGCCCACACTGCTTCGACCAGGCGCAGGGCTGCCGCTGCCCCTCTGTGCCAGCAGCTTACCCAACTGCTGCCCGCTGCCGCATGCTGCCTTGCGGGTGGATGACACAGAGAGCGGCACCTCCCCACAAACACTGCCACCTTGACATGAACTGAAGCCTGCGGCGCGCTCTCCCTGCCCCTGCAGTTCTATGGCGAGCTGCAGTTTGAGCGCAATGCGACCTACACCCTCTACCTCACGGCCGATGAGGATGCCCAGCTGTGGATAGGCGGCCAGGTGGCCATCCCCTGGGGCGGCTCTCGGGGGGTGTCCCGCCAGTACGGCCCTCTGAGGTTCACGGCAGGCTGGACTCCCTTCCTGTGAGTCTCCGGGCGGCAGGAGCTTTGGCCCCGGGGCCAGGGCAGGTTGCCAGGCGGCACCGTGGCATGGATGCAGGGGCAGCGGCAGTGGTTGCGGCTTGAAGAGTCTGGCACAGAGCTGTGCGTACGACCAACTCCGCTGCCGTCTACGTGCCTCTACAAGAGGCTCCTGCTTTTCACTGGGCCCCCATGGCCACACGCTTCCTTATCGGCATTGCTCCCCACCTGCAGGGTTGCATACTACGCGCGCAGCAAACCCGCAGGCCTGGCCCTCCGCCTGGAGTGGTCCTCCCCAGGCGTGGGCTCTCCGCCGCAGTACGTCATCCAAAGGCAGACCATCAGTAGCCAGGTGCCCTGCCCCCCCGGCGTGCTGGACGTCCCCTTGGCCCTGCACTGCTTTGCGAGCCGCCAGCCCCCGCCCATGCACAGCGGTCTGATGTGTCCTGCCCGCACCGCGCTCTATACCCTCGACACTGCACCGCATTTGTCCCACCGTCTCACCGCCCCACCCTCCTGCTCCTGCTCGCCCCCTCCCGCCCCCTCCCTGCCCGCAGTACTTCCGTGCGGCCCCCATCATGATTGCCTCCAGCTACCCGCAGTCCCTCGACGCCGGCCTGTATGACCCTGGAGTGCGCCTGCGCGTGTGGCAGCCCGGCGCGGCGGTCACCTCCATGCCCGCGTTCGGCACGCTGCCTGCCGCCGCCCTGCGCCTGGACACCGTGGCCCCCAGCATCTACTGCAAGAACAACGACGACCGATGCTTCCGCAGCCCGACCGACGATGCCGTCAAGTTTGCCAGCAACATCGGCGCCCTGGTGAGGGTCGGGCCCTGCTCGACACGTGCTTTGGTGGCAGGCTGAATGTGTGCTGCAGCACCAGGACAGCGCAGCGCAGCAAGCGGAAAAGGCAGGATCGTGCTGCCGTGGCGCGGGCTGCCGCACAAGCTGGCCTGCCTGCAGCGCCTGTTTGCGCATGCAGCTGCTGCTTTCCTGCCACATGCGCCTCTTGAGCGCTGCATCAATGCCCCTTACCTCTGCAGTTTGAGGGCTACCTCTACATTCCGGTGACCGGCTTCTACCAGTTTTTGTCTGAACAGGTCTGCATCCCTGCTCACGCTGGTTGTCTGGCAAGCTGGGCAACGCATCCCAGTGGGAACCTCCGCACGGGCTGCAGTGCCTGGCGGCACTGCTCTGCGGGCCCTGGTCCCACCGCATCAGAGCTGCGTGGCGCGAGGCGCGCTGCCGCCAAGCATGTCTCGTTTACAAATCAACCAAAAACCACGCTCACGCCCATGGTGCCTCCTGCTCTCCCCCTTCCCTGGCAGGACAAGGACAGCAGTGATGTTGCCATGACCCTGGACGGCGAGACGGATGACCCCACATACGTCTTCAACGTCGGCTGTGACTCCTTTTACGGCTACTGCGATAAACAGGTGGGCTGGGGCTCCAAACGTTCGCGGCGACTGCAACGCAGTAGCCACGCAGGCACGCGTGGGCTGGGTGGGGGGTTGGATGTGGGGTTGGGGGGGTGGGGGCTGGGGGACTCCGAGAGGTGCTCAGCCGGGGCTGCAGAAGAGCGCTACAGGTGCAGCCGCAGCATCGGTAAGGCAACAGAGTGCCGCCCCAATTCCCCCTGCTGTACGTCCGTCCTGCAGGGGAGCAGCCTGAAGTACAGTTGGTACCGCAGCCTGGAGCGAGGCTGGCATAGCATCAGGTTCGGGGCTGGGAGAGGCCTGCAGCCAGGGGCAGGGCAGAGGGGGTGTGCGGGGCGAGCGGTGCTGGCTATTTTTACACGCCAGGCACCCTTCGAGCTCAGCTGATCTCCACCTTTTGTGCCGCCTGTGATGGCTGCGCCCCTCACAGCCGCCCCCTCCCCGCGCCCCTGCAGGTTTGAATTTTACCAGGGCAGCGGCGTGGCACAAGTTGCCCTGTCCTGGCGGTCGAACGAGTATGGCGGCAACACCTGGGGCACCATCTCGGGCGCCAACTTCAAGACAGCCAAGTGAGGCGGACCCCGCTGCTGGGAAGGCTCTGTGGGCGCCCCTGGGGGGGGGCCAGCGCTCCTGGGTCCTGAAGCCCCATGGCCCACATGGGCAATCTTAGCGGGCCCAGCAGCTCAACTCTCTGTGCACTGCCTGCCCAACCCCAGGTCGTCAAATGCTGCATGCTTGCACACCCTTACCTGCCTGCAGGAGGGCCGCGCCTCCCCCACCGCCTCAACCACCGCCGAGCCCGCCGCCTCCCCCTCCGCCTCCTTCGCCGCCACGCCCACTGCCGCCTCCGCTGCCGCCGAGCCCGCCGCCTCCCCCGCCGCCTCCACTGCCACCGAGCCCGGCGCTCCCCCACTGCCTCCGCTGCCGCCAAGCCCGGCGCCTCCCTCGCTGCCTCCGCTACCGCCAAGCCCGGCGCCACGCCCGCCGCCTCCACTGCCGCCGAGCCCGGCGCCTCCCCCTCTGCCCAGCCCACCTCCTCCCCAGTCAACACCTCCGCCGCCCCCCTCCCCGTCTCCTCCGCAAAGCCCCTCGCCGCCGCTTTCTTTCGGAGAGCTGCTCAACCCGACCCAGTCTCCCCCACCTTCCCCCACACCCCCCTCCCTACCTCCCCCTAGCCCCTCGCCTCCCTCGCCATCACCCTCCCCACCTCCGCCCAGCCCCTCACCTCCCGTGCCATCACCCTCCCCACCGCCCCCCAGCCCCTCCCCACCTGTCTCGTCCTCCTCCCAGCCACCCCCTAGCCCCCCCGCTCCTTTGACAAACTCTATTCTGCCCCAGTCAGACCCCCCGCCACCTCAGCCAATGCCCCCCCCACCACCCCAGCCTTCGCCCTCGCCACCACCACCACACCCATCGCCCTCACCGCCGCCCCTCCATCCGTCGCCCTCCCAACCACCACCACAGCCGTCGCCCTCCCCACCCCCGCCTGAGCCGTCGCCCTCACCGCCGCC
>KQ481955.1:160301-196862 GCA_001430745.1 Auxenochlorella pyrenoidosa
TCGCCCTCGCCGCCGCCACCCCATCCATCGCCTTCGCCACCACCACCCCATCCGTCGCCCTCCCCACCCCCGCCTGAGCCGTCGCCCTCGCCACCGCCACCAGTGTCATCGCCCCCGCCGCTGCCCAGGCCCCCGCCCCCGCCCCCTGAAGAGTTTACCCTGGATGGAGCCAGCGCTGGCGGGGCTGCAGGCAGCGAGGCCTGCCCCCTGGCCGGCTCCGTCACGCTGGCCCTCACGCAGGCCACCGACGCTGCCGGGCCGTATCCCCTCTGCTTCCCCACCCTGGGCCTCACGGTTGCGGCAGACACCTGCGAGCTCAAGCTCTTTGCCTTGGGCTCCTCCGGCCTCGCCTACGACGGCCAGCCCTGCCCCCAGGGGCCCTTGTCCGGCGGCGTGGTCGGCGCCGCTGCCGACCTTCCGGCTGCCATTGAGAGGGCGCTGGGAGTGCCCAGATTTGGCGTCGGCGCGCTGGCTGGTGTTCAGGCGGCCGGCGCCGGCGGCATGAAGGTCCTGCTGACAGGGGGGCGCACTCTCTTCTACTCGGTTGATGTGGTGAGCAATGAGCCGCCGGCTGGATATACTGATGTTTGTGGCCTGTTGACTGGGTGGGCAGCTGGGCGGGCTGCTGTGTGTACTCCGGGGTGCTGAAAACAAGCCCCATAGCCGAAGAAGCGCTTGGGCGCAGGGCATGTGTGGTCCGCAGCGGCAGTGGTGCCAGCAAGACTGCTGCTTGTCAACAACCCTGCTCTGGCTGCAGTAGGAGCTGCCTCCTGACCCCTCTCTGCTCCCTCCTCTCCGGCTCTGCAGGGCCAGCTGGGCAGCGCTCTGACGGATGCAGCCCAGCCATGCATGGGCTCTGCCACCGAGTGCGCCCCCACCTCCAGCGCCGACAGCCCTGCCGAGTGCGCAGCGGGCCGCTACCTCGTCAGCAGCGACCGTGCCTGCGCGCTGTGCCCCGCCGGCTCCTCTTGCGCGGGCAGCAGCGCCGGGCCAGCGCTGTGCCCTGCTGGCGCGTATGCAGACCATGCTGGGCTGGCCACCTGCCAGCTGTGCGGCGTCGACCAGTACCAGGTGCTGCTCTTTTGTGATGTTCAACAATCCAGCCAGACAGAACAATTTTGGTTGCATTGTATACCACAAAGCAGAAACAACTGCGTTAGCAGCCATGATGGGCCAGGGAGGCAAAACGGGCGAACCTGCGCCGCACCCCTCCAACCCCCCTGCTGCCCTGCCCCTTACTGCAGGCGAATGGAGGCGCCACGTCCTGCCTCCCCTGCCCGGACTACTCTTTTGCGCACTTCCACGGCTCCACTGGTAAGGAGAGAGGACCTCCGCACACGGGAACTCATGGCTTACTGTCATCAAGCATGTGTGGTCACTGTCAGCACGGCGTGTTGGCTCCGTCAGCAAGCCGTCAACAAATCACGTTTGGCCTGGCTTTGGAACGCATGTGCCATTCACTGTGCAATCCCTGCAGGCTGCATGGCTTGCTACTATGGCGAGCCCAAGGTGGTGGCCGGCAGGATTCAGGGCAAGCTGGGCTTCTGGTGGGGGGACATGCCAGAGGAGCAGGCGCCCGAGAGCACCGGTGAGCACGCTGGGCATGCTGCAAACTAAGCTCGACTCCGGGGCGGGCTGCAGGGTGGGAAGTCTAAGCACTGCCCTGTCCCCCAACTGCCTGCAACTACCAATGCACTGCCACAGAATGTGTTTGTACCCAGCCATGCCGAGCACGGCCCTGCTCTTGCCCACCTGCCCGTCCCGTCAAACCCCCGCCCCTCAGGCTTCCGCTTCTACCGGCTAGCCGGCGCTGCGCTGGGCGCCTGCAGCGACGTGTCGCACCCCTTCAACGACCCCGCCACCGGCTGCGACAGCCTGGACCAAAGGGTGCTGGCCATCCAAACCGACCCCACCTGCCTCGTGCGCATCTACATGCTGGGCGACGACAAGTGCTCCGCCGCCAGGGAGCTGGCCGTGGTGGACGCGTGAGTGGCACGGGCAGGGCCCTGGGGCCCTTGGGGGCGGGGGAGGCGGGCGGTTCCACATTGCTTGCCTGACAGATACCCAGGCCATTGCGGTCTGAACACCATGCAAATCTGCACACACGCTGGTTGCCCTTCTGACCACGGCCCTACCCTGCGCCTGCTCCATGCTGCAGCGCCTACTCCAGCCTGAACACAATTGAGTCCAGGCCCGGGGACGTCAGGGGAGGCGTGCGCGTGCGCCTGGGCCCGCTGCCCGGCGGCAGCGGCGGCTTGGAGTTTGCTCTGATGCAGGTGATTGGGGGCAGGGACCTTGCTCTCAAGGTTCTTTCAGGTTCTTTGGAGGTTCTTTGGATTGTGGCAAGGCTGCTTGTGGGGATGTTGCGGGGCTCGTGCACCCTACCTGCACCCTTGTTTACCAAGGATGATGTGGGCTAACTCCTCCACGTGCAGGCCGACAACAGCGAAGTCTCCTGCTCCGATGGCGTGACCCGCATTATGGAGAGCAGCGGCTGCCCCGCCGGCACGCAGGCCACCGTCAACCCCCAGAGTCCCACCAGCCCTGTCGTGATCAAGGCGCAGGGCTGCCTCCCCTGCCAGGTGAGGGCCGTATGCCGCCAAGGGGCCTTCTGAAGCGGGGCAGGGGCCGGGGGCGCTTGCCTGAGGTGTCTGCGAGGACCAAGGCAGCAGTGCAGCAAGCTCGCGGGCGGCGATGCCATGTTTGCACAGGCTCGAGCGGAACATGACCCTGAAGGGTTTGCTCTCGTGCCATGCGCGCCCCCCTCGCCTGCAGCCCGGGGACAGCTGCCCTGTCGGTAGCCAGGACCCCGTCGCGTGCCTGCCGGGGACCTACAACCCTCTGCTGGGCGCAGACCAGTGCACCGAGTGCCCCGCTGGGTGAGCTCTTAAGCAGCCAGCCGGCAAGAGGCGGGACGACCACTTGCATGCACTGCTGCCAGCATGCCGGCGTGCCTGGCCACTGCCGGAAAACACATTCTGCAGCATGCCCTGTGCGTGGTACCGACAACGCTTGCAACTCCCTGGGCTTGCAGGACCATCAGCGCTCCAGGCGCCACGGGGGCGCAGGGCTGCACTATCTGCAGCGCCGGCACCGAGCCAAGCGCCGACCGCTCGCGCTGCATCCTCTGCGGCGAGGGCCGATACTCGCCCAGCAATGGGGCGGCATGCACCGACTGCCCCGCTGGCACCTACAGGCCTGCAGACGCTGCCGATGGCGCCAGCTGCATGCCCTGGTGAGGTGAATGCAGCAGGTACAAGAGGCAGCTGCCTTGCAGGCGGCCCATGATGTCAGATACTCCACAGCCGGCCGCCGTGTCTGAGCATCCAGCGTCCTGCTGGCGCCATCGTAGTATGCTGAATTCCCCCGTTTTCGCTTGCTCCCGACTTGCAGCTCGCCGGGCAGCTGGTCCCTCCCTGGAGCGGCCAGCTGCACTGACTGCGCCCCTGGCACCGCTGCCGACCAGGAAGGCACAGCCCAAGACCCAGACACCCTGTCATGCCCTGCATGGTGGGTGGGCTTGCAGCTGCCGCGATGCAACCCCCGGCCTGCAGTTGGTGTTTGAGCTAGGCCAGTTGGCTCCTAAAAGCTTGTGGTAGCCTTCCGCTGGCGACTTCAGCCGGCTGCCTGCTGTCCAGCTCAGCGCCCTCCTCCCAGCACACATCCTTTTGTGCAGCAACCCGGGCGAGTATGCCGAGGGCCCAGGCTCGCACACCTGCAACGTGTGCCCGCCCGGCACCTTCTCGTCAGCCCCGGGGGCTGCGGCCTGCACCCCCTGCCCTGCCGGCGCCATCAGCTTGGCCGCGCTCGGCCAGGGAGCCACAGAGTGCCAGCTTTGTAAGGCGGGCACCTGGAAGCCAGCCAATGCCACAGACAACAAGTGCCGGAGGTGAGGCTGCAAGCTGCGCCACACTGGCGAGGGGATGCCACTTGACCAGCTGTTGCCGGGCATGTAGGCGAGGGGGTGGTCGGCACACCTGTTGTCTTTTGTACAGTGGCCGGAGCACAGCCCTGCTGACTCTACAGCACCTGCCCTACCCACCTGCAGCTGTCCCGTGGGATATGAGACTGGCGTGGACGGCCCTGGCGCCACAAACTGCACCCCCGTCGCCGCTGGCTTCTTCTCGCTGCAACCAAACACCGCTGTCTCATCGCCGTGCCCCCCAGGCACCTACGCTGCCGACTCTGGTGAGCGCGAGCTGTGGGCAAGGTGACATCTGGTGCGCATGTAGTGCTGCAGTTTGGTCCATCGCTGTCGTGCAAGTCAGCACTGGCATCTGTGCCAGCTCCCGAGCCAAAATAGCTTCCGACAGACGACGGAAGGGATCCAAACTGCAGCGCCCCCCCCCCCCCCCCCCCCCCCTCCGCAACGCAGGCTCCCGGCAGTGCAAGCTCTGTCCCAGCGGCTCTGTGAGCGGCAGCGGCGGCACCGGCCCGGACGCCTGGGGCGCCGCCTCCTGCACCCCCTGCCCCGCACGGACATTCAGGCCAAGCATGTACGCAGCCAACGTGTGCACCCTGTGTGAGTGAACAGGAAGCAGGGGGGGAAGGCCGGCTGGCAAGGCCGGGGGGGGTCAGGGAAGCTCAATGCGGGATGTGTGCAGCAGAGCACCATGCCCTTCCTTACACGCACGGCCCTCCCCGCCACCCAAGCAGCCCCTGCTTGTCCACTTGAAAGTAAATGCAACGAATCCAATGCATCTGCCCCCGCTCACGCCCCGCCTGCCCATGCTCCCCACACTGTACAGGCCCGCGAGGCCGCGAAACAGGGAGGGCCTCGGGAGCTGTGGCCTGCACAGCCTGCGCCCCAGGTGGGCGCTGCCCTGCAGCCTCTGCTGCGGCATGCTGCTTGATATCCAACTGAATATCCAACTGAAGCAGCTTCAGACGCAGCGCACGCACCTTCTGATCAACAACCCCGCATCTTTGCGCCTGGAGCCTGCAGGGTACACGCATGTGAACGCTGCCGATGCCAACTGCACCGCATGCGGGGCTGGCTCGTTTGCGGCAAGCCAGGGCATGTCTGGGGCCTGCGCTGCCTGGTGAGCCCTCACAGATGCGAATCCTGCCTGAACCTGTGCTTGCGTGATCCATGCCAGAACATGCGAGCGTCCCTGGTCCTGCTTGTGTGCTTGCTGCTGCCACGCACGCCCTATGTTAAGCTTGCCTTTCCCTTTCTTCCTCAATGCAGCCCTCCTGGGTATTCTGTCTCAGACTCTGCCAACAGCGCGTGCGATGTGTGCCCGCCGGGCACGTACCAGGATGCAGCCGGCCAGCTGGAGTGCAAGGTGAGGCCAGAACTAGTCTGCCTGTGTACCCAGCCGCTGCCAGCGACCATGCCACGTGCACCCTCACACTGCGGCTAATCCTGCATGGGGCAGACCGGCGGAGCTGCGCGCTGTGCGGTCAGTTAACCCTGATCCTGCTGCGCCATCATCCCGCTGCACCTCCCTCCCACTCCATCCCTGCAGCCATGCCCCCAAGGCACGTACACAGCCATGACAGGCTCGCCCTCCCTGTCGGCCTGCCTGCCCGCCCCTCGTGGCAACTACGCCTCCGGCGAGGGCAACGACGGCTTCACGCCCTGCGAGCCTGGCACCTACCAGGACCAGCTGGGGGGCTCGGCGTGCAAGGTGCGCGGGGCAGGGGGGAGGGCCGGAAGGGCTGGGGCTGGGTGCGGCAGGCGAGAAGGCCGCTCAGCCCAGCCTCTGGGGAAGTGCCTGTGGTTTTTGTGCACCACGCTGGCCACGGACTCTGCAGGCCCATCAGAGCCCCTCCAGGCTGGCATCCATTCACGTATGCACCTCATCTCTGTAAGCTCTTCCCGCCCCCCGCCCGCCTGCCCGCAGGTCTGCCCTCCAGGCAGCGAGTGCCCTGCGGGCGCCGTCAGCCCCAAGCCCTGCCGCCCCGGCACCTACGCCGACCTGAAGAAGCCCTTCTGCCTGCCCTGCCAGCGGGGCACCTACCAGGACCAGGCCGGCCAGCGCGCCTGCAAGCCCTGCCCTGCGGGCGCCTACTGCGCGGCCACAAGGATGGTGGCCCCCACCCCCTGCCCCGCCGGCCGCTTCTCCACCAAACTATCGTCCGTCAGCGCCAACGATTGCCTGAAGTGCCCCATCAACGTGAGCGGGGCGCTGCTGCAGGGCTTGGTGTTGCTACCAAATTTGTTTAAACCTCTGGCTTCAAAGCTGCCGGCCTCGCCCTGCCTGGAGCACAAGCCATGCTGGCCTTCTTGATCAAGCTGCTGCTGCTGATGGACCAGGCCTGCTCCCCGCCCCCCTCGCTGCAGACCTTCTCCACCGCAGGCGGAGCCACCTTGTGCCAAAGGTGCAGCGCCACCCAGTGGACGGCCAGGCTGACCGGGCAGAAGGTTTGCTGGTCCACCAGCAAACGCCTGCCGTGAGGGGCCTGCTGGCCAGCTGGCTCAACCCCGGCATTGAATGGCGCCCAGGCAGCCAGCATGCAGGCTGGGTGCCGCATGGCACGCCTGGACACATTGTGCGAGATAGAGTGCGAGGGGGGCGCACCTGTGCGCCATACAGCTTCCTCCAGCGACGAAGACAGCCCTGCTTTGACTTGTGTGTTTCACCACTTGCTCTGTTTGACTTCCATTTTCACTGCCCGCTTTCCCGGGTGGGACCCCGCTCTTCAGCTCCATCTGTTCCTGCCACTCCACCTGTCTGCCCTCCCCAGGGCCCCCAGCCTTCCGTGGCCTGACTCTCCCCACTTGATCCCACCACCCTCTGTCTCTGAACTGAAAATTCAAAACCATTGTGGAGTGCGCTCGCGCGCCTCCCGCCACCCCTATGACCTTCTCTCTGCCCCCAATTCTCCTCACGCGCGCGTTGCGCCATCGTTTTCCTTGCATCACTGCTGTTTCATACTGGCCGCCATCACGGCATTGCTTCGATGCTGACGTCGCCTCACCTGGCCATCAAAGCTAGCCCCCAACTCGTCAGCACCATCCCCACCAAGGCCTTGCATCGCTGCTCGCATACTGCCACCCTGCCTCATTGTCCCACCGCATGGTCACCTCGCATCCTCGCTGCCCACCGTGCCCGGGCCCCCTCGCGACACTGCCACCCTCACCTTTGCCTCAAGAAACCGCGTCCATGCGCAACTACCTTCACAATCAGTTTCTCATCTCGCCTTTTACTGCAGCCTCAGCTCTGCCAGGCACCAGAACCCTCTCCTTGCGTTTAAATTAGTGGCACATGCAACGCCATGATGTGGTGGCGGCACAGAGGTGCCTCAGCGCAGCGCAGCCATGTGCGTGGCTGGACACTCCGCTGCGGCGCAGATTGCGTTTGGCATCTACACTCTGTTGGGAGGATAGCTCAACAGCCTGTGCGCAGGTGCTGTTGCGTTGCTCTCCTGCTGTCGTTGCAAGCAGACGGGCGCCCGATTACAACGAGTTTCAACTCTCTGAATCGCACTCATTTTTCGCTCATCTAGTGGGCAGGCTGAAGGGTGCGTCTGCCTTGACGGTCGAGCTTGAAGTGCAGGCGCCGGCAAGGCTTCTGCTGCCTATGCTGGGAATGAGCGTCGGTGTTTGCCGCGATCTGTGCATCAACGTGGCTGCCGCCCTGCTCACCGCTGCCTCACCGGCCATGCTACCGCTGCCGCTGTGTGACGGTGCTGCAGGTCACAGGCTGCGGCACCATGGGTCTCAAGTCGGCCTACTTGTTCCTTTATAACACGGTGCTGTGCGCCTCCTGGTGAGTGGGCGCAGCTGGCCAGCTTCGGTGGCTTGCCCTGGCATGCATTTGGCGTCCGTCGACAGGCCTCAAATCAGCAGGGCCAGGCCCGCCCCTCCCGCTGCAGGGGATATGTTTTGTTCCTCACGTACAAGACAACACAGGCCGGCGGGGGCCTGCAGGACGTCTGGCAGGTGTGCGCCGCAGCCTGCCGCCTGTGCGCGCCTGCTGGCCGCGTGCCACGTGCTGGAGCGCCTGCCTGCCCTGCCTCGGCGAGGGTGGCAGCGGCTCGCCGGCTCCAGGGCTGCCTGGCAGGCACCGCAGGCCAGGTGCTGTGCAGGCATGGGGGCGACACCCCAGGGCCCCCCAGCACCGCTGCTGCCGCCCGTCCCTGCACGCAGGCGGTGGAGGTGCCGCTCAAGGCGGCGCAGACGGCGGCTGTCCTGGAGGTGCTGCACAGCGCGGCGGGCCTGGTGCGCTCGCCCGTGATGATCACAGGTGGGTGGGCACACACAGTGTGGTCAGGCTGCGTCGGCCTGTGCCGAGCCTGTGTTGACTGTGCTGGGGAAGCGTGATCAAGCAGCACCAGCGCCCGGCTGCTCCGCCTGGCCGTTCTGCAACCCCTGGCCTTGGACATGCAGCTCCTCTGCCAGCTGCGAGGAGCCATGCCGGCACTCCTGCTCACGCCCCACGCCCCGCGCCCCCTGCGCATGCCCGCCCTGCAGCCACGCAGGTGGCGTCCCGCCTGTTTGTGCTGTGGGGCGTTGTGGTGCTTGCGCCGCAGCCCAAGGCCGCGGCCGTGGAGCTGCCCACGCTGCCGCTGGGCGGCGGCCTGCGCCTGCAGCTGTCCCTGGTCACCCTGCTGACCGCCTGGTGCTGCAGCGAGCTCATCCGCTACTCCTTCTTCGCCTTCAAGGTGCGCCCGCCTGGCGGCCCGCCCGCTGTGGCGCCAACAGCCCTGGCTGCCCTCCCCCCCTACACTTGAACGAGTCTCAGAGCTGGGGCGTGGCGGTCATCGACAGGCTGCATGGCCAATCACGGTCACGCATGCCTCGGCCTTTTGCCACAGTGTGCAGCCCTTGCCTCGCTGTGATTGCACCCCCAAGGAGTGCCCTGCCCCCGTTTTGTCGCGGGTCTTCATCTGCACCCCGCCCTCTGCGTCCCCCCGGCCCGTCCTGCCGCAGGAGCTGGGCATGCAGCCGTACGTGCTGCTGTGGCTGCGCTACACCGCGTTCATCGTGCTGTACCCGCTGGGGGTGGCCTCTGAGCTGGCCATGGTGGCGCTGGCCATGCCGTACATCAAGGCGCACCGCCCGCTGTCCATCCAGGTGGGCGCAGCGGCGGTTTGACCGCGCTTTGACCAGCACGCGGGTGCTGGAGTGCGGGTGCTGTGGCTGCGCGCGCTCGTGGGGTGCTGAAACCCTCGAGGCCGGCGGCATCCTTCCCAAGCAGGCTGCTGTCGATACCGAATCGATGTTTTATCTTCTGGACAGACAACCGCACCGCTGTCCCCCGTCAGCTGAGGCCAGCCTGCCGGTGCCCCTGCTGCAGATGCCCAACCCACTGAACATCGGTTTTGACTACTACTGGGCCTGCTGGATTGCTGTGCTGCTGTACGTGCCAGGTGGGTAGCGTTTGCGGTCGCGTACATTGTTTGAATGCCATCTGCGACGATGTGAGTGCTGGGCTGCATGCGTCTGTGCATGTTTCCTGTCCTTCAGGTCAGGTTGAGTTCCGCCGGTGCGCCCGCCTGCTCTGCACACCCCGCAGGCTTCCCGCAGCTCTACTTCTACATGATCGCACAGCGCCGCAAGGTGCTGCGCAGCGGCCGCAGCAGCTCCGCGTCCAAGCTGAAGCACCAATGAGCCGCGCCCGTCCGCCGCCAGCGGCAGCGGCAGCAGCGCTGCATCAGTCACTTGTGTTCAATGTTGAGGCCTGCTTGATCAATCTTCCTGCACTTGTCTTTCTCCTCTCCTTGCAACTAGCAATTGCTTGAGCTCCTGGAGCCTCCACACAGGCGGGATGAGCAACCTCGGCGAGCTTGAAACTGCGGACGACCTGTTTTCAGAGTTTGGATCGCCGCAGAAGGCGAGCGCAGACTGTTTGCAGGAGCCATGTTGCCGCAGGCCTGTGGGCGAGGAGAACGAATTGATGTCGCGAGTTGGCGAGCCCCTGCACACTCCCGTGGGGATGTGATTGAAGCATCATCGCCATATGCGAACTATGGAAGCGCCACTCGCCTTTTCGCAGGCGCCAGCCCCTGCCATCGCTGCTCCCGCCGCCACGGCTGCCGCTATCGCCCCTGCCGGACCAGAGCCGCCCCTCGTCACGGTGCCCCCTGGGGCAGCCGACCTTTATTCTGACCTGTTCGGAAATGGCAATGATGGGGCCGGCACCCTGCTGAAGACGCAAGTCGCAGAAGTGAGCAAGCGTGGTTGGAGGCCACGCGAAGGCTTCCGTTGTGTACCACTCGTCTTGCTGCCCATACTGTCTCCCCTGTCTGCGTCTCCATGCTGTTGCTGTTAAATATTGAGTGGCAATTGCCTCAACAACTGTCGCTGCACGTCTCTGCGCCCTGACTAGCTGCCACACATGAGACAGCTTTACCGCCTCCCTCTGGCTGTCTGCAGCTGTCGGACCGAGTGCAGCGGCAAGAGGCCCACATCCAGGCCCTGCAGGGGCAGGTGGACGCACTCACGCAGCAGGCAGGTGGCTTGCGCTGCCGTGCTGCTGGTTCTGGGGCAGTTGATGCCACAGGGGTGCAACTGCGTCTGGCGCTGCGGGTGCCTGCTGAGAGCTACTGCTGGCCCGTTCTGTTGCTGTGCTATGCACTGCGGTCCTGCCGCCACTGCACCTGCCTGCTAGCACCGGCTGCTTGGCCGCTCTGCACATGCAGTGGTTGCGAGTGTGCTGCTAGGATTGCTGAGGCTCGGCAGGTGCACGCTTTCAGTCGTGCTGCGCCACCCACCGCTCGGGACCCCCCTGCTGCGCCCCCACGCCGCCGCAGAACGGCGTGCTGTCCGAGCGCGCCGCCACCCTGACCGCCAACATCTCCTCGCTCTACAACACAGCCAAGCTGGAGCTGGCGCGCAAGGATGCGCAGATCCGGGAGCTGCGGGAGAAGTGAGGGAGGGGGGCGAGGGGGGGAGGTTGCTAGGGCCATGCGCCTTTGTCCGGAGGCTGGCACCAAGAGCACGCCCTCGGGCCCTCTGCACCCGGCCGCACATCTCGTCCGTCACTGTGTTCCCGGCCCCCTGAACCGATTTCATTCACCTGTGCCCAGCGGGCCGCCTCCCAGCGCGACTAATGGCACGCTTCCCTGCAACACACGTGCAGGCTGGCCACCGGCAGCAGCCTTGCCAAACCGCCCGTGCCTGTGCGTTCAGGCAGCGCCGCACCACCTGCTGCCAAGCAGGCCGACAGGCAGGAACAGACACAACAGCAGCAACAGCCCCAACAGCAGCAGCAGCAGCCCCAGCAGCAGCAGCAGCAGCCGGAGCAGCAACAGCTGCAGCAGCCGCACGCCCGCCCAGCGGGCAGCAGGCGGCAGGGCAGCGCCGAGTTGACCGTCGAGCACGGCAGCCACCGGCAGCAGGGGCGCGATGGAGGCGCAGAGGAGCGGAGGGATGGGCTGCGCCATGGCAGCGAGGCAAAGCACAGCTGGCGGGAAGAATATGGCAGCAGGGACCGGGATTCAGACCGCCACCGCAGCAGCACTGCTGGCAGCAGGGGTAGCAGCAGGGAGCGGGATCGTTACCGCAGCAGAGGGGGCATCCGCGGCAGCAGCAGGGAGCGCGAGCGCCACCGTGATGCCGACGGCAGCAGGGGCAGCAGCAGGGAGCGGCGCGAGCGCTGAGCGCGAGCGCCGACGGTAGTAACCTGCTGCATAGGACGCCATTGCATCCACTTATCCTCTATTGGCACATCTCTTCCTCCCTGCCACGCATGTAACCTCGTCTGTCGAAAGTCGGCTGTCCACTCACGAAAGCAGACTCCGCCAGCGCTGTGTTCCCTGCTTCTGTTTGATCATCCGATTTGATCATTCCCCCCTGTTGCTCCCTGAGCTGCGAAACACCTGTGTATGCTCAGGGCCACACGGCCTGCCTCCTGGAGTCGCTTGCTGAGCAGCACTTGCGTGGAACTGCGGCTGGCATACAGTCAAATTTCGAGCGGAGTTTCTGCTCTGCCCAGGGCTGTTGCTGTTGCCGCTGCCGGCGCCAGCGGCGCCGCAGACCCGCAGCTACGGCCCAGGCTAGCAGTAGCAGGGGCCACCACGCCAGCAGAAATGGTGCAGACACGGCGGGCAGCGGCTGCTGAAAGGGACATTGTGGGCCTGGACCGTGTGCTCTCAAATCTGCAAGCGTCCTGCAGCAGCACGCCGGTGGCACCGCCGGTGGGTTGCCGCGTGCGGCAGCGCCGTGCTGGCAGGTCTCCTGCTGGTCGCCTCCAGCAGTGCCCTGCATGTTTTGGCTCATGACAGGGTGATGTTTGCGTTGGGTGCCCCGTCCTTCTGTGGGCAGGGTGTGTGCCAGTTGCCGGCCCCCCGCCCCTGCATTTATCGCCCCCACGGCCCCCACCCCCACCCCCACCCACACCCACACCTTGCTGCGCTGCCCAGGTGTCAAGTAAGTATGCCGCGGTGCTGGTGCCGTTGTTTGAAGACCCGGCCAGCGGGGAGGTGCACGTGGTGCTCAACCAGCGCAGCAGCCGACTCAACACCCACAGCGGTGAGGCGGGATGGGCGGGCTCTCTGCGCGTGTTGGGCGCGCCTGTGCATGAGCGGTTTTGAGGCAGCAATGCTGCCGCGGCTGCAGTGCAGCGCTGCAAGGGGCAGCCAAGGTGCGCGCCGCGGCGCCCTGCCGCGACCACCCGCTCAACTCCTGCCTGCAGGCGAGGTCTGCTGTCCGGGCGGCAAGAGGGATGTGGGGGATGCCGACGACATTGCCACGGCGCTGCGGGAAGCACAGGTGGGGCGCGAGCCGGGGCCGGACAGCGGCGCCCTGCGGCAGGCAGCTGTATGCCTGGCACAGCCTTCGGTCTCCTTCCGGTGCCTGCCATGCACCCCTGCGTCGCTGTCCTCCCTGTACCTATGGCTCGTTTCTTGCCTCTGGGCACTGCTTGCACGCAGGAGGAGCTGGGAATCGACCCGGTGGCCGTCACGGTGGTGGGCTGCCTGCCTCCCTTCCTGTCCAAGCACCTGCTGTCGGTGACGCCCGTCGTCGGCGTCATCCCGCCGCACCTGCAGTTCCGCCCAAACCCCACGGAGGCGAGTGGAGCGGGGGTGGGTCAGCACTTGGGGCAGCGCAGCCGTTGGGTGCGGTTTGAGGCTGCAGGATGGGTCGGGGGCCATCCTTGTCGGAGATGCGTACCTGCGGAGGCAGGGGCAGCGTTGCAGGGTGCTGCGCCCGCCCTGCCTCCAGTTGTGCCGTGACGCCCTGCACCGCATGCCTGCCTGCCCCTCACCACTGCGCGCAGGTGGCCGCTGTGTTCACGGTGCCGCTGCGGCGCTTCCTGGAGGCGGGGCCCGGCTACTCTTTTAGGGATGTCGAGTGGCAGCGGGGCTTGCCCTACCGGTGAGCACCCGCCGTGGCCGGGTGGGGAGGGGGGGTGCCCCCAGCTGCGAGCATCGCAGCCTGTGTGCCTGCCCACATTTCCGCTGGCGGGCTGCCCCCCTCGACCCCTGGAGCCCCCTAAAAGCGGCTGCCGTGCTGTCGTACAGTCACGAATCAAGGTGCAAGCTGTCCCTCTGCCCACCCTGGCTGCCTGCCCCGCAGGCTGCACTACTTTGACTACGAGCACCGCGGCCGCAGCTTCTGCATCTGGGGGCTGACCGCGGGCATGCTGATCGTGGCGGCGGAGAAGGCGTTTGGGCGGCGGCCCGCCTTCCAGCCCAACCCCCCCAACGCGCTGCCCTACACCTGCCTGGCGGTGGGCCCCGGCGGGCAGCTGGTCTTCCGGCCAGACGCCGGGCCGGGCAGCCCGCGGGCAGCTGCAGAGCCCGATGCACTGGGGCTGGCGGCAGAGGCGGCGGCGGAAGAGAGCCCCCGCTCGGCGGCCATGCAGGGCGCGGTGGTGACGCAGCAGGAGGCGGCAGCGGCGCTGGGCGGCGCTGGGCAGGACGACGGTGGCAGCAGCAGCAGCAGCGGGCGGGCAGGATGACGTGAACTGCCCTGTGCTCAAGTGCCCGCAGCCCTCGCACTGCCTATTCTGTCATTAATGAGCAGCCCGGTGCATGCACGACTTGCGGCTGTGGCAGTGCGGGTTAAAGTTCGTTTAAGGGAGCCTCAGGCTGGGGCGTGGCCCAATAAAAGAGCGGGCTGGCGGCGCAGCAACGTGCGCTCCGGGGATGCAAAAACAAGAGGGAGCCTGGTTGCCAGCCCAGCGCGCACAGCGTCAACCTGCAGAGACTGCTTCAGGGCGCTCCATGAGCAGAACAAGGGAGGGGCGCCGCGTTCCACAGGCCAGGTGAGGCACTCAAGGGTCCTCCTCTGCCTTGGTCAGCTCGATGGCCTCCTCTTCTGTCAGCTGGAAGTAAGGGTTGGCGCCCGCTGGCATAGGCCTGCGGCACATGGGACAGAGCCGGGGCAGCGCCAAGTCAGGAGCTGGGAGGGGTGCAGGCAAGTAGCACAGGCCCACGGGCGCAAACCTAGGGGGGCGGGGCCGGGCTGGCTGCCCACAGGCCAGCTTGCTTGCCAAGAGCAAGGAAACCCGGCAGCGCCGGCGAGGCCTCCTGCGCCCCGTGCCCTCCCGCCTGCTTTCCACCCCGCGCCCTTCCGCCCTTCCACCCACCCACGCAAGCCCCCCTCCCCCCACCTGAAGGCGATGCCCGAGGCGATGTAGAAGGCCAGGGTGGCCAGCTCCGAGGCGGCGGCTGCCAGCCAGATGTAGTGGTAGGGCAGGGTGGACTGGAGCAGGTAGACGATGATGCGGGTGAAGTAGATGTAGCAGACCACCTGCGGGGGGGGGGACAGCGGGGGCGCAGACGGGGGCGCGGCGATGGACAACCTGCTGCCCAGGAGTGGCGGAGCACCGAAGTCGTTTGCTGCCAGGGCTGTGCAGGCTCGGATGCATCCCACGTGGGCCCGCAGGCGCCGGATGCCGGATGCCGCATCAGGAGCAGGGGAGCAGGGGCGGGGTAGGGGAGCAGGGGCGGGGCGCACCATGATGTAGAACTGGCGGAACAGGGTGAGCTTCACCAGGGTGCGCACCACCTTGCCGTCGGTCTCTGCGGGCGGACAGGGCAGGCCAGGAGGCGGGAGCCAATCAGACTGTCAGCGTGGCTGGTGAGATGAGGTGAGGGATACTGGTTAAAACGCAGTGCCTGCTCAGTACACAGGCCATGCGGCAGCGGCGCTGCCACCGAGGCAAACAGCACCACTGCCAGCACCCGGTGCGAGGCACAGGCGCGCGCTGGCGGGGCGGCTCACCGCTGGCGTCGCGCAGCTGCTTGATGGACCACACGATGGGGAACAGCACCAGGCAGCAGCACACAATGTCCACCAGGTGCAGGATGTCCTGCCAGCTGCAGGGGAGGAGGCACACCCAGGCAATGTGCGTGCATTCGGTCCAGGTGCAAGGGTGCGTGCATTGGATCCAGCTGGGAGGGAATCAAGCAGGAGAGCCGCTGCCAGCACAGCGGACTGGTGGGCCAGAGCGCACAGCGGGCGTCAGCCCACGCTGCGCAGGGCTGGGCTTATGCTGTCGTCACGCAGCCGCCACTGCGGGCCTGCTCACGTGAACCAGGACTCTGCCGCGGGGGTGAACTCATCCAGGTACACGATTGCCACGTTGGCAATGGCCTGCAGGGGGATCACCACCTGCAAGGGGGGAGGGGCGGGGGCGGGCAGACCAAGCGCCAGGCGTCGAGCACCGCCGGGCGGAGAGGCGGCTCCCCTCGTGCTGTCCACACAGACGGGGCCTCCCCACCGGGGGCTGCCTGCTTGACGCCGGCGACGCACCATGAGCAGCTTCTTCTCGCGGGGCGAGATGAAGGGCTTCATGTAGGACCAGCCTGGGGGAAGAGGGGGCAGGGGGACAGGGGCAGGGGGCACCAGTGAGCTGCGCTGTCGATGCAGCCATGCAGACGCGCGGTTTGCTGCGCCCCACCGCATGCCACCCACGCCGCCACCAACGCGTGGCACACACAGGCCCCCGCCCCCCGCCCCCCCCCCCTTCCGTCCCTCACCCGTGGCCAGCAGGATGATGACCACGAAGAAGAGCAGGGAGCGGCAGGCGGTGAAGACGTAGAAGGCGACGTTCCAGCCCTCGGCGTCGCCGTAGATGGAGATGGTGTGGTACATGAAGGCCTGTGTGTGTGTGGGGGGGGGGGGCGGGCGAAAGGCAACGCGTGAGGGCAGGCAAGGCAACAGTTGAGGGCACAATGAGCAGGCGGTCGCGTGTGTGGCATGCGACGTCGGCCGGGGCGGGGAGGTTGCATGCTCCAGGCGGCGGCGAGGAGGCGCGGCCGGCGCGCGAGGCGGGCGCGTGGGGCCCACCTGGCTGAGCACGGTGAGCGACTTGAAGGCCACCAGCACGATCATGAGGTAGTGGATCTTGTGCGAGTCGGGGCCGCCCCTGATGACGGCGATGGTCCACAGCACGCCCAGCGCGGAGAAGAGCAGGAACATGGTCTGCGAGCGGGGGCAGGGGGGCCGGGGAGCACGCTTGAGGGCAGGGAAAGATTGTTCAACCACATGGACTGCGTGGGCGCTGCCTTCAGCGGCAAGGTATGGGAAGGATTTGGCCAAGGAATTGATGGCTATGACTAGGCACCAGTGGGAGGGCAGCGCAATCGGCAGGCAGCAACTGGCAGAGGCCCTGGCGACGGCGGCTGGGCAGCAGGCGGACGCCCGCACGTGCCAATGCCGGCGCGCAGGGCAGCAGCAGCAGAGCTGCACGGGCTAGAGCAGCGAGACGGAGGGCATGCGAGACAGGGCGGCAGCAGCCAGCCAGGCTCACAAAGTAGATGATGGGCAGCATGTCCTCGCCCACGGGCAGGTAGTCGACACGGTCGCCTGCAGCATGCAGCGCGGTCGAGCAATCAGGCGGGGGAGCCCGAGAAAGCGGGGGAGGCAGCAGAGCCAGCTGGCCCGTCAGCGCATGTATCGCCTCCACGCCAGCCCAGCAGCTGTACGGCAACCCAGCAGTCGACAGGCACTGCTGCTTCAGGCCAGCGTGGCCTCGTGCGTGGCAGCCGCGTGCAGGCCAGCGCTTGGCAGCCAGCACGCACAGCCTGGCCACACCGCCACTTAATGCACACACCACAGCAGCGCAGCGGAGTCGGGGTGCAGCGGCTGAGCACCCACCCCGGACATTGTACAGCGCCACCTCCACGTCAAAGTTGACCCTGCTGTCCTGCTCGCAGTTGGCAAAGAACAGCGACAGCTCGCCGCCGCTGAAGTCCTGCGGGGGCGGGGAGGGTGGCGCGCGCAAGCCGAGGTCAGTATTAATTGCTACAGCTCCCCTGCTCCGCATTGCATGCAGCCCAGCCGAGGGCACTCCGTCGGTAGCGCAGCAAACGCTGCTCCTCGCTCGCTCCCGCCTTGGCTGCAGGGAGCCGATATAAGGGGCCGCCCCAGCGACTGCGCCGGAGGCCTGCAGCGCCAGCCTGCAGCATCTCCCCAGCAACAGCGCCGGAGGGCTGCAGCACCGCACCTGCAGCATCTCGGCGAGGCGGAACTCGCGCGTCACGTTGTGGCTGTTGATGTCCAGCGCGTCAAAGGTGAAGAGGGTGAGGTACAGGTTCTCGCGGTCGGCCGAGGCATCCAGCGGGCACCGCTGCTCCGCCAGGTCCAGCTCCAGCTGCGCCTCGGCGGCCGGGGTGGTGATGAAGAATCCCAGCCTGCGCGCGCGGGAGCGCAGCGGGGGGGAGGGGAGAGAAGGTGGGTGCAGCACTGGGCGCACCCGGGATTGGCAGCGAAAGCGCTTGCGGTCCGGTTTGGCGGTTGAGGGCGGGTGCTCGGCGTGGCCGAGGCTGAGGGAGGAGCAAGACGATCAGGTAGGCTAGGAGGCCTGGCGTAACATGGACAGGCATTGCCAGAGCATGCCAGGCGCTTGCGCAGGCAGAGAGGCAGCCGGAGGCAGCGTCACACCCCTGCGTACTACTGAGGCTTCGACGGCAGTGCCGGCGGTCTCAAGCAGGGCAGCCAGCACGGGCACACCCACCCGCCATCCGGCTCGCCCCGATCACCCTCACTTGTGCGGGTTGCCCTTAGTCTTGCCCGCCTTCTCCAGCTTGTAGTTCGTCACAGTAATGTTCATCCTGCCGTCCTCCCCGAAGCCAAAGGGCTGTGCAACTAGGATGATCGCCCGGTCATCGTGCTCGACGGTGGCGTAGGTGTGCCGAGCCGCAGCCAGGGAGGGCGCCAGGAGAGCGAGCCCCAGCAGCAACAGGGCCGCGGGGCGCATCGTGGCGGCTGCCTAGGGATGAGAAAGCGTCAAGAGGGCTACAGCAGCGCGCCCAGGGCTGCAGAGGCCAGGTGGTTGTGGTACCAGCGCTGTCTCAGCGCGTTAGGGCCGTGAATGGCTCTTTTTCACACAAGGATGGATGGCACGATGATCACTTCCCTGGAACGAGGGGGAAAGTGCGCTGCCAAGTGGCCACCGCCATGCTTTGCCAGCAGGGCCGGCGCCGAAGTGATTGAATGGGCACACCCCAAGCAGCACCCCAAGAGGGCTTCAGGATAGCCTGCGTCCTTGGTATCTGCGTGTCATATCAAGACTCTGTACGGAGAAGCATGGCCCTTGCATCAAGTAGGACGGCTCTGCAGCAAGCAGAAAACGCTTCCCTCCTGGCGTTGATATAAATTCTCCAGTCGTGCTTCTCGCTGATGCTCAGTCACCAAGACAGACACCAAGATAGAGGCGAAACAGTGTGTGGGAACCAAACTGCACCAACATGCTGGTTCGCCCCTTATTTCCTCGGCGGTCACAGCGGGCCAGCACCTGCCAACGGCCTGTGCGCCTACCAACGGCCTGCACCTGCTGGGCACCTCAAATTCAAAATTGGTGTGGCCAGGTTGAACATGCGCTCGCCTCTGGCACTTCAACAGCAAGTACTCCCTGTCAGACACTTCCTGTGCCCACAAGCCCGCCTGGCCCCACAGTCAAGAATCAACATGGTGTGCTAATGGAGCTCCATTGCAGCAGGCACACCACGCAGGCAGCCTTGCCGCTTGAAATGTTACACCCGCACAGAGGGACTTTTCAAATCACCTTCACTTGCCCTTGGCCCAGAAGCGCATCCAGCACCTCTGCCTGGCCAGGCCGGCCCCGGCTGAGGCGGTGCAGCGCAATGTCGGCATCGTGCCCGCTGCGCCCTCCTGGGCTGAGGGCCAGGTCGGCGAGGATGCTGCCAATGACGGGGGCAAACTTGAAGCCATGCCCGCTGCAGGCCGAGGCAAGGACGACCTGCAGAGGGGCCAGGGGCCAGGCGGAAACGAATGTCGGCGCAGCCGGCGGGGCGGCTCCCCAGGCTGGACATCCCCCACAGGGGGAGCTGCTAGGCTGCCGAAAAGGCAGCGGCACCCTGGCCACTTCTTCAGTAGTCCATGCTGTCCCCCACCTGAGGCCAGCGCGGGTGTCGGTCCAGGATGAAGTGGCCGTCCGGGGTGTTGGTGAAGGTGCAGGTGGTCGCGCTGGCCAGGCGCCCGTCTGCTACCGGGAAGTAGCGCCTCACGCACTCCCTGAGCGCCTCCTCGTCGGCCGGGCTGATGCTGCGGTCCACGCTGTCTGCTGTCGTCACCTCGTGCCTGCAGGCGCCAGGGGTGGGCGGGTGCAATGTCGACATGCGCAGGCAGGCGCGCCGCTGGCACACGGGGAGATGAGCGCAAGCAGTCGGCAGTGCCTGACCTGTGATGATACTTGCCGACCTTGAACCCAACCTCATCGGCAGGGAAACCTGCAAGCAGAGGAGGCGCACAGCACAGCAGGGCAGCACAGCAGGGATTCTTGAGCCGTGGGCGCTCGGAGGACGGTACCATGCAGCGGCGCTTGCGAGCAACTAACAACAGCGGCAAAGCCTGCAACTGGCCGGCAGCTGCCCCCACCATAGTAGTAGCCCTCCTCATCCTGCAGCAGGAAGACAGGCAGGGCGGCGGGCGAGAAGCGCTGCCGGTGCTCCGGGGCCACCTCGAACCAGCCAACCACCTGCCGCTCCACCTCCAGCAGCGGCTGCAGAGGGCCGGGGCAGCGCAAGCGGGCAGCGGGAGAGGATGATGTAGAGGAAGCCGTGTGCATCCATCCACCATATGTCGCAGGAACAGCCATAGGTTGATGCCAGACTAGATGCTAGCATCCCTGCGGAAGGCGGCTGGATGCAGACAGCCGCACACCAAGCCCAGGCCAGCGCCACCCACCTTGAGCTCCGGCACCAGCTGCGGCATCCAGCCCCCGCCAGCCAGCACCAGCCGCCGCGCCCGGAGGACGCCTCGATCCGTCTCGACCTCGACCACAGCCTCGCCCTGCCCTGGTGTGCTGCCAACGGCGCCGGCATGAGCTGTATGCTGCTGCTGCTGCTGCTGCTGCTGCTGCTGCTGCTGCTGCTGCTGCTGCTGCTGCTGCTGCTGCTGTTGCTGCTGCTGCATGCCTGCAGAGCCAGCCATCTGGCTGCTGTGCTGCGTGGACGCAGCGGCAACCACGCGCCAGGACAGCGCCCTGGTGCCGCAGAGCAGCTCTGCCCCGTGCTGCTGCTGCGCCAGAGCCAGGTGGGCCTCGATGCACCTCTCCGGCGCCAGGAAGCCGGCTTCCTGTTCGTACAGCACTTGCATGCCCGCCGGCAGCTGCACAGCGGGAAAGCGGTCGGCCGCCTGTGCAGCGCTCAACACCTCGTGCTGCAGGCCGTGCTCCTGTGCTGCAGCAGGGACGCAAGAGGGGTTGGCTGCCTCAGAAGCCAGCAGACAGGAATTCAGCAGGCAGCAGCACAACAGCGCGCTGGCAGGAATTGACCCAGGTGCTGCAGAACCAAGCTCACCGGAGAGCAGCGCCCCGTGAAAGCAGTTGAGGCCGGGGCCTGCCTGCCCCTTGGGCGCCACATTGATGCAACCCGTGAGCGTGAGCAGCGTCTGCACGCAGGTGTGGGGGGCATGGGCAGCAGCATGGGGGCTGCCCCGCCGCATACAGGCTGCAGGCGTTGGCATGCAGACGATTTGGCAACGAAACAAAGGCCATCATTGACTGCCTTGCTGCCATTTCAAGGTAAGACGAAGCCTGAGCTGCTTGCCTGGCCACTGGCCGCCTCGAGCTCCCGCCACAGGCGGAAGCTCTCGCGCAGCAGTGGAACGTAACTTGGATGTTCAAAATAGCTCATCCGGATAATCCGCGACAGGCCATGGCTGGAGCCTTGGCTGTGAGGCGCAGTTGGTTGCGCCTCCAGGCCAAGCACCTGAAGCATGGAGGCAGAGGACGGCTTGCAGCGGGCGCGAGCAGCTGGCGGCGGCGGTGGCAGCAGCGGCGAGGTGAACCGTACGGAGGTTGAGCGATCAGCGCAGCAGCTCACTCTCACCCTGGCCCCGCGCTTCGCCAGCTGATACAATGTAGCGCTTCCGTGAGCCCCACCCGCCCCCACAACAATGGTGTCCCAGAGTCTCGCGGCTGCCATAGTCGTTCGAGTTCTGAAGCCAGTATGCAGAAAAGTGAAGGCGAGCACGAACCACAATACGCTGCGCACCTTGTGATGCCCGCCACCGCGCGGTGTGACCGCTGCCGCGTCGGGTTCCTTGCCAGCTGGCTGGCCCACTTTTCAAAGGTGCTGATTCGTTTGGAAGGGTCTGGTAGCAAGATCACACCCGTGGTAGTGCCTGAACGCGCTGCGCTCAGCTCTGACGTCGCTCTTTTTGCAACAGATGAGGCAAACCTGGACAACGGACACACTTGCCGCCATCGAAGACCACTGGCATGAGGCCAGCCCAGCTCAAGACTGGGCTACCCCATGGTTCAAGTTCGGTCATAAATACACGTGATTGCGGGACTTGGGGTGGCATGCAACGGTCAGGCAACCACAGAGGTGTCGGGCCGGGGCTCTGCGCGCCCCGCAGCGGCGTCAGGCGGGAACGCAACAAACTCGCCCTCATTCACCAGCACGACCCGTTCCTGCGCCTGGCACCACTCCTCCACCCCTTCCACCCCCAAGGGCGCCCCCGGCAGCGCGCCTGCCCCGGCGCCAGCCGTGCGGCCCGGCCGGCCGCGCGCTGCGTCTGCCGCGTGCCGCCGCGCCGTCGCCGAGGCCTCTGCCAGGGCCTCCTCGCTGAAGCACAGCGTCTGCGCAAACTCCTGCCCGGGCGCCGGCTCGGCGGGGGCGCGCTGCAGCAGGCCCTGCAGGGTGCAACAGAGGGCAACCTCTCATGTAAGCCGCACATGGTCGCCAGGCTGGCAGGCACCTAGGACTGCGCTGCACGCTCCCTCGCGGGCACGCCGCTCTTGGTCATGCCACAAACGCATGCTGCACTTGGTCGCGACCTCGCATGCGGCCAGACCGGCTGCCCCGCACCCACCAAGGCCCGCCCCACCTTCCACACCAGGCACTCATCCAGGTACACCTCGAGCTGCTGCACCCCCCTGGAGGGCGTCTTGGCGTAGTTCCACAGGCGCAGCGCGCCCAGCAGCACGGGCGCGTCCAGCACCACGCGCAGCTCGTTGCCCTGCGCGCCGTCCAGCGGGGCCAGCCAGGAGTGCTGCGCAGCGCCGCTGCACGGCGTGGGGCGCAGCGAGAGGCAGGTGTGGGGGTTGAGAGCTGGACGAGCGAAGGCGCGCGCAAGCGCAAAGCAACCCTGGTGCACATGTGAGCTAGCCAGCTCCGTCTCTCAGCCGTCAGTACGAGCTGAGAGCTGTCCCTGTGTCCCAGCCTCCTTTCCGGGAAAGGCCCCACCTGTTGTTGCCGTCCACAAGCTTGTCAGGGGTGCGCGCATCTCCCGACATGCCCGGCATAGTCGCCACGCTGCTCGGGGCTGCAGTTGCAGGCAAGAGAGGCAGGGCGGGCAGACAACCTTGGGAAGCCCCCATCGGCGCTGCCTGGCCAGCTGACAGGCCAGGCAGCAGCAGCTGTGCAGAGCATGCTTTGGGGGCCAAGTTCAGCACGCAGCTTGTGCACATGACGCTGGGGCGCAGCCCACCTGCGACGACCTGTTCTGGCCGGATGCGCAGCGGCCCCCGCACCGCGTCCCGCACCTCGATGCCGCTCAGGCCCACGTAGTGGGGGCACCCCCAGGAGCTGAGCAGCACGAGGCGCAGGGAGAAGCCGCAGGGCAGCGGGGTGGCAAAGCACTCCCCGGGCTGGCTCACGAGCCCGCCGACCAGCCCTCTGGCCAGCAGCGCCACCCGCTGCAGGTACTCCAGGGCAGCAACAGGGTCTGGCAGGTTGCACAGCCAGGCCACGCTCTCGTCGTGGATGCTGAGCTGCTGCTGTGCCTGCTGCGCCTGCTGCCCTGGAGCTGGCCGCCCCGAGGCGACCTGCAGCGGCGCGCGCCTGGGTGGCCGCGGAGGGCTGCTGCTGCCGCCTGCCCTAGCCAAGGTGCCTGCAGCTCTGGATCCAGCTTGGGCAGCCCAGGAGGTGTGCAGCGGGATCAGCTGGCCAAACGGGAAGGCGGCGGTGCCGGGCGCCCGGCGAACAATCACGCCACCTGGCGGTGACACCTCCACACCATCTGCAGCCACATAGCGGTAGGGCAGCAGGTACTCTTTCACAAGAGGCAGGATTTACCAGCTGCAGGGACGATCAGCCTTCTGGCCCACACAAACCTAGCAGCAGCGTGGCAACACATCACCGTCCAAGCTACTTCCCGCTGCCCGCCGCCTCAGTGCACCCTTGCTCACCTGCCAGCACCAGCATGCGCTTCACGCCGCGCGCTGTGTCTGCTGCGCTCTTGTTGTAGTTCCATACTCGCAGGCCAGACAGCCAGGCGCCGCCAGCTGGCATCCGGACGGACAGGATGTTGAAGGCCTTGGCAGCCTCTGGAAGACTTGCAAAGCTGGATCCCTGGCCTGCGTGGCTGGCACGGTGGCTGGCGGAAGCTGCCGCGGCTGCGCTGAGCTGTCGCTTCACTGGGGCCAGCCACATGTGCGCGTCGTCCACCGTGTTGCTGCACCCATCAGCCAGCTTGTCGACGGTGCGCACGTCGCCTGCAGGCGGCACAGGACGGGGAGAGCCCAGCCCATGTGCAGTGCACAGGCCATGAAACCAGGGCTTCCAGCGGCTTGGCAGCGAGGCAAGGCAGATGCATTGTGCATCAGCGCTGGTGTAACACAACTAGCGCAACACCTCTCCCAAACATCATGCTGCATGTCGCATGCCGCCTGCCAGCTCTCACCAGAGTGGCCGGAGAAGCAGTTCAGGTCTGGGGGGTCGGCCGACAGCTGCTCCGCAGCCAGCGGCAGCGGCTGCCCGCCGGGCCCCAGCAGCTGCAGCCCGGAGAGCCCCACAAAATGGCAGTCCCCCCAGGTGTCCAGCAGCACCAGCGTTAGCTCCCGACAGTGCAGCAGGGAGGGGCCTGGGCCAGGGCCAGCGCCCGCGCCGCCCGCGCTGCCAGCAGTGCTCCCTCTGCTGCACGCCGCCACCAGTGCAGCAGGTGAAGCATCTGGGGAGGGTTGGCCGGCGGCATGGGCTGCTGTTGCTGTGTGCTGCTCTCGGGAAGGGGGGCACCTGGGGTGTGGGAGCACCGGCAGCGTGGTGGTGCGCGGCAGCTGGCCCCGCGCAGAAAGGGGGCTCGGCGAGGCTGCAGTCACCAGGTCAAGCTCTGAGGGCTGCCCCAGCAGCTCCAAACTGTCCCCCGGGCCAGCAAGGGGATCCATGCTGTTGCGCAAAGCGATGGCGGCAGGGCTGGCTGCCGCAGCTGCCTCGGGATGCTGCTGTGACTGATGTTCTGCTGCAAAGGCGGACAGGGCATCTGCTGCAACCGAGCCAGCAGCAGGCGCAGCTGGCGACAGGTGGGAGCGGTCCTGCAGCGGCCGTGGCGGCCGTCGCTGCCGCGCCTGGCCCCTCAGACCGTCGACTGAGAGCCGGCTGCGCTCACGGTGCCGCTGCTGCACCATTGGCTGCAGCTTGCTACTGACAAGGATGGCATGCGCCTCAGGAACTGCTTGCGGTCGCTGCGCCTGCTGTGCTTGCTGCTGTTCTGGCTCCTGAGGGCGGTTGTCAGCTGGGGCCGCAGCATTCTGCATGGCAGAAGGCTGAGGTGAGCATGCTCCGGAGGCGGCCTCCCCAGGCCCCGAGAGCTGCCTGCCTGCAAAACTGCCGCTGCGGGTGCGCAGAGCAGCCAGCTTGCCGGCCAGGGCCTTGCTGGGCGAGGATGGTCCTTCGCTTGAAGGCGGGACTGCAACGGCAGCAGGCCCTTCTCCTGGTGCATCTTCATTGTGGTGCGGCTCTGCCTCTAGTGTTTGGCTGGCCCCGCCAGACACCTGTGACGCCAGCTGGGCAGAATCACTTGCTGTGCTCCCTCTGGGCAGGTGGGAAGTGGCTGCAAGTTCCGCAGGCAACGACGCTGCAGCTGGTCCAGGAGCGTCTGCAAGTCCCGTGCCATCAGCTGCACTGGCTCGCCGGCTGCTCTGCAGTGATTCGGCCATCAGCTGGCTGGCTGCCCCTTGCACCTGCTCTTCAGCTGTTGCCGGGCTGCTCCTTGCACGACCCCCGCTATCGTTGCATGCACCCGGCCTGCTGCTCGCCTGGCCAAGCTCCTCAATCCGCGCCAGCACTTCCAGCAGCACCCGGCGCTTCTGGCTGTCCAGCCGGCCCAGCCGGCTGCTCAGCGCCTGCAGCACCAGCTGGTCGGGGATGTCGGCGCTGCCTGCTGCACCAGGGCTGCTGCCCAGGGTGCCGGGGTCGAGCTGCAGGTCCACCAGGCTCAACCGCAGGATGGCCAGCTCCTCGCTGCTCAGCCGCGCTGCCAGCTGCTGCCGCGGCACCTGCTGCCGGCCCGTGCGTGAGCCTGCAGCTAGTGGCTCTACCTCGCTGCTAGGCACGGGCGCCAGCTGCGCAGAAGCCGCGGCTTGATGCTCGGCCTGGACCTGCTGCATGTCCCTCACATGTGCCTGCCGCATGTCATCTCCATCCCCGGCGCTGCTGCCGGTGCTGGGCATGCTTGCGGCGCTGCTGTAGCGTGTTCCGCGGCGGCTGGCGGCTGCCAGGGCGGCTAGGGACAAATCCTCGGCATCCAAGCCATGAGGCAGCAAGCTGGCCCGCCTTGAATGCTGCGCCTGCTGCTGCTGCTGTGCTGATTGCACTGCACCTGCCTGTAGCGGGTGCTGCTGCTGCTGCTGCTGCTGCACCTCTTGGTGCTGCTGCTGTTGCCCCGGTGGCATGGCCACTGACTGCAGCAGTGCCGGCTGAGCATGAGGCTGGCAGAATGATGGTGCGGTGCTGCCTATCAGCACAGTGTCCTCCTCCTCACCACCCTGAGGCATCAGCCCAGGCAGCGCTGCCAGAGACGCAGACGGCAGCAGTGGAGGCTCTGCCGGCGCTGACGTCTCCCAGCCGGCACCAATGCTCTCGGGTGGCTGCCCGGCAGTTGTGGCCAGTACGTGCTGCTTGCGTCGGTGCGCCCCTGGCAGCATTGCCAGCAAGCCCCTACGGGGATGCTGCTGGCCAGCCTCTCCCTCTGGTCGGCTGCGTGGCGATGTGCCTGCTGCGGCGCCCATGTGAGGCGGTGCGTGTTTGCTGCCCGCGCGACGTCCGTGGGCATGTGCATGTATGGCCTGCTGCGGTGAGGTGCCAGCAGTGGCCTGCAGCAGCAAGGCATGAGCAACTTCTCAACATGCTGGATATCTGCCCATGCACGCAACAGCAAGATGAAGGCAGGGCTGCTTTTGTGAGGCGCTCACTGCTGTTGATGCCTCCACCTCGCGACGCTGCTCGGCCGGTGGCTTTGGAGCCGGCGGAGCGCCCCATGCCCTTCTGCCCCCCCCTCGCTGTGCGGCTTCGGCCATTCAGAATTGGCCGGTGGCTGGCAAAGCCGGGCCGGGGCGTTTTCTTAGTTCGACCTGCTGGCGACACCCTTCAGCCCGTCACGGGCTGTAAAAGTCATTCAAAGAAAGCATAGCGCCATAATCTAGCTATATAAGGCCCCGACTGATAGCATTCGGCCCTCCAATGTGTGGACGCAGCAGGCAGGTCAGTTCTGCCCAGAAGTGCTCCCTTTCCATGCTTCAAGCGATCGTACGGTAACTTTGAACTCGAGCATCGTTGCCGAACCCGCGGATCGGCAAAGGTGAGCTCGCTCCGCGGCCTTTCCGCGTTGCCGAAACGTTGGCCTTGTGAGGTGCCGCTCAGGAACTCCTCGATATCGTGGCGCAACTGTCGGCCCTGCCGCAGCGACCCGCTGACCGTCTTGCTGCCGCCGCCGCCACCGCTGCTGCCGCCGGTTCTTCCACCTGCAGAGCTAAGAGCTTGTGCACCAGCGAGCAGGCGCGATGAAGCGCATCTTTGGGGCCAAGAAGGAGGTCAAGCCTCCGCCCACAATGGACGAGGCGGTGGACAAGCTGAACACGCGCGGCGACACGTGGGTGCTGCCCTGCCTGCTTCCTGGCGGGCCCCATGCCGCCCGACGGATTGCGATACCCTGACCCTGTCCCGGATTGAGCTGCTTACCTAGCCTCTCCGATGCCTCGCACACACCTTACAGCCTGGACGAGAAGATCCGCAAGCTAGATGAGCAGCTGGCCAAGCACCGCGACATCATCAAGAAGACGCGGCCGGGGCCGGCGCAGGAGGCGGCAAAGCGGCGCGCGCTCACGGTGCGCGCCAGCACGCGGCAGCCGCTGCATGGCGGCCGCTGCCAGCGCCGCGGTTAAGCGCAGCCGGCGCTCAACCCACCCTCGGCACGCCCGCACGCCTGCCCCTTGCCTGCAGGTGCTGAAGCAGAAGCGGTTGTACGAGTCGCAGCGCGACCAGCTGTACAACCAGCAGTTCAACGTGGAGCAGACGTCCTTTGCCATGACCAGCATGCAGGTGTGCGCCTTGCGGCTGGGGTGCCGAACCAAAACAACGAGGCTGCCCGTCTGCCAGTTGCGCTGCCACCCCGTTTGCTGCGGTGGAACTGGATGGTGCTGACTTGCAACCAGACTGGCTGCAGCTCCCTGCGAGATGGGCAGCCGTGCGCCCTGGAACCTGTGCGCCTTGCGGCTGCCGGCACTGAGCCCCGCCTGCCCTGCCCTGCCCGGCCCTGCCCTGCCCGGCCCTGCAGGACACGGTGCACACGGTGCAGGCCATGAAGGCGGCGGGCAAGGAGATGAAGGGCTTCATGAAGGCGCGCAGGGGGGGCCGCCCTTGGGCCGCGAGAATGCAAAGACGGCCCTTGCATGCGCTGCATGCTAAGGCACCAGCCCTGTCAATGAGGCAGCGAGCCGCGCCGCACGCCTGTGTGCCCACCCGGCGCGGAATGGACCGCGCCCCCGCATGCAAGCAGCACACCGACTGCTCTGCCTTCACCCCTGACTGCTGGTGCAGACCAACGACCTGAAGATTGAGAACATTGAGAAGCTGCACGACGAGATGGCCGACCTGCTGGTGAGGCGGGCGCTGAGCTGGCCAGGGATGCAGGTGCCGAGCTGCCTGCACGGCGCAGGAGTAGCGCAGCAAAGTGTTCGATGCCTTGGACACCGCATCCTCGCTTACCCTCCCGGGCGACCCCCCCCCCCCCCCTCCCCCTGCAGGACTACCACCAGGAGATCCAGGACGTGATGGGCACCGCCTTTGGCGTGCCCGAGGACATTGACGAGGACGAGTTGATGGGAGAGCTGGATGCGCTGGAGGATGACCTGGCGGCGGAGACGGCCGGCGGCGGCGGCGTGCCCGCCTACCTGCAGGCACGCGTGGGGCGGCGCGGGCTGACTGTGGGGAGGGCCAGGCGGTGGCGCGGGCTGGCGCCGGCTTTGACCTGCCTGTGGGGAGAGCCGGGTTGTGGCGCGGACAGCTGCGGCTGTCGCCAGGCCCGGGGGGGGGGGGGGGGGGCGGGCTGGTTGGGATGGGAGGATCGGTGGGGATGAGCCCAGGTGTGGCATGTGCACCAGTGGGCCGAGGGGATGGCCACTGTTGGGCTGTGGGACGGCTAGTGTTGTGCTTACAATCACTGCCGCGTCCCTTTGCTCTGTCCCTGCTCCATCTGTCAGGATGTGGACCTGCCAGAGGTGCCGCAGGGCCAGGCGGAGCAGCAGCAGGCGCAGCCGGCGGACGAATTTGGGCTGCCTGCCATCCCGCAGCGCACGTAGCGGGCGGTCGAGCGTCCCACGCCACGCCGCCGCGCGCTTATTCCTGTACACACGAGCTCACGGTGGCAAGGCAGCAGTCTCGGCCTGACCAGACTGAACGTGTCTGGGGCTAGCAGTCCAGGGCGCCTCCCTGCGCATGCATGCCCCCTGTATTTGTGCTTGTACTGTTTCCGATTTGTGCTTTCCTGCTCTTGCTTTTGGTTTCGCTTTCGCCGCCCCAAAACTTGCAGCACGCCGACTGAGACACCCAGACCTGATACTGACGCTGGCGTGTCGCCCGTGCACCTGCAACCTCACATGATCATGGCGTAAACAACATTGCTTTATGGCAATGCCAGGAAGCCACTGACAAGAACTCAGCACATGCTAATACGGACACGAGAGCTGGTAATCAGGCAGTCCCTGCGGTTGAATGCTCACAGCTCGGTCTGCAAGTTTGTGAACTTCTAGCCCAAACTTCGCAGGTTGCTGCAAAGACTGCAGGCACGGAGGATCCACTTGCCAACGGCAACACGCATCTCATAGTACATTGCCAGTGGTTCCACAAGTGGCTTCATTGGGCACCCTTGCGCCCCCCTTCAGGAAAGCACGCTGCAGGTGAGCTAGTTTACAGGGTTTCAAGGCGCACCACAAGTCACTGGGCCAGACTGCAAAGCAGGAATGAAATGCTGGCCATCGTTTTGCGAGCGTCGACATGCGTTGGCCGTGGCGGGGAGGCGCGGCGGGGCCCCTTGCGGCAGGCCGGCCGATCGTCGTGCCTGCCCGCGCCGCTCCGCCTTCCTCAGCGCGCCCCCTCCAAACGGGAGCCTTCCACACAGGTCCTCTGCGCCGCCTACTGGTCGTTGAAGTGGATGGCGCCGGTGCCCAGCACAAAGAAGAAGGTGGAGACCATGAGGCCGATGATGGTGGTGAAGGACAGCACAATCACCACCTGCAGGGGGGAGGGTTGCAAGTTGCGTGGCAAAGTGGGGTTCAGGAGGAGTGAGTTGCGTGCATGCGTGCGAGTGGGGTTCTGAGGGTGGGGCCTCGGCCGGCCAGCACCGAAGCATGTGAGCTCTCAATGCTGGCCAGCGCTTGCTGCTGCCGCGGCAGAGCACTGTGTGGCGCCGCGGGATTCCGACCAAGCTGCCCTGTGGCGCGCCACATGCCACCAGGCCGCTGCCATCAGCGCTGCGAGCAGCCACGGCGAGCAGCAGCGACGCCTGCACACCTGGGTGAGGGTGATCTTGGTCCACCAGGGGGCGGTGTCTGCCTTGGGGGTGGGCATGTTGGGCGACAGCCCCGCCGGTTCCGCAAACGGCCGCTTGGCTGCCGCGCCGCTGCTCGCGCCAAAGGGGCTGGCTGCTGGGCTGCTGGTGGACGGGCCAAACGGGCTGACGGGCGTCTTGTCTGCAAGGCAGGGCAACACGGGATTGCGTTGGTACTGAAAAGGCAAGCATGAAGGGGTGATGCCGGCTGATGAGAAGGCCAACAGCAGAACAGCATGCTATTTCAGCGGCAAGGGCTGCCAGGCTGTTCATGTTCAATAAACCAGGCTCTGCATCAGGGGACATTGGGAAGCGTGATGCGAGCACCGTGCATCTGTTGTGGCAGATGGCCTGCCAAGCACACCTGATGCCGAGGACACAGCCTGGAAGGGGCTGCGGGCTGCTGGTGGTGCCGCCGTCGGCGCTGCAACTGGGCTGCCATCGGCCTCGGCTGCGCTGGCCGGCGCCGAGGGCGCCGACGCGCCGGGCACCGCCTCCTCTGCAAAAGTGGCCTCCAGCTCGTCCAGGCTGAGCTCCTTCCTGTCGCGATCAACCAGGCGCCGCACCTGAGCGGCGCCCTCGTTGAAAGAGGCCGCCCGGGCTGCGAGCAGGGAGCCTCGCTGCTGCCTCAGGCCCGCCGGTTGCCGGCTGCTGCGAACGCTGCTGCTGCGGTGCACAAGCCCGCAGGGGCCGGCAACTGCGAATGCAGAGGCCATGACTGCTGCTGGTTGTAGAGTGCCGCTGCTGGGAGGGCTGGAAGCACTCGCAGGGCCTTCAGAACGTGGTGAAATCGATGCCGGATCACCACAAGCGCACCGCACAAGCCCACGCTGCCCAATTCAGCGAGCAGCATCCTGCTAGGCTCGCAGCACAGCCCAAAGCAGCTCTCGACTCCTGCAGCTACAATTCTGCTTGCATCGCTCTTCGGTTGACAGATCGATCGACATTTACACGCGTTTCGTCGGGGCCCCGCTCCTCCACCTCCAAGCTTGCCCGTCATCCTTGCAAGAGTGTCGAAAGCCGCTCTTAGCACCTCACGCAGATCCAGATACATAATGCAAGCATGGGGCAGCGTCTCGAGGGCGACCATTCAGCTAGGAGTGCGGCAGCAGCAGCAGCGGCAGCGGCAGCAGCGGCGGCAACCAGCAGCGCCAGCAGCACGACGTGAGCCGACTGCCCAGGCAGCAGCGATCAGCACGTCTGCGCTTGGGCATGTGCAACAGCCTTTGTGCAAGGGGCAGCTAGCAGGTGTGTCAAATCCTAAGCGGAGAGACGTCCGAGCAGCTGCCGCCACATCTGGGGACGGAGGCAACGAGGCAGCGGCAGCAGCCAGCAGCACCGACGATGGCACCTACGCACGGGTCGTGCTGCCCACTGCTCTGGCGCTGCTGCTGTGCAACATGGACCGCATATGCCTCAGGTGAAGCAGAGAGAGAGCTGCAGTGTCCAAGGGGCTGGGCTCTTTGCTGCCAATGACTGCTGGTCTTCTGCTTGAGTGCGTCTCTCTTATCACTTGCGCTGCCGTCCGCATGAGCCCGTCCGCATGACGCAAAGCAGCGCCCTGCCAGTGTGCGATCCTCCGTGAGAGCCTGCGTACAACCTTGCCTTGCTGCCCATGCTGCCCATTGCCAACAGGGAGGCGCTCCTGCTGCCCTGCCCTGGGCTCTCTGTGCATTTCATGCCTCGCTTGTGATGTCTTGGCTGTTCCCTGCGGCTCTGCCAGGCCCCCCCTGGGCTGGCCAGCAGTCCCTGACACAACCCTTGGTCGCCACACGCTGTCCGTGCTGCCCCCACCCCGCTGCCCCCCCCCTGCAGCGTGGCCATGCTGCCGATTTCGCAGGAGCTGGGCTGGGCGCCAGGCGTGCAGGGCGTGGTGCAGTCGGCCTTCCTGTGGGGCTACCTGGCCACCCAGCTGCTGGGGGGGACGCTTGCAGACAAGTACGGAGGTGGGCCGGCGAGCTGCGCACCGCGCCGGTGTTGTAGTGCAGCGCGGCGCGGCCCCTTGGCAGGGGCGCTCGCTGGCAAGCCAGGGGGCGCGGGCAGAGGGCAGGGGGCTGGGCACCAGCGTTGCCTGGCTGGGGGTTGTCCATTGCTTCTCCCGGCAGGTTGCCGGGGGCTCGGGCATCGCCGGGCCTCCTCTCGCCTGTTCCCCACTCCGCGGGCCTTCCCCGCCCCCGCCCCAGCTGCGCCCTCCAGCTGCCGCCCCCCACTCCCCGGCCCGCAGGCAAGCTGGTCATGGGCGCGGGCGTCGCGTGGTTCTCCACCGCCTCGGCCCTGCTGCCTGCCCTGGCCATCACGCCCTGGACGGCGGGCGCGGGGCTGACGCTGCCCGCGGTGCTGGCGTCGCGCTTCCTTGTCGGCTTTGGGGAGGGTGAGGCGCCCGGCCTTACAGGCACCCGGCTGCGGGCCCTGCAGCACTGCTCGACTGCTCCGGCTCAAGCGGCAGGCGCCGCCCCGGCTGGGCTCGACGCCTCCCACCTGGCCCCGCGCTTGTGCAGGCAGCCACCAACCACCCTGCAGCCTCTGCTTGCCTTGGGCCACCGCCGAGCTGCTGCTGCTGCCGTACCGTCCTGGCCGCCTGCAGCCCACCCTTGCTCTGTTGGCGCCGGCCACGCCGTGGCTTTTGGGACCTGGCCTCAGCTGTGCGCCCTGCCATGCCCGGCCTCTGTCTGCCAACCTAACCAACCCAACCAACCCCGCCCTCCCCAGGCGTGGCCCTGCCGGCCATGAACAACCTGATCGCCCGCAACATCCACCCCTCCCGCAAGGCCACCGCCCTGGGCAACGTGTTCACCGGGTTCCACACAGGCAGGGCGCTGCGCGCAGGGCGCGCTCACCGGCGGCGCAGCGCCGCTTGTGCCAGCTGCTCCCAGCCTTCATGACGCGTCAGGCCTGGCGACAAACATGTGCTTGCGCACAGAGGCATCTTGCATGTGACGGCACCGTTGCAGCAGCGCGCAGCGCCCACGTGGCGCCCGGCGGAACCCTCTCGGCCCCCGCTCGCCTGCAGGCAACCTGGTGGGCCTGCTGCTGTCGCCGCTGATCCTCCAGCACTACGGCTGGCGCGCCCTGTTCTACCTGTTTGGCCTGGCTGGCGCCCCGCTGCTGCTCATGTGGGCGCTGGTCGTCCCGGGGCGCAAGCAGGAGGCGGGCAGCGGCGGTGCGGCTGGGGCGGCAGCAGCGGCGGCAGCACCAGGCAGCGGCAGCAAGGTGGGCGTGCTCACGCTGCTGAGCAAGCCTGCGACGTGGGCCATCATCATCGCAAACTTTGGTGAGCGGGGCTGAGCGGGGCTACACAGTGCAGGGAGGGCAATGGCGGCAGGTGCAGGCAAGGATGACGTGCCACTACCAAGGGAGCGCTTGCTTGACGACTGCTCGCCCGAACGCCTTTCCCGGCCCTGCAGTCAACCACTGGGGCTACTTCATCTACCTCAACTGGATGCCCACTTACTTCTACAAAGTGCTGGGTGAGCCCTGCATCAACGAATGCTAAAGACAGAAGATCAGCACTAGCTGGCATCCTTCCGAGCCAGCGCGTGCGTGTGCATCCGGGGTCCGGCGTGGAGCCATGGCTGGCGTGATCATGTCGGCACTACGCGGCACTGCGCCGGGGGCGAGAGAGCGAGGAATAGCGAGCCGGCGGCCTGACCAGCTGCGCAGCACAGGGCAGCTGGCTGTCCTCTGGCCTCTGCGCTGACCCCCGCGCCTGGCCTGCCACACTGATGCCCCTGCCAGGCATGGACCTGCGGGCCAGCAGCCTGATGAGCTTTGTGCCCTGGGTGGTCATGGCGGTGGGCAGCACGTGTGCCGGCCTGCTGGCTGACGGACTGGTGAGGCTTGCCCCTCCTCTGCTCGTGGACTTTGCCTGTGCGATACAGCCGCTTCGGCGTGTTACCTGTGCCCTGCAGCCGTGCTGTTGTGTTAGCCCGGGGGGGCCATTTCTCTCACTGTTTTCCCGCCCAGACTGGGCCAGTTGAGCAGGTGCCCTGCCTGCTTGCGGCGGACCTGGGTGTGCGTCGTCGCGAGGGCGACCGGGGTTGCAGCCGCTCTGCACTCAGCCTGCCCCTGGGGGCCTGCCCCCCGCCTCGCAGGTGCGGCGCGGCGTGCCGGTGCTGCGGGTGCGCAAGGGTATCCAGACCGCCGCTTTCCTGGGCCCCGTGCTGGCGCTGACCGTGCTGTCCAACCCGGGCATTTCGCCGCCGCTGGCCCTGCTGTGCATGACCGCCGCGCTGGGCATCACCTCCCTTGGTGAGCCCCGCTGGGCCCGGCCTCGGCTGGCTGGGCTGGGGGAGGCGAGCGGGTGCCCCATTGCTGCACGCACACCACTGCTGGTTTGTGCTGCTGCTGCACACCCCAGGGCCCCTCCTACAGTGTGTAGGATTGTCGTTGCAGCAGGGCATGCATCCAGTGGAAACCCTCACTCAATCAGCTCGTCTTTCTGTCGCGGAGTCTGGCATGACCTGCAGAACCCTCGCCAAGCAGGCGCAGCGTGTCCTTCCTGCCCTTGACTGGCGCCGAGCCGCCCCCTCCCCTGTGCTTCCTGCCGTGCAGGCCAGGCCGGCTTTGTGGCCAACATGAGTGACATCGCCCCGCGGCACGCGGGCCTGCTCTTTGGCCTCTGCAACACCTTTGGCAGCTTTGCGGGCATCCTTGGGGTGTCTGGTGAGGTGCCCCTTTGAGCCATGCACTGCAGTGGGTTGAGCAGCAGCGGAACATGACTGGACTGCAAGGCCAGGCAGGGACGTTGGGGGGGCGGCATGGGATGCACCGCTCGTGCTGCACGGAGCAGACTCCTGCTTGGGACAGAAGGCATCTGTACAAAGCAGGAGGCCCAGCTCTTTGGCTTTCCCACTCCTGCCCGCTGCCCCGCAGTCTGCGGCTTTGTGCTGGAGCGCACCGGCTCGTTTGCCCCCATCTTCCAAGCAACCGCGGCCCTGTATGTGCTGGGCACGATCGTGTGGAATGTGGCAGCTCGCGCAGACCCTCAATTCGACTGAGCTCAAAAAAGCTGCAGGTACCTGACGGCATACTGAGAGCATTCCTGACTGAGTGTTGCATTGACATACCTTGCATTTCCTGTTGCCTGGATCATGCCTGCACGTCTTATGCAGTCTCCTGTTGCATAATCAGGCCCGCAGTGCCTGCATGATCTGGCCACGGGACTTGGGCAGTGCCAGCAAGATTGGCATGCATGGCGGCAGTGGTGTGGTCACTGACAGCCCTTAGACTGCATGTGCGCTCGCGGTTTATTACTTGACCTTGCACTGCTACATCTCTGTCAGCGCCCAACCCAGCAACCAAGCGCCTTGTGCCACCGGCCGGCTGAACGACCCAGCCTTAGTCAGCACTTTGAAGCGCCGGCCGTCCAAGGTACTCGAAGAGCAGGCAAATTCGATTGAAGGCGTTGGCAGGCGACCGGTGAGCCCTTTGGAGGTGCTGTCGTGCAGCCGACTCAAGTGTGCATTTTTCGCTTGCTTTGCTCCTCATGGATGTGGGCTGGAGCCCCCGAGCATCCATAAACTTGAGCATTACGAGGCGATGTCTCGCGCCACCTCCCAGCCGCCACCTGCTGCCAGCGCCGCCGCCTCGCTCGTGCCCCTTCCGACTTGCTGCCCTAGTCCAGCGCCTCTTCTGTCCCGGCGCTTCTATTGACGCTTGTGATGGCTCCATAACCTTTCAGAGCTCTCGCATCACAGCAACGGGTGCCCTGGCTTTCACCTCACCTGCCCGCCTGCCCTCCCTGCTGGCTCCTGTAGCTGGTCTGTGAGCAGGGCCTGGAGCAGCGGAGGCGCCGCCATGGACTGGCCAAAGCTGCGCGCCAAGCTGCACAAGCTGTTCATCGACCAGTTCCTGCTCATCTCCTACTTTGTGGCGGCCCTGATCGCGCTGACGTGGCCCACCCCGGGCAAGGCGGTGCTGTCGCTCGACGTGAGCCGGAGCCGAGCCCAGCTGGCAGGGCTGGGGGGAATCCGAGGACCCCAGCAGAGCTGAAGGCCCCTTCCTAAGTAGCTTTTGCTTCAGGCTGCATGACCCCAGCCGGCATGGCCCACACCGGGGCACATGGACAGCTTTTGCTGGGTGTGGGTGACCCTCCAGCCCAGGCTTGTCGGTGCCCCGAGGGCCCAGCTGCGCAGCAGCCGCATGAGCAACCGGCCGTGCCGCCCTGCCTGCCTCCTGCACTGCAGTTCTCCGTCAACGGGCGCAACTACCAGGTCATCAAGACCCTGAACATCATGATTGGTGAGGCCTGGCGCCGCGCACGTGCAGCTTGCGGGCCGCGCACCGCCACTGCGCCGCAGCCGTGTGCTCAGCCGGCTGACAACGCCCCCGCGCATCAGGCTGGAACCCCTCTCTGTGTATGCGCACCCTTGCAGTGTATCGCTCGTCGGCACCGCGGGTCACCACGCCTCGCATGCCCCCCCCCC
>KQ481955.1:222764-235716 GCA_001430745.1 Auxenochlorella pyrenoidosa
CTTGGGCGCTTGGAGTTTGGTTCGAAAATCAGGCACACTGCCGCATGCCTGGCTCAGCAACGCACACACTGCGATGTTGACCGGTCAGCACCGCCCAGCCCTGCACCAACTCCGCGAGCAGCCTGGGCGGGCACCCACCTCCAGAATGTCAAACCGCTCCTGCTCGCCGGCCGGCTGGTAGCTGCTCACCAGCTCCAGCACAAAGCACTGCGCCCAGTCGCTGCGGGGCAGGAGGTTGGCAGGGAGAAGGAGCGGCATGGCGATTTTGCAACAGGCCACCAGTTGCATGACCAGGCCCGCCCACGCGTCAGTGTACAAATATCCCCTGCTGCAAATGGTAGCCCGGGCCTCAGTGCCAAGCCTCAAACTGCTTGGCCACGCACACATCTCCTGTCAGCTCGAGGTGAAGCAAGAGCAGTGCAGGTTGGGCCATTTGACAGTGGCGGCCAGAGCTGCGCTTCCCTCCAGAAGAGAGAACCCACAGACGGGCGCTTGCCTGAAGGAGCGGATGTGGTTGAGCAGCGAGATGACCAGCTGGCGGGTCACGCGCCCCTCCAGCATGCCCGCCTGCTGCAGCACGTACAGGCAGTTGGCGACCACCTGCACGCGGCATGCAGCACCACGGCACGTGGGTCAAGAGGTGGCGCAGCCTCTCATCTCATCTCGCACAGAGCGGGTTAGTGGTATGGCTGGGGCTGGGAGCCGCCTGCATGACGTGGCAGGCGGTGCGAGCAGCAGCTTCCTGCTGCAAAAGCGGCCGTGCAGGCAGGGAGCAGTACGCACTGGCAGGCGCGCACCTGGGGATCGCTGTCGCTGGACAGCAGTGTGTCGACCCGCTCCAGCAGGCCGCGCATGCGCACGCCTGCACAGTATTGGGCGGCCAGGCATGCAATGCGGCAACCGGTGGGCACGGCGCAGGACACCAAGTCAAGCAGAGGCCCACTGCGTGAAATCGGCGCCTGGCTGGCAGGCAGACGCGTGCAGAAGTTGCCAGAAACACTGGAGGCACGCGGCTTGTGGAGCAGCAAGACGCGGGGCACAGCAAACACAGCATGCAGCGATAGGACCAGAGCATGTCCAGCATGACCCAGCGCACCCGCCGGGTCCTGGTGGAAGCACTTGAGCACGCCCATCACCGCCGCCTCGCGCACGTAGGGGTGGGCATCCCGCAGGCCGGCATCCACCGCCTGGAACTGCGCGGCACAGGTGGAAACACGGCCCAAAAAGAGGCAGAGCGGCCCTCAGGGCTGCACCCAGGCAGCACCAACCGCCTGAGCGCCGCGCAGGCCAGCACGCCACATGGAGCGGCCGCCAGCACCAGTGGGAGCAGCTGCCGCTCCGTGCGCGCTCCCAAGACCGTACCCAGGCATGCACATGGGCTGAAAGTGGGCAGGCCCGGCCTCTCACCACATTCTCCATGAGCTCCGGCACCCGCAGGCTGCACATGCTGCGCACCGCCAGCCCGCGAATTGTGGGGTCCAGATCCTTGCAGTCGTTCAGCAGGGTCTGTGGGGCGTGGGAGGGAGGCATGGTGGCAGTGCAGCCTGGCAGGGCAAACGCCAGTATGCTTCAGCTTAATCGGAGGGCTCGAGCAGCCAGGCACACCTCTTCCTAATGCCAAGCGAGAGGTGCTGCAACGCAGCTTTCACGGTGCCACGTCACTGCCGCCACAAGGCCCCTCTGCTCTTGATGTGGTTCTTGGCGGGATTGTGGCCCCCGCACCTGCACCACCAGCAGCGCCACTGCCGCGTTCTGCCTGGCCGCGGTGCGCAGGTACAGGTAGAGCATCTTCTTGAGGGGCAGGTCGTGCTTGGAGAGCGCGACGCACTTGGTGGCGGGCACAAAGGCGGCCGACATGTCGATGCCCTGGGTCATGTAGCGGATCAGCTTCTGCGGGGCAGCACATGTGGGGCGAGCCGCACCCAGAGTGCATCAGCGCTAGGGGAGTCGATCCCGGCAGCAGCAAAGAGTGGGATGGCTCGGGGAGGTGTCGCCCGGCTGCATAGAAGCTGCCTCACAGCGCCAGAGGGGCAGAACTGAGCTACCCCGGTGGCGTTCTGGGCGAGTGGCGCGCACCTGGAAGCAGTCGCGCTTGTTCTGCACCACGTCTGGGCGCGTGCCGCTCTGGGCAGACAGGTGCTCGAGGGCATTGATCACCTCGTGCACCTCCCCCTTTGGCTTCTTCGACATTGCAGCTCACTGGCTGTGCTGCAGGAAGGCAGCTTGGGCAGGTTGGCCAGTGAGATGCGTCTATCCTATGGACTGGTGCCGATCAGCAGCAGCAGCGGCAGCAGCGGCAGGCAGCGGTGGCGGCAGGAGCAGTCGAGCAGCCAGCTGTTCCCCGCCGCGCCTTCATGACAGTCCGGCACAGTTGGAGCCTCACATAAGCCGCACCCAAGCCCTCTTTCGCTCCCAGGAAGGCAGACGCGATCCGGAGGCGCGCCGGCAGCTAGCTGCTGGGCTGGCGATGCTTGCTACTGGCCACAGACTCGATCGCGAATGGACAACAGGTCAGCCGATGTGCAGGCCACGAGCGGTGCTGCCAGCAGAGCGGGGCTTGGAGGGGCTGCGAAGGTTTTAAACAACTTGATCGAGCGATCGGTGACACTGGCGAAGTCGCCGAATCCTGAAAGAGACGCCACTGCTCGCGCTGACCTGCCTGCACTCGTCGGGCGCCGTCGCTCCCTCTTTCGGTTCCTTGCTCCTGTCTTTCTCTAACTTACCTACGTCCAATCATGTCGTCCGCCCAGAGACCAAACAAACGGGGCTCCGCAAGCGCGCGCCCGCAAGACGAGGACTCCTTGCCCCCTTCCTTGGACGTGGAGGCGCTGGTGCTGTCTGAGAGGTGCGTGTTGGTGTGTTTGTTGGTGCGCAATTGGCTGAGCTCCCCGCCTGCGTAGCCGACCGGCAACCGACAACGGCGGCGCCGGCGCCCTGAAGCCCACAGCCATCTCTGTCTTTAGCGGCCCACCAACTCCGCCTCGACGGCTCGCTGGCGCAGGACACGGCGGACTGCTGAGCAGCTGGCGGCCGCGAGTGCTGCGCTGCAGGAGCTTGCGGCAGAGCATGCGGCACTGCAGGAGCGGGCGTGTCATGATGAGCGGGAGGGACGTGAGGTGGCCGCCCTGTTCCGCAAAGAGATGGCAGCCAAGGCAGAGGCGCTCGCGGGTGCCCGCTCAGAGGTGGCAGCGGGAGCAGCAGCGCTGGCAGCAGCACAGGATGCCGCGGCCCAGCGAGAGGCTGCGCTACATGCCGCGTTTGACATGGAGCGGCAGGCGCTGGTTGTGGCAGCAGGGGCGCTGCAGGCTCAGCTGGATGCGGTGGCGCAGTGGCGGCAGGAGAGGGAGGAGTCGCTGACAGCGATGGATCGTCTTCGCCAGGAGAATGCACGCATTCAGGAGGATGCTGGGGAAAAGGCAAGTCTCTGAAAAAGCGTGTAGCTTTCCGTACTGGTCGGCAGGTGATGGCCTCTCTGCTGTTGAGCCGGCATTGAAAACACTATGCCTGGGTCACAGACAGCAGGGCATGTCCTTACAGTTGGCAGCAAATCTGCTGCAGTTCTCCACTTTGCCGCACCGCCCTGCAGGTGCGCGCTCTGCAGCGGCGGCTGTATGAGCTGGGGCATGGCCACGGGGACGAGGGCGATGGTGGCGGGCGGCCAGGCACTGGCAGCAGCGAGGAGGAGGGCGGTGGCGACCTGTGTCTTGAGGCCGGCCTGCACCGCCTGCTGGCGCAGAACCGCAGGGCGGCCGAGGAGGTTCGGCAGTACGGCCAGGTGCGGGGCGGGGCTGACCAGGGCATGGCACTGGAAGTAGGGTGGCTGTGCGCAACCCGGGCAGCTGGAGCTGGCACGTGATGCAGCGCCGCAAGCAGCGTTCGGCATGTCAACCGCAACGAAGCGCTCGTCCTGGTGCCTGTCAGGCGCATGACTGCATTTGATGCGAGGGCTTCCACGGTTTGAGCAAGGTGGACGTGCCAGGCTTGTGCAGGAGGCGGAGGAGCTGCAGAGGGAGATGAAGGCGCTCGAGGCGGAGCGGGCCGCCCTGCTGCGCGACGCCACGCTGGCGGGCGAGATGGAGGCGCAGTATGCAAAGCGCGGCACGCTGCAGGTGGGAGCTGCCATGCTGTGGGGCGCACGCGGGCAGCCAGGTGCCAACCTGGCTGCATCGCATGCACCGACAATGGACACCTGAACCGCCGCTGGTGGGTGGTCCCAAGTGTTGCCAGGAGTATCCAGCATTCCCAAACAATAGCTAGTTTCATCAGTGCCATTAGCCCTGCTCCACGTGCTCCACGTCCCCTCAGGCCCGCGAGATTCGTGACCAAAAATCCTGGATCACCTCTTTGGAGAGGGGCCTGGCGCGCATGGCGGCAGAGTTTGAGGCCGAGAAGGCGGCACTGGAGGCGGGGCTGCGCGCTCAGCTGGCGGACGCTGCCGGGGAGCACAACGCGCTGCGCAGGTGGGGCTGCACGTGCCTGTGGAAGGCACCGCCTGCTGCACGAACGGGTGCCTGCCTGATGTTGGCAGCCATGGTGATGTGTCAACAGAAGGCTTCCGGGATGCTGCACAGCCGCCTTGTGCTATGTTTGCACCGCGTGCACCATGGGGCGAGGCCCACGCATGGAGCTGTCCCCCTTTCCCCCAGCAGGCTGCTCCAGGTGCGCACCAAGGAGCTGCGGCAGGTGCGCCGGCTGGCCCAGGAGGTACTGCTGCAGCGATCCGATGTGGAGGCCTTTTTGGTGTCAAGCATCCAGCAGGTGCGGGCAGAGATGGCGGCGGAGGCAGCAGCAGCGGCAGCAGCAGGCGCGCCCAGCGCTGCGGCCCTGGGGCAAAGAGCTGGCGGCGCTGTGCAGGCACCAGCGGGGTCAGCTAGCAGTGGCGAGCTTGCCTCCAGCAGCTCTTTCCCGGCAGGCAGTGGTGCAGGGCCCGGTCTGGGCCACGTGGCATCGGTTGCCGATGCAGCAGTGCCTGACGACCACGACGGCATGAGCAACGCCAGCAGCAGCAGCTCTGGCGACTGTAGCCAGGTGCAGGCTGGCACGGCTACTGCAGCTGCAGCAGCGGCTGCGGGCGACGGCAGCATCAGCACGGGCCGTGGCACCACCGGCCAAATGGACATCAAGCAGCTGAGCTGGCAGGATCGCGAGCGCATCCTGCGCCTGCTCTTCGCCAAGATCAACCGGGCCAGTCAGGTGAGGGCAGTGTATTCTTGAACTTTCAGTGGGGTGATCTCTTGGTGGTTTGCCTCATGCTTGGGGGAGTGCTGGATAAGGCTCCTTGCTGGGAGAGCTCACAGCACCATCGTGCACCTTACCTCGTAGCGGCCCCAACGCCTCAACCCCTGCCTGCAGCGGCCAGTGGTGCCTGCGGTGGTGCGTACTCAGGCGCTGTCCGAGACGCAGGCAGAGGCGCCGCCACTGCCGTCGCTGCGCGGCCTGGCCACCGAAGCTGGCCCGGCCGGCCTGGCATGATGCCATGACTGCTCAGATTCCTGCAATATGTTCCTGCCCTCCCTTGCAATCGATGTTTGGCTACATCTAGCAGCATTGTGGAATCACCTGTGGGCAGCCTGGTCAAAGAGCCAGGTGACAAAACTGAGAGAGCTGCGCACAATCGAGCATACGAAGCAGGCGAAGCAGAGATGCAAACTGCAGTAAAAGCGCAAGGCGGGGTCAGCGAGAGCAATGAAAGAGAGCGCAATTGTGTATGAGGAGCTGAAAAGCAAGTATGGCATGCATTTGTCAGTGTCAAGGGAGCAAGAATAGGAAGGTCTGGGCAGATGGATCATGAAGGAGGGCAATATGGCATGGGTCAGGGGCACACCCGCCTGGCGCGGATATTTGGCAAAGCCGGATCGAGGCCTGGAGAAAGCTGCAGGATCTTACTGCGGGCGGGCCGGCCGCTGCCTGCCCGGCCCATGGCCCAGCGGCCCTCACTGCGTGAGCGCGGCGGTGATGTCGGCGATGCTGAAGACATACCAGTCTGACAGCTTGGCCACGTTCTCGCGGTACACCACGCCGCCATACCTGCAGCATACGTGAGCCAGAGGGGGGAAGAGATGTGCGGAGGGCGTGGCGGTGCATGGTCGGGCATCCCCAGCAGCATGCTGAGCTTGGCACTACGGCGGAAAAAAGCTGGCAGGCACGTGACGCCATTCCATGCTTCTCCACGCTGCAGGCCGCCAAAACCTGCATGCTGCACCGGCGCGCACCCGATGAAGGCGTCTGCGCCGCCCTCGGCCCGCGCCTCAAAGTCCGTGATGCCATCCCCAACCATCACCACCGTCTTGAAGCCGTGAGTCTGCAGACAAGAGCAGAGCAAGAGGGAAAAGACGCGGTCCATTAAGCAGAAATGTAAGGCACAATGGGTGCATGCTGGCGGGCGACATTGGGGCCACACAGCACAGGCCTGCAAGCCGCCGCAGACACCTGCTGCAGCGTGGCCCCTGCATGGAGCCATGCCCTCCACCCAGGCGCACGCCGCGCCGAGCACAGCCCCGCACCTTCTTGATGTGCTGCACCGCCTCGCGCTTGCCGCCAGACCGCGAAGGGAACTCGCTGGGGTCAAAGCCGTCGTACGCGCCGTCATGCTGCAGCCGGGGGGGGGGGGGGGGGGCATGCATGCACGGCGTGCGTGGGCGGGCAGCACAGACAGCGCTCCTGCTGCGATGCCATGCCTGAGGACCTCCAGGCCGGACAGACTGGCAGCTGTGCCAGCAGCGGGTGGAGCAACAGAGGCAGCGGGGCTGTGGCGCACGCGCCTAGAAGGTCCGCTCACATCAAACAGGATGGTGTTGGCAAACACGTGGTCGACCGGGATGCCCAGGCTCTGCAGGGGCGCAGGAGGGAAAGGAAAGCAGCGAGGGGGCAGCGGGTTGGGCGAGGTTTTGGCGGCGCCGCGGCCACTTGCAGTCAACACAGAGGCGCGGCCGCTTGGTGCAAACGGCAAAGGCGCAGCCAGACGAGGACCAGCATGGCGCGTTGCGTGGGGCAGCAGCACATGCCCTATCTCCCCGATCGACTGCTATGCAGGGCGCAGCCCGTGCATCAGCCAAAAGGGCTGCGCTAGATGCACGGCCCGCGCAGCGCCGGGGCGGGCGGGCTCACCTCTGCGATGGGGTGGATGACGATGCGGAAGCCGCCCGACACGAGGAACACCTGCTTGCCCTGGGCCTTGAGCGCCGCCACTAGCTCCGGAATGCCCGGGCTGATCTGTGGCGGGCAGGGATGTTGAAGGACTTGCCGGCTCGTTTCCGCTGAGGGAGCGGCTCATGTGTGCGTACGTGCACCAGCACCGGGCAGGCTCGATAAAGCGGAGGCTGGCCTGAGTGGCACATGGATGCGTGTCGACCAGCCGCCAGCCGCCAGCCGCCGGCAACGGGCGCCGCGCATCCGGCCCGCAGCCCCCCGCAGTGAACCAGCGCAGCGCACCAGCGCAGCGCAGCGCGGCGCAGCGCACCTTTGGCGGGTGCCCCGCCAGGAAGCGCTCCAGGTCGTCCCGCGAGGGGTGCATCACCCCCAGGCGGGCCGCCAGCGCATCCTGGAACAGCACGCTGCCGCCCATGGCCCTGCAGGCAGGGGGCGGCCGGCACGACGGGTCGCCGATGTGCACCGCTCCCCACTCCAGCGGCACACACGTGCTGCCTGCGCGGATGCAACCCTCAGGAGGCCGTGCAGGCCATGCCCTGGCAGGCTGCCACCCTGGGGCGCAGAGCGACGGCAGGGAGACCATGCCCGTGCATGCAACTGCCACGTTGCTTCAGGCTTGGCTCACTTGGCCGTGAGCTCCGCCACCTGCTCGCCCACACCCAGGAAGGCCGCAATCTCATCTATGGACTCGTCGGCGCAGCTGCGCAGGCAGACGGTGGAGGAGCGAGGATCGCAGCGTGAGGGGCGTGCAGCGGGAGGCACACAGCGCGTGGCAGGCACACGGCGCGGGGTGTGTGCGAGGCGCAGGCAGGCGGCGCAACATCAGACAGCCAGCGGCTCGACGCGCAAGCAGGCGGCGCAACAGCAGAGCGAAGTGCGCCTGGCAGGCGTGCATGCGGCAGGCATGGGTTGACAGGCCGAGGGTCAGCACTCACAAGGTGCTGTCCACGTCAAACGTGAAGGCATCCGCCGACCGCAGCAGCTGCAGCATCTCCGGGGTGGGCGCCAGCTTGACGCCTGCAGCCCGCGCCTGCTCCACCGCATGCGCCACCGCTGCAGAGCCGGACCGGGTGCGCCAGGGCATGGGTTGCGGGGCCTGAGGTCATACGTAAGATGTACTGCTGCGCTGCTGATGCACAGGCAGTACAAGCTGGAGGTGACGAGTGTGGCAAGCCGTGTGCCCAATCAGAGGTGGGTGCTGCGCCAGCCGGCAGAAACCCTCACCTGGCTCCACGCCTGAGCCAGTATCTGTGGCAGTCATGGATGCCCCAGCGCCATCCACGACGCTGCTGCAGCGCCACGCCTGCCGCTGCCGCTGCTCACGCGCGGCCTCACGTCGCTGGCACCAGGCAGCGCTGGTGCCGCCGCTGCTGGCAGCCGTGACGCGCAGCGACTGGCGTGCTGCCTGCGCACTACCAGCCTCCTTTCTGGATGTCACACGGCAGGTGCAGCTGCTCGGGCGCACAGAAGCAGCCGTCAAAGACATGCTTGGGTCAAGAGTTGCCCGCCAGCCACTGCAGGCACTATAACTGTTGCTGTAAGATCTTGCAGCGATCTTGTCAATGGTAGCAGGCACAGACGACTGTCCCATGGCAGGGCGCCTTCATGGCAGGCAGGGCGCGAAATGAAGATGCGGGGCCCGTTCTGAGAGCCTTCTGCGTTCGTCATCTTGTCATCCTTGCCATATATGTTGACCTGGAACGCTCCGATTGCGCCCGCGTGCCGTGTTCTTTTGGGCGATCGTCTGTGAGCCGCTATGAGCGGCAAGCGCGCCTTCCCCTTCTACTCAGAAGTGCAAGGATTCGAGCTGCAGCGCCGGCGGCTCGAAGAGGACCCCAGCAGGCGAGCGCCAGAGCAGTCGCTGCCAGCGGCGGCAGTGGCGGTGGCGGCACGATCGGCGCCTGCTTCATGGATGTCTGGCCTTGCCCGACATGAGGTTGCCGTCCCCTGCAGGGAGAAGGAGGCGCCCAAGGTCTGGCAGGCCCGTGAGCACTCCACATTGGATGACTACGATGCCATCACGGTGGGCCTTGGCGCTAGAGCAGCTTGTTCTGGTTCTCGGCAGGCTTTGCCGGATGCCGCTCCCTGCTAGGCACTGCTGGTCTCAGTGTCACAACCGTAATGGTCAATCGAAACCTGTTTGGGCCAACCTGTGCATGCCGCAGGGCGACACATATGCCGCGGCGGCGGCGGCAGTGGGCACCGACTTCCGGCAGTGGAGCGAGGCCGAGGTGCGGGCCTTCCTGGACCAGCGGGGGGAGGACTACGACGACTGCCCCGACTTTGAGGCGCTGGTGAGGGGCGGAGGGCGGGCGCAGGGCGGCCCGCGCTGGTCCTGGCCGGGGCGCTGTGCGCACCGCGCCGCCAGCCGGCTGCGAGCACAGGCATGCATACCTGAGGGGGGGCGGCCCCTACTGGCATGCTCCGCACCCACGCCACCCACCCCGCGGCGGCCGGGCACGCGCGGTGCCTGCCCACCTCTGCAGTGCAAGCGAGCAGCAGAGTGCGAGGCCAACACGGGACCAGCGCAGCGGCCCAGCTTGGCAGCGGTCGAGGGCGCGGATGCAGCAGCCGGGGGCGATGACGAGGTGAGCTGTGCCCCTGCAGCTGCCAATCCCCAGCTGCCCGGCCCGCCGTGCTGCGACGCTGGGCATGCGACCTGCTTAGCAGATGCCGCCTGCCCTGGGTGGCGTTGCTGTGCCTAGTTGGCCAAGTGGCTGCAGTGCATGCCTCATGCACCCTCAGGTGCTCAGCACTGCCAGCTGTGAGGCCGTCTTCAGCCCGCCCAGGCAGACCCCCAGACAGTTCGCAGCAGGGGTTGGTTGGAGAGCGAAGCCACCGGGCTCAAGGCTCACCCCTCCAGCTGCGCGTGACTGACAGGCTTGCTGTGCTGCCTGCCCGGCTGCCAGGTGGACCCGCTGGACGCCTTCATGGCGGAGATAGGGCAGATGGAGGAGGCGGCGCCGGCCAAGCCGCGGGCGGCAAGGGTGGAGGAGGAGGACCACGTGACAGACTTTGTCAAGGCCAGTGGGGCCGCCCGCTGCGCACGCCGTGCATGCGTGGGGACTCCAGCTCCCATGCTCCACCTCTGGGCCTGCAGCCTGCTGGTGCCCTGCCGTCTGTGCTGTCTGCACACACGCAGCCTCTGCCGTCGCACCACCCCGCAGGCGCGGCGCCGGGGCCAGCTGAATGCGGTATTTGTGGCGGGCGCGGCGGCTGGGCGGGCGCCTGGAGGGGACGCAGAGGATGTGTACAAGACGGCGGCAGCGGTGGATGCTGCCACAGGTAAGGGAGGCGCGAGGGTCTCCCCAGCCTGCCGTTTCATGCTGACGCCATCACTGCGCTGAGCTGCCCGGGGCGCCGGGGCTGGCGCGGGCCATGGCAGAGCTGTGAGCTGTCCATCCATGGGCTGTGCCAAGAACCCGTTGCCCTGCTGCTTTCTGTGCCCCTGGCATCTCCTGGCAGCCCTGGTGCCTGAGAGCTGCCCCCGGCATGTTCCCCCTTTCCTTTCGCTGCCTCTCAAGCAGGCGCCGGCGGCGGCGGCGAGTACGATTCGGAGGACGAGCTGGCGGGCAGGAAGAAGGATGTCGAGGCGCTGGCCGCCCTGGAGCACGATGGCATCGCCTATGCAGAGTTCAACAAGGACTTTTACGAGGAGGCGCCCGAGGTTGCGGCCATGACGCCCGCCCAGGTGCCCCTCCGCCGCCCCTGGCTGTCTTGTTGACTATCAGTTGTGGTCCTGTCGTGGCAGGCGCTTTAACCTGGGCTGGGCCAGCACGGGGATGGATAGGGTTGGCCGCACGGAAGGGCAAGCGCGTGAGCACGGCCCCACCCGCGTCTGCCATTCCGGCCGGCCAACTTCTGCCGTCTCTGCGTGTTGCTCATTGCGTCGGGCCGCACCTGCCCCTGCCTGGCAGGTGAACGAGCACCGGCGCCAGCTGGGCTGCCGGGTCAGCGGCTTCGACCCGCCCAAGCCGGTCAAGCACTTCTCGCAGGCAAGCGCTGCCCACCCACTGGTGTCGCCTCACCTGGGACTCGCCTTGCTGGAGGCGGGCACGCCTTGCTGGAGGCGGGCAAAGCGGCTGCCTGGCAGGCTGGGCAGCACCGGTGGTACGCCCAGCTGCGCCCAGCGGCTGCCAGTCAGGCATGGGCGGCATCGCTGGGTGCTCACTGCGCCCACTTGTTGGCTCCTGCTCTCCTGTGCTGCAGTGCGGCTTTGGCGCGCCGCTGGCCGCCGCCATCGCCAAGGCTGGCTACCAGCAGCCCACCGCCATCCAGGCGCAGGCGCTGCCCGCTGCACTGTCGGGCCGCGATGTGCTGGTGGGTTCGCAGGGGTTGGGGGATGGGAGGTGGGGTGGGGTGGGGGCCGGCCAGGCGGACGGTGGGCGCTGAGGGCTGCTTCAATTGCTGAGGCCCAGAAGGGCACGGCTCAGCACCTGACTCTGCGTGTTATGGTGCTGTGAGTGCTGTGACGGCGTGCCTGCATGTTTCTCAGGTAGGTGCGCGCGTGGGTGGGTCGCTCCGCAGCCTCCCCCGTGTTCATCCCTACCCACCATGCCGTGCTTCGCTGCCTGCTGCTGCAGGGCATTGCCAAGACCGGCAGCGGCAAGACGGCGGCCTTTGTGCTGCCCATGATTGTGCACATCATGGACCAGCCGGAGCTCCAGGCGAGCATGCAGGCCGCTGCAGCAGCGCTGGTCCCTGCTCTGCAAACCTCAGTGCTCATGTGCTGCCCCTGCACCCGCACCCGGCCCCGCAGAAAGGGGAGGGCCCCATTGGAGTGGTCGTGGCACCGACGCGCGAGCTGGCAGAGCAGATCCACAAAGAGACGCGTGAGCTGGTTCCTCACGTGCTCCTGCCTGCGCCGCAGTCGACAGTTTGCTTGCGTGCCAATGGCACTGCAATCGTCTGTCCTGCCTTTCTGCCGGCAACCATTGTCCTGCTTGTCTGCCCTGCCTCTCATGATGGGGAGTTTGCTGGCCTTGCAATAGCTCGATAGGAGCCCTTGCCAGCTGGCCTGGCAGCTCCACAGCTGCCCTGCGCCGTTTCTTGGCCACTTACATCCCGTGCTGCGCTGCTCCCGTGCGTGCAGGGCGCTTCAGCAAGCCCTACGGGCTGGGCGTGTGCGCCGCCTTTGGCGGCCTCTCCAAGCACCAGCAGTTCAAAGACCTGAAGGCCGGCTGCGAGGTGCGCCCAGCTGGGGACTGCGCTGCCTGCGCTGCGCTGGGCTGCAGCAGGAGTGCCGCAGACATCGCCAGGGGACTCGCCTGCTGCCCCTGCTCGCCTGCTTTGCTTGCCTGCTGCAGCGCCCGCGGCCCGCCAAGTCTTGCTACTTCCCATCCGCCTGTAGCCGCGCGCCATGCCTTGCCCGCCTGGCCCTCCTGCCACGGCCCGCCCCCTGATTGCATGCTCGCCCGCGCCCTCCCTTCCCAGGTGGCCATCTGCACCCCCGGGCGCATGATTGACCTCATAAAGATCAAGGCCTGCACCATGAAGCGCGTGACATACCTGGTGGGGGCCTGCCTCCCGGTAGCTCCTACTCTTCACTGCACTAGGCTGCCTGCGGCTGTCAGCTTCATGAGGGTCCTACAGCCCTTCCGTCTTGCAACACCCCTGCTTGCTTGCCCGAGCCTGCTGCCGGGGCGCCGAGCCTGAAGAAGTGTAAGGATCTGCGCTCGAGGCATTGCGTCGGGCCCAGTGCCGCCCGTGCCGAGGCCTGCTGCCCCTGTGTCGCTGCCCTGTCACACCCCCCCCCCATCCCCCCCCCCACCCCCCACCCCCACCCCCACCCCGGTCAACCCCC
>KQ481955.1:256527-273793 GCA_001430745.1 Auxenochlorella pyrenoidosa
TTCTGCTGGAGGGCACTCAAGCGGGCTGAGCCCAGGCGTGACAAGATCTGTGGTTGCCACGCTCTCCACCGTCCATGGGTTTTCCTGCCTTGCCCCCTGCTGCAGACCTGACGCCCGCCAACGTGCTGCTGAAGGGCACGCGCAACAGCGTGCGCGGCTTTTCCTGCAAGCTGGCCGACTTTGGGCTCAGTAGGTGTGGGTCGCCCTGTGCCCTTTCAAAGACCCGTGCTACGCACATGCCCTGCCAAGGGCAGCTGTCTTCTGCCTCCGTCTCCTCGCAAGGCAGGTAGACAGGCAAAAGCACCACCAGACCCCACCCACCTACCCCTGTAGGTGGGTGTTCCCACACCCCCAGCCCAAAGCAGCCCCCCCCCCCCCAAGATGCTGGATGGGCACGCCACCCACGTGGAGACGGGCAGCTACGACACCGCCACCCACGCCGCCCCTGAGCTGCTGCGGGAGGGCCGGCTGTCCCCCGCCGCAGACGTGTTTGCCTTTGGCGTGCTAGGTGGGTTTGAGCAGGCACTGTGCTGCGCTGTGCTAAGCTGAGCGGTGCTGCCCTGCACTCTTGACTGCTCGCCCTGTGTTGCTGCTCCCCATGCTCAGCCCCCAGCCCAGCGTGCCCCTGCTCTATTACCAGCGCCCCCCTGCCCACCCTGTCCCCGCAGCCTGGGAGCTGGTGGCGGGGGAGGAGGCGTACCGCGGGTGGCACCCCATGCAGATCGTCCTGCAGGTCACGCAGCACGGCACCCGCCCGCCCGCTCTGCCACACTGCCCACCCGCCCTGGCGGCGCTCATGGCGCGCTGCTGGAACGAGGCTTCGGCCGACAGGTGGGGCGAGGGGAGTGGGAGCCTGCTCTGCAATCCGCTCGTGGTCTGCCTGCCCGTGTAGTTTGCGCCAGCCCTGTCCCATCAGCATTAGAATTCCCTCCTGCAGGCCATCCTTCCGCGATATTCTCAAGGACCTGCAGGCGCAGCTGCATGTAGCGCGGCAGGCAGAGCAGGCAAAGCGGCAGGCAGCCCGTCCGCCCCGCCCCTCGAAAGTCTCTGCCCGCTGGTCTGGTGATAGCCACACAACCAGCTTGTCTTCCAGCGAGCTTCAACCACGCTGCACGCCAGCCTGCAGCCCAACTGAATGAGCAGGCAGGCTGGCTTCTCGATACTGCTGCCCCCGTTGACGCCATATGGCACTGTCAGCGGTGGGGGGTGGGGGATGGGGTAGCCACCACCACTGTCGGGCCTGTTATGGGCTCCCATTCGAGGGAGACCCTCAGCATGTAAACAGTATGCCAGGGAGTTTAGCCTTCTAACGGTCCAGGATATGCAGCCTTGCCCTTGACACCTTTTCTCGTCCCACGTCTTCAGCCGCTCAACCTCTGTCATGCTGCCAATTGACATTGACGTTGCTTCTGACTGCTATCTCCAGAGTTCTGTTCTTTCTGACGCTTGCCTTCTGCTTCTTGTATTCAGATCACATGTCAAATAAAATCATCGCTTTAGCTTGAGCAACACATTTGGCCACGCAGCCCGCTGTGCACGGCGCCTCCAGCCATTCGCCGCCAGCGCCAGCGCATTCAGTGAGGACTTGAGCTGGTTGCTGCTGTTCCTTCTCGAGGGATTCTGGAGCGCGCACCATCCTTGAGCACACCAAGCCTTTCCAGCCCGCCAGCAAGCAGCTGGGGTCGTCCCTCGCCGTTCGCAGTTCTCGCTTAGCCGACGTGCAGCAGACAGACATCGCCCCCGCTTATCTGCTGCCCTATACCTCCATGCTGGCGCTGAGGGCCGGCCCTGCGGGCCCTCTGGGAGCAGCGCCGTGGCGGCGCGGCGCAGGCGAGTCCTCTGATGAGTGTCTTGGCCGGCTGCGCTGCCCGCTCGTGCTTCAGCGCCTGTGCGCTGCTGCATGCGTGGTCTCATTGCCTGAACATGGTCTCATTGCTGGACGTGGTCTCATTGCCTGTTGGCAGGCCACAGGAGGCGCTCGTTGCTTGATGCACGCACATCTGCTGGTGGTGCTGCTCAGTCTGCGTTTGCTTGCGCTGGTTCAAGCTGCTCCCAACTGGAGCTGCTCCCAACTGGAGCTGCTCTCAACTGAAGGCACTCGTGACTGGCTGTTTCTGCGCAGGGATGCCAGCGCTGTCTTTGCCGCTACCCCACCGGCGCTGCCTGCGCGGCACGGCACCCACGGCCAGAACGAGCGGCAATGCGCCAGCTGCGAATGAGCCACCGGCCAGCATCCCACCTGCCGAACAGCCCCTCTCACATCGCGAGTGGATGAAGGTTGCAATCAAGGACATGGAGACGACGGTTGTCCTCCTCATCGTCATGTGCATGCTGGCCGGCAGCTGGGGCCTCCCCATCACGGCCACGTTCTGTGGCATCTTCGCGGTCCTCTCGGGCCTCACGGTGCTGATGCTGAAGGGCAGGTACTAGCGCTCCTGCAGCGCCCCTCTTCTGTGCCGGGACCGTGTTGTCGCCCTTTCCTGCAGAAGGAGGCTGACAGGGGCGGTACGCTGATCGGCTCCTGATCACCCAGCCCTGCACAGCGCGCCCCCGTGCCAGCCGCATGACCAGCGTTTGCCCCTGGCTGCGCCCACGTGCAGCCATGCGTTTTCTGCCACCCTCTTGTAAAACCCAACCGGCCAACCTGCATTCCAATGCAGCTGCTGGCTATTCCTTGTACCCAACTTCATGGTCTGCTCTGTTCACCGCCCACACCCTTCTTGCATCTGTCCGGGGGGGCCTTGGCTGCGCCGCCCTCCCTTGTATCCCTGCCTGCCAACAACTTTCATGCTCCAAGCTCAAGTACTTGCTTGCCCTCCGTTTGATGCATCGGAATTTTGCCTAAGCCCAGGCATGCTGCTTTCAAGACTACTGAAGACATCTTTGCATTGAAATTGCAAGCGCAGATGCGTGGAAGAGCTAAGAGCTAGGGCGTGTGTTCGATGGAAGATGCCTGAGGTGGAAAGCATCAGTGGCAGCCGGCAGTAAGAGCCACTGCTCCTGACTGGCAAGCACACTGCGGCGCAGATTATACTGGGCAGCAGAAAGCTCAATAGGGAGGAAGGGATTCGAGTTGGGTTAGCAGAAGGATTCCTGGTAGTGTTAGAATGGACCAAAGACAGGGGGAGGACAGCCCCGGATGGAGGGTTGCATTCCTCCAAGTCTGAGGGTGCATCCAGGGGACGGAACGTGCGTGAGGGTGAAAGCAACTGTCCTGCGGCAGAGAGCGTACGATGGGCACAAAAGGACGGTTAACTGCACGGGTTGAGTTCACAGAAAAGTATTCATGTATTAGTGCACCGAGAGGCTGGAAACAGAAAGCTGCAGGTCTACACGTCGCACAGCTGATACGTAAGAGAAGAGGATGTGTAAGGGGTAGCAAGGGCAGTGCTGCCATGAGAGCCAGAGGATGGGCTCGCAGCACGCAACCGAGATGCAAAAAGGAAGAATTCAAAGGGTTTCGAGGGGGGCTTAGGAAGGCCCCCCAGTGGAGGAAGGTCCCCAGTGGGACCCTTCGGGGTGCTTGTTCATCCATATTATCGTGCCATGTTGTCCTCTACGTAAGGCATGTATGAGAGGACCTCAATGTGCGCCAGCCATGGCATAGCCTCCCATCAGACAGCGGGCTGCCAAAGCTGATCGTTGCTGGCGCTGGCCAGCAGGAGAGAGGGGCTCAGGATGCGGTGTCCAGCTCGGTGGGTCCTGCTGGTGCCGGCTCACTCAGATGGACCGAGCTGCCGACGCTGGCAGGGCGGTGGCCGGCCAGGGGCTGCGGCTCCCTCCCCGCAGCCCGGGCCTCCCGCAGCTGCACCTGCAGGCCTGCGAGAATATCCGTGAAGGACGGCCTGCAAGAGGGAATACGGAGCGGCTGATTGGTCAGGGCTGGCGGGGTACACATGGCAGGGGCATGCAGGCTGGGCACTGCCCTGAGTGGATCGCAGAGCAGGCTCCCACTGCATTCCCCTCGCCCCACTTGTCGGCCGGCGCCTCGTGCCAGCAGCGCGCCATGAGCGCAGCCAGGGCGGGTGGGCAGTGGGGCAGGGCGGGCGGGCGGGCACCGTGCTGCGTGACCTGCATGATGATCTGCATGGGATGCCACCCCCGGTACGCCTCTTCCCCCGCCACCAGCTCCCAGGCTGCGGGGGCGGGGTGCGCAGGGGGGCCACAGGTGATGTAGGGGGGCAAGCTGGGCTGAGGGCTGAGCAGGGGGAGCCGCAACACCGGGCGAGCAGTCAAGAGGGCAGGGCCGCACCGCTCAGCTCGGCACAGCACAGCGCAGCACAGCACAGCACAGTGCATCATTAAACCCACCCAGCACGCCAAAGGCAAACACGTCCGCGGCGGGGGACAGCCGTCCCTCCCGCAGCAGCTCGGGGGCGGCGTGGGTGGCTGTGCCGTAGCTGCCCGTCTCCACGTGGGTGGCTTGCCCGTCCAGCATCCTGTGGGGAGGGAGGGCAGGGCATGGGGATGCTGGTTTGGGCCGGGGTGTGGGAATAGGGGCAGGTGAGTGCGGTGGGGTGGCGCTTCTGCCTGTCCGCCCACCTGGCGAGGAGAGGGATGCAGAGGCAGCTGCCCTTGGAAGGGCATGTGCGTGGCGCGGGTCTGTGAAAGGGCACAGGGCGACCCACACCTGCTGAGCCCAAAGTCGGCCAGCTTGCAGGAGAAGCCGCGTGCGCTGTTGCGCGTGCCCTTCAGCAGCACGTTGGCGGGCTTCAGGTCTGCAGCAGGGGGCAAGGCAGGAAAACCCATGGACGGTGGAGAGCGTGGCAGGCACAGATCTTGCCACGCCTGGGTTCAGCCCGCTGCCCTCTGGCACCAGACCCTGCCCCCACCCACCGCTGTGCATGATGCCCAGGGAGTGCAGGTACTGCATGCCGGCGGCAATGTCCAGCAGGCACAGGTAGACGGCCACCTGCATGAAAAGGGGGGCCAGCAGGCTGCAGGGATGAGCAATGGGTGAGTGGACGGTGGTGTGGGTGGTGTGCGTGTGCGTGTCTGTGGTGGAAGGGGGGAAGGCGGGCGGGCTGGCGGGCGGCTCGAAGAGTGCTTGCAACAAGAGCTGAATGTGACCTGTGCGCAGGACATAGGGGGTGCCCGCCACCTGCTGCAGCGCTGCCTTTATACGAGTGCAGAGCCCACCATGTGGGGACGCCCGTCGGGCAGCACAAGAAGCTTTTCGCTGAGGGCATCGCCCAGCGTGCCTCGCTCGCAGAACTGCAGAGACAAAGGAGCTGTGCGGTGCCCTCAGCCATTGCCGCACAGCAGAGCAGAGCAGAGCAGAGCAGAGCAGAGCAGAGCAGAGCAGAGCAGAGCAGAGCAGAGCAGAGCAGAGCAGAGCAGAGCAGAGCAGAGCAGAGCACAGCACAGCACAGAAGGCGGAGAGGAGCTTTTCAAGAAACAGTTCAGAGGCAGGCCAGCGCCAAGACACACGCTGCATGCAGCAGGCACCCGCCTCGCACCATGTAATCCCGCCCCTCATGACATGCAAAAAGGCAGGCAGTCAGTCAGTCAGGCAGGCAGGCAGGGAACGCTGCAACTTGCCTCAGACACAATCCACGTCTCGTACAGCCCAGGCTGCAGCGGGCCGTACGGGTCCTCCACCTCCACAGCCTCAGCACCCGACAGCAGGCTGCGCAGCAGGCGGGGCCGCGTGCTGCTGCCGGGGCTGCCGCTGCTGTACATCGCAGTGTCATCCGTGTCACACGACAGACGGATAGGCTTGGGCGCTGGGGGGCCCAGCTCCTCAGATCCATCCGAGGGCAGCAGGTCATCGCCTCGCAGCAGGCGAATGACCGACAGCTTGTAGGTGGTGATGCAGTTGGGGTGGGACACGCTCATGCTGCAGGGGGCAGGGAGTGGAGGGCAGGTGCCGCGGCCCTGCTGGGGATGCTAGGAGCTGTCAGCTGCAGAAGGCTGCTGCCCTGCGTTGTTTGCATGCCTGCACCAGCACAGAGCAGCGCTCCCTGCTGTCCAGCCCAGAAGACCACGAGAATGAAAGCAAGGTATGGCGGCTGCCGGACCCACCAGAGCAGGGGCTCGCGGGATACGGAGGCTGGCTCTCCGCCCATTACGCGATGCTCGACCACCTTGACTGCGGGCAATTAAGGGGCGTACCAGCAGGGGTATGCCAGCAGGGGGAAGCACCAGGTCAGATGCCACATTCATGCTGCATGCCCAGGTCGGTACCTGAGCCAGCTCGTGTGGCCCCTGCCTGCAATGCAGAGCTCACTCTCACCTGCCACCACGACACCGTTCCACCTGCCCTTGTACACACGCCCGTACGCTGCAAGAACGAGGAACGCATGGCTTGGGGGGACATTCGGGCAGGGAGGGGACAAGGCACCAGGGGTTCATGTAGGCCGAGAGCCTGGCGCTGCACAGCCAAGGGGGGCGGCCTCACCTCCCCTGCCCAGCAGCTCTGCCACGTCCAGGCCGTCGATCACGCCAAATCTGCGCGGCAGAGGGCGGAGGGAAGCTTCCGATCCATCAGTGCAGGAAGGCCGGAGGGAGGACACAAGACTGCAGAGCATGGTAAGGCCCTGCAGGCCATGTGGAAGACGGTGCTGATGCCCCGTGCCCAAAACCTCCCGCATCTTCAGCCCAGCTTTGAAAGGCTGTGCCATCCTTCAAGCCAGAGTGCTGGCCACTTGCTCGCCTAGTGCGCCAGAGAGCATCTGGCTGCCTCCCGCGTGCCTTCAGCCTCTGCGCCGCTGTGCCACGGGGCTCGCCCTCGCCTTCGCTGCCCTCGCTGGCGCTGGTCAACGCCGCCAGTTTGCTGGCGCTGACAGCGGACAGGCCGCTGTCTGTGCTGGCTGCATCAGAGCTACCCTGGGAGGACGACCCAGACTCCTTCCCCAAGCCGCTGCCGGCGGCGACAAACTGTAGCTTGCAATCAAGCTCTGCAAGGTCCCCCGATTCCATGCGGCCCATTGTGGCTGTGCGTGGCGTGATGGGCGACTGCTGCTTCGAGGCGCCTGGCTGACTGCGCTCGGCGGCCGGCGCTGATGCAGCTGCCGCCTCTGCCTCGGCTCGCCGCCTGCGGCGCTGGCGCCGGCGCCAGAGCACCAGCCCTGTCAGCCCTGCCAGCCCCGCTGCGGCAGCGGCGGCAGCAGCTGCTGTGGCAATCACCCAGGCGGGGGGTCTGCCAGCAACTGAGTGGCTTGATAGCGCCTGCTGAGCCTGCAGCTGTGCTGCCAGGCCCACGGCCGGGTCCTCCTGGCAAGCAATCACGGTGGCGTCGAAGGTGTAGGGGGTGATGCCCACTGCAGGGGGGGTCGCAGGGAAGAGCAGGGGCCAGGCCTTCAGCTGCAGGTGTGCTAGTGGGGCGGGGGATGCCGGGGCCACATGGAGGGGGACACATGCAGGCAACCCAGCAGGGCTGCAGCCACAAGGCCAAGCAGCCATGTTCACACCCACGGGAGGGGAATCCTCCTGTGACTGGATTCTCTGCTGGCTCAGGGGGCACTCATGTGCCATGCACTCAGGCGTACACCCACCCTGCTCCCGCGTGATGATGCTGCGGATGGGCTCTGGCTGCACAAAGTGGGTGGCGATGAGGTAGCCGGTGTCGCCCACATCCAGCACCGCCGCCTCGCCCAGCAGCTGCCGGGGGAGCAGTTTGGCAGGAGGGGCAGAGAGGAGATGAGATGGTGGCGGCCAAGGCGCATGTATGGGGCTGTCAAGACGGCCCAGGTCGGGTGCAGGGCCGGAGTCCCGCCCTCCTGGCGTAGTGTTCGCAAGACGGCCCAGATGGGGTGCAGGGCCGGAGGACCACCCTGCCGTCGTAGTGCTCAACCCTGGCCTGAGCAGCTTGCCTTCCTCAGCAGGCCCTTTGTGATGTCGGTGGAGTTGCGGGAGCATGGGGTGACGTAAGCCTGCAAGGGGGGGGACGGAGCAGTGCACCAAGATTTGCGGGGCCTGGGGCCGGGCACTGCATGTTCACCGAGTGGCGGCATGCTGCACAGATCGCCAGCTCCGTGGGCAGCTTGCTGCGGCGCATCTTTAGCCACTGTGCACTCCTCCGTGTCACCAGGACTGCCCTTCATGCAACATTCTTTGTACATGTCATGTCTGCAACCCTTCCAGCTTGTGGCCACATGCCGCCTGTGCACGCCCACTCCCTGCCAGCAGCTCGCCTGCACCGTGCAGTTGTAGAACAGCAGCTGGTGGCCAGCCTCGCCATCCACCGTCGGCCACAGCGGCGAGCCCACGATTACATTGGAGCGGTTGTTGATAGCAGCAGAGGGGGGTGCCATGCCTGCAGGGCAGGGCAGGGCAGGGCAAGGTGCATCGCGGAGGCAATTGGGTGGAGGGCAGAATGAGCCCATGTGGTTTGGGTGTCACGGCCAAGTACGCCGGGTTCTTGCCAGTGCCTTCACTCCTGGTTGGCCTCAGGAGCACGGCACCGACATGGGCAAGTGAGGCCAAACTCAAGCCCAGTGCTTGCTGCAGGGGGGCGTGCAGGCATGGCCAGAGGCTGCCATTGCGCAGCCTGCGGCTGGCGCTATTGCCAGGCACTCTGCACGGGATGGGATCACACGTAGGGCTGCCGCTTGGTGGGCTTGCCTTGCAGGAAGACTCGGCTGAAGGCCAGGCTGCTGTCGCCCAAGAGGTACAGCAGCTGGGGGCTGTTGCCCAGGGCCAGCACTGCAGGCAGGGGGAGGGTGCTGGGGAGGCAGGGCTGGGCCTGGGCAGCCATGGAGCTGCACGCACGACGCAGTGCTGCTTGAAGCATGGCGACGGGTGCGCGCGCATAGCCGAGAAGGCGGCACTGACTATCAACCGGCAGAAACAGAGTGAACGGGCCTGCTGCACACCTTCACGACCCGACGAGTGCCAAGCAGCCCCTCCTGGCGACAACTTCCCACGCACCGCGTGGCGATGCGTCGCTGCTCTCGACCAGCACGCTGCGCGCGCTGAGCACCAGCGGCAGCTTGAGGTCCTGCCAGTCGGCGTTGTGGAGGTCGATGTGGGCTGCAGGTTGGGGGTGCTGGATGGGAAGATGAGAACCAACGGCGGTGATGAGGTGGCTGCCCTGGAAGCTTTGGGCGTGGAAAGCATCGGCGGCGGCTGGCACAACGACCCTGCGGCGTCCAACTCTGCTGCCGCTCCACTGGCTTCAATTCCTGGCGAGAGGCGCCCACCTCCCAGCAGGATGCGAGACACGTCGGGCGAGGCAAGCAGTGTCAGCAGCTCGTTGGCGCTGCCTGCCACGCTGGTAGCGGCAGAGGGGTTGGTTGGCCGGGCAGATGCCTCAGCAGGGGTGGTGGGGGCCGGGAGCTGGCCGGCAGAGCTTTCGGGCTTGAAGCAGCTGACTGTTGTGTTGTCCCAGCTCCAGTGGATGTTGCCGGCTGCAGGGGGCGCATGAAGAGCACGGAGCAAGGCGCAGATGTTGTGGTGAGCGTGCGCAGCTTCGTAGCGGGCATGCTGCTGTGCATGCATTCCTGCTGCCGGCTGGACTCTAGCTCTCCTGCCCACCCGTGGCCCCCATGCATGCCCGCCCGCCCCACCTGGCTCGCTAGACGTGATGAACCTCACGGCATAGCTCCCCTCTATAAGCTGGCCCACAAAATATGCAGTGTCATTCAGGAGGGTCACCGCGTCGCTGCGGCCCAGCACCTGCGGGGATGGAGATTGGGGTGCGGTGGGCACAGCTGGTGGGGGGCAATGACTCAAGCAGCGGCCGGTGGGCAGGTGACGCGGGCAGGGGTTGCATGCCGTGCAGGACTTTCGTCCCTGCATGGTTAGCTGCCCCAGAGCCGGCCAGGCAGGCGTGCCCCCTGCAGCAACACAGTGCACTTGATTGCTGCAGGGGGCGTCGGGGGACCCAGCCGGGCAGGGGAGCCGGGCGCGCGCCCACCTGCTGCAGCGCCGACACTGTAAACCTGGTGGAGTTGGGCCCGCAGGAGGGGGAGGCAAGCCGGACGGTGCTGTTCCAGATGCCCATCTGGTGGCCGGGCTCGCCCGTCGTGGTCGGCCACAGCGGCCCGCCCACCATCTGTTGTGGGGACAGCGGCGGGTGCGAGTGGGGCTCGACTGTGCCAGTAATCATGTTCAAGTCCCGTGTGGCAACCCTCCCTCAGGGCCCGTTGGCCTCTTGGCAGCGCAATTTTGGTCCAGGGCTGCCAACCCCGTAAGCGGGCCGCATGCACCGCATGCACACACCCACGCGCCCAATCGCACCTGCGTGAGCATCCCGGCGGCAACGCCGGCAGAGGCAGGCGCCAGGCCTTGCAGCTGCAGGTTGTATGCAAAGAACGAGTGGCCCGCGGGGTGGTACAGCAGGCCGACCTCGCCGCCAAAGTCCAGCACTGTCTGGCTTGGGCCGGGCCTGGCGCCCGCCAGCACAACAGTGCGGTTGCCGCCGTCCAAAGGCAGCCAGGACTTGAAGGAGGCGAGGTCAGCAGGGAGGAGCAGGATGTCGTCTGCAACACGGACGTGCAGAGGACCAGGCGAGGGGCCTGGCGGTGGGGTTTGCGGCGACACCGGCGTCCGCAGGGTCACTCTGGGTGTATCCAAGGCATGACACACCACCAAGGGCCATGCACTCTGCTGGCAGGTCTGCCGATGAAGCAAAACAGTGGCAGGGAGGTGGCCGGCAAGACGGCGGCCGCGGCGGGCGGCAGGCCTGCCAGGCAGCCGCCGCGCAATCCCCTGCGGTGAGTCCAAGGCCAGCCCACGAACTGCTGCTGGGTGTGGAGGGCTCTGTCGCACCTGTGAGCGTGATCAGCTGGCCAACAGAGGAGCCGGCGGTGCTGTTGAGCGCCAGAAGCAGCTCCTGGGCGCTGCTGACTGCTGTGGACGCCTGCACCCTGTGGAGCAACTGCTGCAGGCCCCTCCCGGGCTGCCCTAGGCCCTGTTGCGCTGCTACCACCGCAGAGGCTGCCAGCAGCAGAGAAAGGACGAGCACAAGGCAGCCCCGCAATCGGGATCGCCGTTCCCTTGGCATTGTTGGAGGGCAGGAGTGCTGGCCAGCCCAGTCTGCAAAAGGGGCCTGTGGTTAGTAAGGGGCAGGGGAGGGGAATGGTCTCTTTCTGTTTGTGCGCTTCTTGGGGGTTGGCCTGGTGTATCAGAGGCTTCGATGAAAACAGCGGATAATATGCATGAGAAGGTTACAGCAGCTTCAAGGCGGCACCGCCCTGGCACAGCGCACCCAGCATGCACTGGCTTGGCGAGCGAAGGTCCACTTTTTGGGTCCCTTTTTGATCTGCTATGCAGCTGGCTTCTCTGTACATCGAAAGATACCAGGAGACTTTGAGGTTTTCACTTGCTGCCACAGCAGCCTGCAAAGTGCAGTTGCATGAATTGGCTGCGGTACGCGCCGCCGCTGCAGCTTTCCCACCCCCCTCCTCCCTTCTCTGCTCTAATGATACCCCCCTCACCAGCAATTCTACTGCACTCGACCTGTGCCGGCATGGCGCCAGTGCTCACATCATTGGCCTGAGGTGTAGCGCGACCTCCCTCCTCGGAAATGACCTGGTAACATGGACGACAGCTGGCAATCTGAAGAGCTGCTATGCTGCTGCCCCGACTGCTGCCCCCCGAGGCTCAGACGGCGCGTTGAGCAGCCGCTCCGGGGGCTGCCCCCGGCCAACCCGCAGCGCTGCCCCTGCCACGATCTCTGCCATGCTGCGGTATGACAGCTCCGTCACCCCCGCTATGTGGGGCGTGAGGTACACGCTGCAGGGGCAGAGGGGTGGGAGACGGCAGGAGCCGCGCAGACGGAGGGGTGATGATTTTGTCCAGGCTGTCCCGGCCTGCAGCTTATGCGGCATACCATTAACCACATCGGGGCATGCAGCAGCGGGGCGTCCCGCAAGTCCGACAAGCAGCTGCACAGCCAACCGCGGGCGACCGGGCGTCTCACTTGGGGTGTTGTGCCAGCCAGTGCTCGGGGTCCACAGGCTCGTGCTCCTGCAGCAGGGAGGGCGAGGTGCCGCACACAGGAAGAAAGTCAGCAGGGCGCAGGATGAGCAAGGCAGCACCCCAGATTGCTCGTCCACCTGCCAGGTCAGAATGCGCGCTCTGATGTTCCACTCGGGGTGTGCCTGCTGCTGCGGGCCAGGCAAAAGGTGCCCAGCCAGGCAAAAGGTGTTCACACTGCCGCCTGCAACAGCGACTCTCCAACAGGCACGGCGCCTGCAGCCCAAGCCCGTCCCCTCTCGCTGTCCCCACACCTGCACATCCAGCGCCAGCCCTGCTATCTTGCCGCTGGCCAGACCCTCCCGCATAGCCTCGTAATCCAGCAGGCCCCCTGCAGACGAGACGGAAGGCACGACTGAGGCAGACATCAAGGGGCGGTGCTGTTGCTCGGTCTGCTTAGGCAGGCTACAAGTGGCAGACCACCTGCTCGTGTGGAGCACGGAGCCGGGGTGTCAGCAGCACTGCCTGTGCAGTGCATCCGCTGCCGCCATCCACTCCCTGCATCATCGGAAGTCTGCCAAATCACCTCCCAGAGGTGCCCAATTCCCCAACTGCCCACCCAGCCCCATCGCCCTCGCAGCCTCACCCCGCGCCACATTGATGATGCGCACACCCGGCTTGCAGTGCGCTAAGAACTCGCCGCCGACCATGCCACGGTTCTGCTCATCCTGGTGGCAGGTCACTGCGGTGCTGGGGGGGCAGGGCACAGTGAAATTGCCAACTTTAGGTCCGCCACTGTTACTGTCGCACGCTGCCAATCAGCCTGCCATCGCCGCTCGGCTGCACGACACGCTGTGGACGCAGTGCCGGCAATCTAGAAGGTGGTGCACCAGACTGCCTCCCAAATCATGATGCACGGCTGCATTTGGCAACAGTCCAGCAGGGGCAGCAGGGCCACAGTTGTAGCGATGGTCCTTGCTCACGCCTGGCTTGGCACATTGGGCGGCAGCAGGGCCAGGTGTGCCCTCTCGCCGCGCACCTGCTATGATGTCTGCTTCTGCCGCCAGCCGCGCGCTGTCCTGGCCCCAGCAGCCGCGGTCAGCCAGCGCTGCCTCTGCTGCTGCCTCCAGCTCCCAGTCGTGCTGGTGGCCCGGCCAGCACGGCGCCTGGCCGCCGCCCTGCTGCTCTGCGTGCCGCGCGTGGCTGCCCCAGGGCTTGCGGCGCAGCGCAGTGATGCGCACGCCAAAGGGCCTGAGCCTGCAGGGATGAGGGGTGTGTGCGGCAGAGGGGCGCAAAAAGCTGGCTGCTGGCGGGCGCCATTCCTACGGCAGGTGCAAAAACAGCCGCAGAAGACCGAGTTGGCATCCTGCTGGTGCCGACCCTGCACTTCCGCCTTCCAGGCATACCGTGCCCGCATGCCGGCCCTCCCCACCTGACGGCCAGCTCCTTTGCAATGTTCCCAAAGCCAATGATCAGCACCGTCCTGCCCAGCAGAGTCTGGCCCAGCGGCACGCCCAGCCGGCGGTGCAGGATGCTGAGGGGAGGAGGGCGGGCAGCAGGCTGGTGGGAAGGGAGGATGGGCAGGGCTGGCAGAGCGGGAGCGCCTGGTCCAGTGAGAGCTGCAAGCACGGGCTGTGCCTGAAGCTCGAGCACAGCAGGGGCCGTGACGCCGGGTTGGCAGGCCGGCGGGCAAGCTGTCGGGGCAATCGGCCGCGAGCGCGCGCTGTGCCTGACGCACACCCTCTGGCCTGCGTGCAGCAGTAATGAGCGCACCGAGGCCTTCCAAGCGAGCAGGCAGGGCGAGCGCACCTGTCGGCCATGGCGTTGTGCTGGCGCAGCGCGGCCAGCATGAGGTATATCGCGTGCTCGGCGCAGCTGGCGGCGTTGCCGGTGCCGGCTGAAGGGATGTTGGTCACCCAGATGCCCAGCTCTGTGGCCTGCCGGGGGGGGTGGGGGTGGGTGAGGGGGTGGGTGGGGGGGGGGGAGGGCGGGGCACCCAACCACTTGCAGTCGGGCGCTGCAGCTTGAAGCAGGTGCAGCAGCACTGGTTGGGCATGCGCACAGGTGTGTGCGCCGGCTGCAGCTGTGGCCGCTCCCAGCCTGTGTGCCCCCCCACCCCACCCCACCCCACTCTCCACCCCACCATCCCCCACCACCACACACACACACACACACACACACACACAGCTTGGCCGTTGGTGCCGCCCTCACCGCGGGGATGTCCACGCCCTCCACCCCAACACCGTACTGGATGATCAGCCTGAGGCGCGGGGCGGCGCGCAGCAGGGGGGCGTCCAGGCGGGACATGAGCGGTACCGCCACGTCGGCGGTGGCCAGCTCAGCGGGGATGTCGGCGCGGTCGCACTGCACGACCTGCGGGGTGGCGGCGGCAGCGGGCGGCGGGCTGGGGCCCGGCGATGACGTGCTCTGGGGCAGCGGCCCCCTGTTGACCTGCATGCAAGCCGCCGGCTTCACGTCTGCCTGATGCAATGGAAAGAATTGGGGGTGCTGTCAGTTACTGCGGAGGCCCAGCAGGCTCAGCCAGGCGGAGGGGGGGCCTGCGCAGGCCGTGGCGCACCTCGATGCCAGCATCCCCCGCCAGCGCTTCTCGAGTGAACACGAAGCCGTAGTGCATGTCCCGTCCGCAGAAGAGCACCTGGATGCGCGGAAGGCGCCCAAGTGATACACTCGGCGTGCAGCGAGGCAGCAGCAGGCATAGACACGGACAAGCGAGGCCCATGCAGGCGACAAGAGCGCGAGCGGGGGAGGCGAGCGACTGGCAGCGGCGGCGGCGGTGGCGGGAGCGCCACGCCTCCAAACCGGGTGGATAGATCGCACCGCTTCAATAGCAGCTTTCCTCATTTTCCTCACCTTCAAGGGCGCAGCGCCGTCCTCAGTTGCAGCCTTCGGTTCCATTGCGTTGTGTGAGCCCTCCGGATGCCTGCGATGGCCAAAAGACTTTCTTTTCCGATGCGATCACGGGTTGTGCTGTTCGATTGCCCGATGGCCGAGCCTTAAACAGCAGGAGCCGAGGAGAGGCAGTGGAACTCCCACCCGTGATTCCAAGAGAGATTCCTCAGGCTTGATTGAATTTACAGGGCACATGCATCATATTGTTGCACTGTTGGCCGGAGATGCCACTGCACGACAGGCTCAGCACGGGATGCGTGACGCAAAAGCCAAGAGGTTTGGCGGAAACCGCAAGCTCAATTGCGTCTCTCAATAGATCCGAGCGACAATGGAGGCCTGGTGCAGCCGCATCCCCCTCTCTGAGCTCTCGCACGCCGTGGATGACTCCTCCCCCACTCTCCTCTCGCAGCACCTTTCCCTCGCCACTTGCCGCCGCCGATCATCCATCAAGGTTCCGGCAATCGGAGCCAAGCAGGCGGGGGAGGGACCCAGCCTACCCACCCCACGGCCTCGGCGTCCCGCCAGCGGCAGCAGCAGCAGCAGCAGCAGCGCTTCCACAAGCCCACCACCCACCCCTGGAGGCTCCTGCAGCCGGGCTCCCATGACGCCGCTCAGCAGGAGCCAGGATCTGGACGGCCTGCAGCCAGCCTGCAGCACAATTAGCAGCAGTGGCGGCCAGAACAGCGCCGGCAGCAGCCGGCACCTTGCAGCAGCAGCCCCCCTCCCCTGGCACACATTGAGGCCCCAGCGGGCTGAGATTGCAGGAGCAGCCCCCTGGGACCATGTTACCACCCACCCAACCCACTGCAGCAGCCGTAGCAGCTGCCTGGGTGGAGCGGCGCTGGCACTGCTGCACCTGCTGTGCACGGCCTGGCTGAGTGTGTGCGCCGTTGGCATGGTGCTCAGCCTGGCAGCTGGGCTGTGACAAAGGCCGCCATCAGCCCGAACCAATCCACCACCTTGCATACTGCCTGCCATGAGTTTTCTTCTGCTTCCCTCCCCTTTCCCACCAACAAGAGATCCTACCACACTCCACCAATCCCGCCAACAACTGGGCGCAGTTTTGTGCCGGTCCCATGCCCCTTTTGAGTATTGTTTTCCCAGCCGCGTACAGTAATACTTGCTGATCAGCCATCCTGGCCCCCACACTGACATATTATATGTACTTTGCTTGCTCTTTTCCTTACCAACCATGCGAGCCCCTTTCTCCTCAGCTGTACCAATCCTTCAATCCTGTTCTGCCCCAGCGGCCCACTGCCTCTTTGTAATGCCAAGCATCCACGTCGCATGCCATTGAGTGCAGCAGGGAGCACAGAGGCTGAGACAAGTCTGCGCAGCAAGCTGTGAGCTTTGGATGTGAGCTTTGGATGGCAGCAAACTCAGCAGAGTGCACATTCGGTCTGCAGCTCCTGTGGAACTGGCTTGCCCTGCCTGCATGCACAGCTTGCCAGCCTGCAGACAATGTGCACGTCAGCAACCAGTCAGACAGCTCGCCTGCCGGCCGTCACTACAAGATCAAAGTTGGTTTACAGGATTGGTCTCGAAGCAGCAGATGGTGGCAACCGGCCGCGCTGGAGTGCTGTGCACTCCCATCGGCATCCGCAACGGCGTGCCCACAAGCTCCTCTGCTGCTGGCGCTGCTGCTGGCGCTGCTGCTGCGGATGCCGCGGCTGCTTGCCGGGTGTCCGCACCGTCAGCTGCTGCCGATGCTGCCGATGCCACAACTGCTACTTCTGCTGCTGCTGCCCCGGCTGCAGCCGCCTGCCCTGCTCCAGCCGCCGCCGGCCCCAGCGGGGCTGGTGGCGGCATTGCTGCTGTAAGCACTGGCAGGCAGGGCAGCTGCAGGATCTCATCTGGCCGAGGGAAGCGGTCCATGAGCAGGACGCTCCCATCCTGCAGGGCGCCAGCATTGGGAAGAGCGCGAAGCAGGAAGCTAGGAAGCACTTAGCCGGTTGTTCACTGGACACCTGAAGGCTGGCCAGGGATGCTGGCATGCACCAGGAGCCACGCGTGGCTGCTGGCCGTCGCCAGCCAACGCTCGTCAGCAGCACCAATGCGCTGCCGAGCGGCGCTGGTAAGGCAACCCCTCAGAGTTCCATGACTGCCCTTGGGCCACGCAGCTTTGCCCCCTCCCCGCTGGAGTCGTTGATGCAGGCGCGCCAACAGTTGGCACGCCTCGCAGCGCAGCCACCCGCGCAGCGGCGCTTGCAATCGGCAGCGCAGCGCCCCTGGCGACCAACGGCGCAGGCCGCCCACCTTGTTCAGGTCGGCGATGAAGCCGTGCCAGTAGATGACGAGCCCGGGTCCAAAGCGGTTCACGTACCGCTCGTACTGCTCCTGCTGCTGCTGCCTGCGCGGGCGTGGAACAGCAAAGCGCAGGGTTGGATCACACTGGGATCAAGACTGGGAGCCGGCGCCTGCAGGGCCAAGCACAAAGTGCTCAGCATCCCCTCTGCGGCTGCACCCTGCTGCCTGCACCCCTGCCCTGCCTCCG
>KQ481955.1:274527-291064 GCA_001430745.1 Auxenochlorella pyrenoidosa
CCCTCGCCTGTGCAGCTTGTCGTCCCCAAACGTCGCTTTGCTGTCGATCCAGTTCACGATGCGGCCCTGCACGGCTATGGGCACCTGGAGCAGCAGGCGGGGCGGGGCAGGGCGGGGCAGCAGGGCAGGTGTAGGGATTAGGGATGGGCCGGGCGCCACATTTGCGGTACGGCTGCCCCTGCCTCCCCGGTGGGTTCGCGCTTGCTGGGCCCCCAGCCGCTGAATGCCTGCACCGCCTGCGCCGCGCCCCCTATCCCCGGACCTGCCCCCCTGGACGCACCTCCCAATCAAGAACTGCGCCCATCCCAGGAACCCTGCCCCGCACCCTGCAGGCTGTGCTTGCCGGCACAGACAGCACGCAGCACTTCCCCAGATCTAATCCCAGATCTAACCCTGCCCCACTGCACTCCCTTGCACCTGAAGGCGCGCATCCGGCGTCTTGTGGTAGCCCCGCGAGCGCAGCTGATCCTCTGTCCAGAAGGCCACCCCTGCCGCCGCCAGCGCCGCATTGAGCCGCTCCTCATATTCGGCGCCCGCGCTGTGCCTGGCGGCATCTGCGGAGAGGGCAGGGCAGCGCCGCGAGCGCTTTTGCAGCGTGCCCAGCGTCAGCTGCGCGCCGGGGGCGGCCGAGGATTGCAGCCCACGCTGCCGTGCTGAGCGGGATGCAAACCTGTGGTTGCACCATGGGCGTGCCGCAACCGCACATCACCCCGCGCCTGTCCCGCGGCCCCATGGCAGCTCAGGGCGGGCACAGCAGTCGGGGAGGCTGCAGCAACGTGAAGAGCACCCACCAGAGGCCGGGGAGTAGATGCGGTCGCACTGCACGCATGCCTCCACGTCCCGCTGCAGCCGCTTTAGCAGCCGCCGGCCCCGCTCCTGCAGCGCCCCCGCCTCGTCCAGGCGCCCCTCCCCTGGCTGCTGCTGCTGCCCTCCCGCAAGTGGTCCCCCTGCTGCTGCCGCGCTGCTGCTGGTGGCTTCGCCCGAGGATGCCTGCGCGGCCGCCGCCGCTGCCGCTGCCGCGCACGCGAGTGCTTCCAGTGCCTCGGGGCTGACCAGCTCGGGCAGCTGCTCGGGGGCGCGCAGCACCCGCGTGATGCGCTCCTTGGCCAGGCCCAGCTGCAGGGCCTCCAGCAGGCGGCGCATGAGCACGCAGGGCGGGAAGTCCAGCTCAAAGGCCAGCTGCACGGCGTCCATCCCTGCGGCAGCCGGGCAGGGAGGGCCCACCTCCAGAGGGTTGAGAGCATGGCACAGACAAAGCGTGACACAGGACAGGGAGGTTTTGTCGCCACACACCTCAGCGCCTTGATGGGCAGGGCCAGGTTTGGGCAGGTCGGCAGCAGGCAGCAGCAGCTGGCGGCAGGCAGCGGCGGTGCGGGGGCGGTGCTCTGCGGCGCCTGCCATCCTCCCAAATGCACACTCATCAGGTAGAGGGCCTCCAGATCACTTGCCAGCAAGGTAGCGCTGCGCGTGGCTGACAATGGCGGCTTTCACGACGTGGTTGGTGCGCAGAACTCGATTTTGTACCTCCTGAGAATATATGCTGAATACTGTGTCGACAGACACGCCAGCCATGCTGGCGATGGCAGCAAAGTGGGGCCAAGCGCTGAGCGGCAGCGTGAGCCGCTCCACCAACAACCTGTAGGCTGCCCGATCCATGATGCGAGCGTGCAGGGTAGGGGATTGAAGACTTGCCCCAGCGCGGTAGAGCTCAAAATTGGACTTCCGCGCTGTGGCGGGATGCTGCGCAGCGTGCCGACGCTGTTGCTGCCTTTCCACTTCGTAGATCCCTTGTTGATTTTCCTTCAGCTGAAGCCAGACTATCCTATATCTAGACAAGTAATGCAAGTAGATAAGGTCCAGATTCCTAGTGGTGGGCCCGCCATTGTCAACCTGCAAAGCAGCATGACAGGCTGCACTGCCCACCATCCTCCGGTGAAGCCCTGCTGCCCTGCAGGGCCTGCAGGGCTTACTGCCGCACGGCTGCCGTTGCGGCCGTGCAAGAGGCAGACGTTTTCCCTGGAGCCAGGTGATGCGACTTTGGCCAGCGCAAGGACGTCGCACGAGGGCGCAGAGGCTTGCACAGGCTGCGGGGAGGTTTCTGTGCACAGAACGCAGGCAAAACAAAACAGCACAAGCAGGAGGCGAGGCGAAAAGCAGGGCCACCACAGTGCTGATACAGGGCTACAGCCAGCAGGAGAGGGGATGCGCCACCAGGCCAATCACATGCAGCAGCACCTTGCTCGGCAGCAGGCCCAGCAGGCAGGGCGCCCGCTGCCGCTGGCTGTGCGCCTGCTGTTGCTGCCCCCGCCTGCCTGCCGGTGCTTGCTGGGCTTGCTGCTATTGCCAGCGCAATCATTCCGGCCCCTGCCGCCACGGCCTCCTTCGCTGCCACGCCGGTGTGCGAGCAACAGCACGCGCGCAGCTTGCTGGAAGGTGGCGGGGAAGCGCTCGTGGAGCTGCGGTGTCCAGCCGACCCTCCAGCCTGCCAGCTCTACCATCCTGGGTGGACGGAGACACGGGCAGAGATAGAGTCACTCTGAAAGGTGCAACAGGTGTCCTGGAAGCAGCCTGCTGACATGAATCGGTCGCGGGTGGAAAGCCAGCAGCACGGCAGGCTGCTGCCCTAGCCTGCACAACGCGGTTTGGGTGGAAGCGTCAGCAGAGCATGCAAAGCAGCGCTCACCCCATGACGTGGCCGCCGTCATCTGCCAGGTCGTCAAAGGGGCAGCAGTCCTGCAACACCTTGGCCCCACTTGCTCGGGCATACTTGAACACGGTGGGGGAGTAGCCCGCCTCAACCAAGGCCTCTGCCATCTCAACCAGCTCCCGAGGGGGGCGCGCCAGCTGCAGAGGCAGCATTGTGGACAAGGCACGGTTTTCAAGGACCCGCAGCAGACAAGGCATGGGACAGACTTGATGCGCGCTGCTTGGCAGAATAGAGCCGCCTGCTTGCCTTGTACTGCCACCGCCAGGCAATAGACATGACTTGGAACTGCGGGCAGGCATCGACGCTCGCAGGGTGTTGCTTGCTGCCCAGCGGCACCGCCGGTGCGCTGTGCTGCAGCAGCAGGCGCAGCAGACGCAGCTGGGGCAGCAGCGCCCGGCTCCAGCGAGACGCGCCGCGCACTGCCGGGGCGTGCATGGCAGCGACGATCGTGCCCGGCGTCACCCCAGCGCCGTGCCGCGCAGCAGCAGCTGGCTGTGCGCGGCGGGCGGCGGCAAGCAGCGCGTCCGTAAAGGCTTCCGCCGGGGCAAGGGCACATGCGCCGGTCGCCAGCAGCGCGACCAGCATGCTCTCCCGGCCGCTGCGCCAGGCTCTGCGCAGCACTTCAGCTGCCAGGTCAGCAGGCAGCGGCTGCCCAGGTGACGCCTCACGAGCCAGCGCCAGGAAGAAGCGCAGCCCTTCCGGGCTGCCGTGCTGTGCCGCCACAGGCAGCACATCGCGCAGCTGCTCCTCTGTCAGCTGTCCTGGGCTGCTGCCAGCTGTGGCTGCCTCGGCAGCCGCTGCTGCTGCTGCGTTGCTGCTTGGTCGCGAGCTGCACTGCGCCTGCTGCCGCTGCTGCTGCAGCCCTTGGTGCAGCAGCTCTAGCAAGTGCGCGGCCAGGTCGCCATGAGAGGTAGCCAGGATGGTGCTAGATCTCCTGTGCGTCTTGGTCTTCATGCTCTGTACGCCGGCTAACTTTGCATGTGGCCGTGCTGCCCTGGGCTGCACCGCTGCTCATACCACTCCGCAACGAAACAATGTGGACGCTTCAAACCGCCCGGCAGCAAGCTGCTCTTGTTTGACAAGCTTCACAATTACATCAATGTAAATTAGTCAGACGGCAGGCCCTCGCACAGATACGACTTTGGTCTACTGCACGCAATGACTGGTCAGCTGAAGGCAACTACCCCGACCGCTGGGTGGTTCAATGAGCAGGGCCAGGAGGCGTGCCTGAAGCAGTGCTTGGCGAAACTGATGGGCCTGAGCGTGCCAGCGGTACGCCCAGGGAATTGCTGCTCCGCCGCGCGCCCGGATGCCCTGCCCCGACGGGCCAGCTTAAGGCCAGCTACGCCTTGCCCGCCAGGCGCGCCACCTCGGGCGCCAGGCAGCGCAGCACCTTGTCCGCGCCCTTTGGCGCGGGGTGGGTGCCGTCGTACAGCTGCTTGGGGTCCCGGGGGTCGATGTCGGAGCCGCAGGTGGACCAGTGGATGCCGCGCCGGTCGCACAGGGCCTTGAGCTTTGTGTTGACTGGCCCCACGTGGGGGGAGGTGCGCGGCAGCAGGTTGAGCACCAGGATCTTTGACTCTGGGAAGGCAGCCTGCTGGGTTTGGGCGGGTGGCAGTGGAAAGGGAGCTGATGGCGGCAGGGGATGGCAAAAGTGTGCGGCGACTGGGCAGGCGCGCCTGATGGCGGCCGCTTCCAGCTGGAGGGTGCACAGATGAGCCCACCCTGCTCGAAAAGAGTACAGTGCTAAGCACAATGCAACATGCGGCTGGCTGCAGCCCTCCCAAAGCAGCTCGCCACTGCCACTCATGACCCTCACCGCCCAATGCCGCAGCGCAGCCGCCCAGCCCCAGCCCACCTGCATCCATCCCAGCAGGTAGTCCATGAGGCTGGCAATATGGGCGGACGACTGGTGCGCCCGCAAGTTGTTTGTGCCCACAAGCAAGCCCACCACCTTGGGGGCCTTCTTGGGCACCTCTGCCTTGGTCATCAGCCGCCAGGCCACATCCTGTGGGCAGGGCATGCACAGAAGGCTCTTGGTGTTCAAATTTGTCCGTCCTTGGCGCCCGAGAGTGGAATGAAACAACAAAGCCACGAGAGGGCATGTGTTGTCACTGGCCATTGAGGGCAGCGCATCGCAGCGCTTGGCCAGGCTGGTAGGGCCGCCCTGCGCCGCAGACCATGTTGCGTGCACCTGCAACAGAACTTTCCACAGCCTGGGGCATGCCCTGAGTGCCCATCCGCCACCAACAATGCCTGCAGTCGAGCAAACAAAGCCGGAGCCCACCTCAATGTCGTTCCCTGACACGCCAAGCGGCACGGCGTGCCAGCCCTTTGCGGGGGGAAACAGCCGCTTCCACTCCGCCTTGCTGCCTCGCGCGATGACCCGCAGCACGGAGTCGCCGTACAGCACAAAGTCAAACCGCTCCCCTGCCTTGTCCGCCGCCTTGACGAGCGCCTGGCACTCGCGCTGCTGCTTCACAGTGAAGTCTGCGGGGCAGGGAAGCACGCATGCGGAGGTGTTGCTACACAGTTGGCACAGACATTAGTGGGTGGAGGATCTGGCGGCAAGGGCAAGGCGTTGATGAATTCCAGCGTGTCGCAGGGCAAATTGATAGCAGGGGGCTCAGATGCACGAGAACACACAGCAGCAGGGTAGCAAGGACCGCCAGCAAGGTGCACCAGGTTGGCAACAGCCCTGCAGGTAGCCTGCATGCAGCGCGTGACTGGCTATCCTGCAACGACTCACCTTTCCAGTACCCAGGGCCTCTGTAGCTCGGCCCTCGCACCCACTTTGGGATTGGCGGCAGTGAGGCCGCCGCCGCCAGCGGGCTCAGCACCAGCAGGCAGAGCGCAGCCGCCAACGTCCCAAACCCTAGCGGCGCCATTGTGCGATCTGTCATTCGCGATCCAGGGCATGTGATTGGCCTCATCAGGTGCTGAAGTTGGGGGACGGGGGCCAGCGACGGGGCAGTCCGCTTCTGTGCAGGGCACCGCCGCTCAGGGGCGCAATTAGACATGAATGACTTGAGCGAGCTGCCCGAAAGCGGTATCTCAGGTGCTGCGGTAGAACGCAGACATGCACCTGTTCAAGGCTCCGCGGACGCCGGGAGCAGGGCCTGTGTGCTTCTGGTATTTGTGGTGTTGGTGCTCGGAGAAGCTGCGAGATTCAGCATCCGAGGAGTGACTGATGCGGGATGCATTCCTGTGCAGCCCAGCATGCACGCCGCCAGCACTGGGCGGACACCTGGGTTGTCCCTCAGCTTCTAAGCCTCAGAAGCCAATACTGTGCTTACAATGACTGCAGCATAGCTTCGCAGCTGCTCATGTATGAATTTGTAAGAAGTCAGAACGCATGTTGATCTGCGGGATGCTATCCCGCTCACGCAGCCAGCATGCGGCGGGCCACCACGGGTGCGGGTGCCGGGGTGGGCGCCTCAGCGGGCAGGATGCTGTCGCAGGCGGACATGGACGTGATGGTCAGCAGGACGCCATAGGTGCTCTCTGCGTAGGCCTGCAAGCAGCGGGTGTGCACGAATTGCGTTTTGGGCAGCGCAGGCGAGCCACCTTGCCCACTGGCCACCTGCCTCGTGTGTGCAGCACAGATCGGCAGCGTTACCATGAAGGCGCAGCCCCCCCTTTCCTGGCCTGGCCCTCACCTTCATGCCAGCAATCTGGTCGCAGATCTCAGCCGCAGCATCCTCCATGTCTTGGCGGGGGTAGATGCTGCCCCAGGTGTTGCCGCTGTTCTCGGGGATGCTGCGGGCGGGAGGAGGCAGGGCCAGTACCCCAAAGTCTCAGCTGGGGGCTTCAGCAGGGGTGCGACGGTGCCGCTGCCCTTTGGGGAGAGGAGTGGGCGTGCCGAGCAAGGCTGTACGAGTGCTGCCAGAATTGTGGGCTGCAGCATGCCGCGGCTGATGTCGCAACAGGCATGGAGGATGCACGCTGCTGGAGCTCGCGCCATGTGGACCAGGCTCACCTGGGCAAGATCATTTGGATCTGCAGCACCACAGTGTTGGCTGCCTGCACCAGCGTGTCCCACTGGCTCTGCTGCGAGGCCCAGTCAATCTGCAGGGCAGGAGGGGGTGGGGAGCTGGGTGGCATTACTTCCTGCATTGCCGTCTACTTGCGACCAACAGGTTCAACTGCACAGTGCTACAGTATGAATCTGCTGCCACACAGTGCCAGCAGCATGCCGCATTTGCAGCGCCCACCCCAAATGCCTCACCTCCCACCAGGCAGTGGCGATACTGTTCACCGACAGGCTGATCTGGTCCAGCATCGTCTGCGCCTCCGGCGGGGACACCAGCTTGACTGCGCCCACCTGCGGGGCACAGAGAGCAGTGGCGCCGTGAGCAAGGTTTGAGGTGCGGTGGCCAGCGAAAGCCGCCTGCAGCACACAACAGCAGACCAAGCAGGTGCTGGGCATGTGATGTCAACAGCTGCTGACAGCGCTCAAGCCCTTTGCACAGGCGCATCCGCAAGCACCACGTGCCTTGTTGCTTATATCGTTGACGAAGGTCTGCACGCTTTCTTTGGTGATTGCGGCCTGGCCTGCAGCAGCCAACAGCGGCAGAGAGGGCGGCAAGGCAGCATGGCAGGTCGATCGCGCTGGTGACTGCATCAGGTGCAGCGACCAACCGAGGACTGAGTCTGCTTCCAGTTGCTGTAGTATGCACAAGGTGGCCGCAGCGTGATCAGGATTGCAACTGCCATGGCAGGCATGTGCTGTAGCAGTCGTCGCGAACAGCGATCCTAGACTGCAATGGTGCACGATCGACGCCAGTGAGCCGACCTGCGGCGCCCGCCACCAGCAGGCTGAAGGCCAGCAGCGCCACACAGTGCTTGCGCGCCATCTCTCTAAGCTCGCTGCAATCGGCGACTCGCAGGAGACGCGGGGAGAAGTGCGATTGAAGCAGGAATGGGGTGGTTGCCAACCGGGGGGTGGAAACCAAGGCTTCCAACCGCCAACGCAGCGCGCATGCCATGCGCCGCAGCATCAGCCAATCACAATGTTCCTTCACTGCTGCACCAGATCGACCCAAATTCACCATGAATTGTCAGCTCTGTATCCACTGAATGATCTTGCAAATAGTACGGCTTAGTGTGCTTTGTCGTTGCTAGTGCCGGCTCCTGCCGGCAGCCTTGCTGCTGGCACCACCAGCAGACAGCGTGCCAGGCTTGCTTGTAAGCCATGCGTGGAAAATCAATGTGATTCACCTCGCGCCATTTTGATGTCGGAGTTTCCGGCAGGCCAGTCCAAGCGTAGAAGATGCACGCTGCCGCAGCCTGCCAAGGCCAGCCCGCAATTGTGCTGCGCTGCATACAAACCTGGGAACGCGCTGCCAGTGAGCAATTCGGATAACATAGCTCTGCTCCAAACGACAGAAAACTTGGGAATCCAAACAAAGCCCGGGTTCGCGGCAGCGGCGTGAGCCCGTTGGCGAGCACGCCTCCTATGCTGGCGGGATGGAGGGCAGCACGGCCCATACCTCGTGCGGGCTGCATTGGTAATTCTTGTTACCTCTTTCCGGGCACAGCCTGGAAGATTACAGTTGTCTAGGTCCGCCTTGCGGCTCGCCAAAACCAGGGTTCTTGCTCGTGTGGCAGCAGGAGCGCTTGCGGCGGCCCTGCAGCGTGGCATAATTGCAGCGTGCCTGTTAAAGACTTCTTGAGCGCGCGGCGACGCGGTTGCAGCCCGCGGTTGCGTGGCGCACAGCACCAGTGGCGGCGTCGCCCTGGCAGGAACGGCAACCAAGCCTGCACAGCACTTGCAAGCTGCAAAGGCTTCGCTGCCTGCTGCGTTGCTGCCGTTTGATTGGCAGAGGCCTCCTGGCAGGGACGGCATGACGGCGCACGCTTTCCGCTCTGCCAGCGTTGCGGCAGCTCTGGCAGCGCCCGCACCTCCGCCGGACCAGAGGATCATCGGCGTGGCTGAGGCAGGGCCGGGGCTGTGAGAGCTCCAGGCGAGATTTATTCCCTGCGTCTCGCTTTGATGATGTTTACAAAATGCCTTTCAGGCGCTTGCTGTGTGCGTTGCCGGGCCTCTGGTGGAAGAGCACCGCTGCCCGCAACACTGTCCCAGAGACCATGCCCTCACTCCAACACTCCGTGCAGTTCAAGATCGCCCTCAAGCAGGGGCGGGTGCTGTTCCAGGCTCGGCAACAAGCTGCCGTGGCTGCTGACCTGCTGCTGACCTGGCGGCGCTGCCACAACGAGCCGCTGACCGGCCAGGTGAGCGCCCCCCGCTGCCTGGCGCTGTCCCCCCATCCCTGCCACGCCATGCGGCTGCCACTGGATTGGCGTGCCCCCACCGCCCAGCACCTGGTTCAACAGTCTTTCAGCCAGGCATCTACAGTGGGGGCAACCACAGACCGCCTGAGCATGCTGCGATTCATCACGCAGCCCCCGCCTCTTGCTCCACGCTGTGCAGCTGGCCAGCGCGCGGCTCAGCTACCCCCAAGCCGATTACGGCGGCGATGGAGACCTGCTGGCACAGCTTGCGTGAGTTGCCCTGCTGCCGCGGCCCGGTGCGGGCAGGCTTGGCACGCTGGGCACGCCGTGCACAACTGCTCTGCATCCGGGCTGTGGACGGCCGCCTGGCCCCCTCCTGCCTCGCCGCCTCTGGCCACGCATCCTGCTGCCCCGCTGTGCAGGCGCATCCGCACCGCCCAGGCCATTTAGGCGTGGCTCCAGGCAGCGCTTGGGGAGGGCGGGGGCATCCTGATAGAGCCAAAGATTGAGGACGAGGTGGGGACAGGCGGGGCATGTAGCTCAGTGCTTTCGTGCAACTACACTGGACCTTGCATGTGCCGCCTCTGCTCAATCGGCCTGCGTGGCTCTTCAACCAGCACGGAGCAATCCCTGCCTGGTGCGTCACGGACGTGTGGTGGCGCCTCTCCCTGCTGCAGTGCGACCCGGCCCAGGGAGCCGAGGCGCGCAGCTGGCAGCAGCAGCAGCAGCCCAGCGCGCAGCGCGCGCGGCATGCAGAGGCGTGCGCCCAGTGTGCGGGACAGGGCCTGCCGGGTGCATCTCACCTGGGTGAACAGGAGGACGGCGAGGGAGCGATGGAGACGGATGAGGAGGAAGAGGACAGCGAAGAGGAGATGGTGCAGGAGGGCAGCGAAGGATCCATGGAGGCAGATGGGGAGGAAGAGGAGCAGAGCAGCAGCCAGGAGGACGGCGAGGAGGAGAGCAGCAGCCAGGAGGACGATGAGGAGGAGAGCAGCAGCCAGGAGGAGGATGGCGACGGGGGAGCAGCAGCCAGGAGGAGGAGGAGCAGGAGGAGGAGGCAGCGGCAAGGCAGATGGCGCCCCAGCCCTGCCTGGACGTGCGCACCACTCCCACCATCCAGGCAGCACTGGCAGCAGCGCAGGCGCATGCCGGCCGCATCTGGGGCGCCAGTTCAGTGCAGACGAAGAACGGCGTACGCTGGCAGATTGGGGTAAGGGGCCTGCATTCATCCGTGCCTGGTCGGCGAGGCGGCGGCGACCTGTTCTGTCGCTCCCAGGCAGGCATGCACAGCAAGGAAAGAGGGAAACAGAGGTGCGGCTTGCTCACAAATAATGTTTAAAATAGCTTTTTGCACACTGCTCCTCGCTCTGCAGCTCTCACGAAAGGGAGTACACACCACGTGGGGCTGCCGCGAAGCAGGGCGCGCAGCTGTGGCGGCCGGCGTCGCGCTGCTCTGGCACCTCACGCGGGCCGGAAGCACTTACAAGTGCGGCAGCAGTGGCAGCAGCAGGGACATTGGCGGCGGCACACACGGCAATGCACAATGGACTACGGTTGCGTGAGTTTCTTCCCTGTCAACATCATGCCGAGCCTGCCAAGCCCTGTGATATCCTGCCTGCACCTGCTAGCAGGAGCGGTTTCCACAGCGCACCTTCAACGTTGCTGGCATAGACTACGAGGGGGATGCTGCGCTCGTTGAGCAGCTAAGGTGGGGCTCACCCCAAAGCAAACCCGGATGGCCCGCAGCGCAGTGCTGGCTCAGCGCACGCCCTGTAAGGGCACTTGCCCACACCTTGTGTTGTCGCTGCGCTGCGGCATGATGCTTTTCAAGCCGCCCCCGCCACCGTGCCCCCCCCCCCGCTCAGGCGCATCGACACAGCAAACGACATGGCGCGCTCCCTGCACTGCTGCGCCCAGGGGCACAGCAGGCAGAGCAGCCGCCGCCACAGGCACAGGCACAGCCGCAGCTGCAGGCACACCCGCGGTTGCAGCCGCAGCAGCAGCAGTGCACGGCGGCGGAGCCAAGTGGCAGCCGCAAGCGCAAGCAGCGGGAGCCCGAGAGGGTGCCCCAGCCCCGCACCGCCTGCTCGCCAGAGGCGTCGGCGGGCGCTGCGGCGGCGGCGGCGGCTGCGGCTGCGGGAGGAGCTGCACGGGTGCTGGAAGCTGAGGCTGCTGAGCCAGCGGCAGGGCCGGCTTGGCACGCGGCAGCAGCAGCAGCAGCAGCAGGGGACCCGGCAGCAGCGGCAGCGGTGGCGGCTGCGGCGGCAGGAGCTGCTGGGGAGGAGCATGCACCTGATCCCCAGGCTAACCAGCAGGCAGCGCGGCGCTACCTGCAGGGCCCGCCTCTGCGCTCTGGCGGGCCACCGCTTCTCGTCATGGCCCTGAGCCAGGGCAGCACGACAGTGCTTTACGTGCCCCGGGTACAGCTGGCAAAGGAGTGGACAGGCAACCGCCGTGCCTTCACCAAGGGCTTCCTGGCCACCTTGCAGAAGCAGTGGTGTGCCGGAGAGCCGCCCTGCATCATCAAGGTGAGCTGGTGCACGTTCTGCGTGGGCAGCTTCCGAAGCGACAGAGTGCACCGTCAACAGTGTGCGGGTTTTGCCCCTTGTTCCTCCGAGCAGCCCTGCCTGCTCCCTGCCAACCCACGCAGGCCTCGGGGGAGGAGGTCCGCCTCATGGCGGGGCAGGGCTTGGTGGCGCCCAAAGCCAGCAAGGCAGCCTGGGTGCTGCTCCCGCTGCTCAACCGCTGCTGGCGGAGCGATGAGCGCGTGGCTGCAGAGGCGCGCCGCGTGCTGCTGCAGCTGGAGAGGAGCGGGCCGGGCGGCCTGCCAGCTTTAGACGCAGCTGTGGCCGCTGGGGCGGCAGCTGGGCAGCAGACCGGTCAAGCTGCGGCGCGCGAGGCGGCGCCGATGCAGCACAACAGGCCGGAGCCTGGCACCCCAGGAGGGCAGAGGCACGGGCAGCTAGCTGGAGGAGAGCAGCAGGTGCAGCGCCAGCCTGGAGGAGAGCAGCAGGAGCAGCAGGAGCACCTCAGCGGAGAGGTCCGGCTGGAGCAGGACGACGAGCAGGACGGCCTGCGCCGCATCCTCCTGGGGCCGCGGCTGTGGCACAACGGACCGCGCACGTTTGTGATGCAGCTGGCCCCTCGCGGCGGCCGCCCGGCCCTCTACCTGCTGCGGGCGCAGGTGGTCCAGGGGTACAGGCAGAGCGGCACTGCCCCCAACAACCTGACCGCGAGGGTGGAGAGGCAGCACCGCGCCGGCGAGCCCCCGTGCTCGCTGCTGGCCAGCGGCGAGGAAAAGCGCCTGCTGGCAGCGCAGGGCTTCTCGGAGCTGCTGCACAGCCGCCTCCGTTGGGTGCTGCTCCCTGCGGTCAACCGAGCGCTGCAGGCCAGCTCGCTGCCGAGCAGCAGCTGGATGCAGGCCCTGGCAGGCCTGGAGGCCAGTGGGATCGAGGGGCTGAGGCAGCTCTTCCTGGAGGGGCACGAGCAGGTGTGCAGTGCAGGGGCGGCCGCAGTGCCGCTCCTCAAGATGGATGCTCTTGGCCCTGTGTGCTTGCTGGCGGCTGGCTCTTTACTTCTGGCAGAGGCAGTCAGCGGCCCAGCATCGCTCTGCCTGCCCTTCTGCTTGGATGCCTGCCTCGCTCGGCCCTTGCATACCAGCTTGCCACTTCTCCCTGCAGGCAGCTGCGGAGGCAGGCGCACCCGGGCAGCGGCCGCAGCAGGAGGAGCAGCAGGCGTGTGCGCAGCGGGAGGCTACCCCCCGCGCTACTTCCTGGCGCCCAGCCTGCAGCAAGGCAGCCCCCGCACGGTCGTCATGTCGCTGACGTCCAGCAGCGCAGCAGGCGCAGCGGGCACAGCGGCGCTCTATGTTTTGCGCATGCAGGTGCGGCCAGAGTACATCAACAGCGGCGGCTCCGCTTACGGTCTTATAAAGAAGGTGGACAGGCACCGCCGGCCGGCAGAGCCGCCCGCGTCTGTGCGCGTGGAGGCTGCCGAGAAGTCGCTGGTCGCTGCCTGCGGCTGCGGGCAGCCCAACTACAATTCCCGCTGGGTGCTGCTGCCAGCGCTGACGCGGGCGCTGCTGGCCAGGGGCCTGGAAGGGAGCTGGCAGGACGTGCTACACCAGCTGGAGGCTGGGGGCACCAACGGCCTGGAGGAGGTTGGCTTGGATCGGCAGGCTCCGGTGCGCCCGCTGTGCCCCCCACTCTCTGCCAGGGACCGCCTTGCACATTTAATGTGCATGGCTCTGCTGTACTGCATGCTCCCTGAGCTAGATGCTCCCCTTGCCTGCTTGCGTGCCTGCCCTGCATGCTGCATGCTCAAATCCTGCCGCAAACGTCCGGCCCTGCTGCAGGTCCCGGCTGAACCTGCTGGTGCCGCCGCCACCGCAGCAGCAGCAGCTGAGGTGGCTGCACCGACCACCGCCGCTGCAGCAGCAGCAACACAGCTGGCCGCACCGACCGCCGCTGCAGCAGCGGCAGCAACTCGGCTGGCTGCACCGACCGCCGCTGCCGCCTCTGCTGCAGGGCAGGGAGGGCAGGCAGGTGTCGCTCCTGCAGCAGAGGAGGAGGGGCTGCCTCCGGGCAGGCCTGCCTCGGCACAGCCTACCACGCCGACAGCGGAGCAGCAGCAGCAGCAGCAGCAGCAGCAGCAGCAGCAGCAGGGCGAGGGTTCTGGCAGCGTGGGAGCTGCGGCGCCCATGGACGGCGCTGCAGCAAGGCTTGCGCAGCGGGCGGCGGCCATGCGCGAGGCGGTGGAGCGGCAGGCCCGCGAGGCGTTTGCCAGCGCGGATGAGGGCAGCCCGGCCGCCATGCTGCGCGCGCTGCGCTGCCTGGCCATGGCCGGGCGGGGCGGCCCTGCACTCAAGGCAAGAGGGATGCTGGGACGCTGATCATCTGCTGCAGCGGACTCTGCACTTTAAATTGCTGAACTCATTGCTGAACTGACTGCACCCAGACATAACTACTGTTCGAGCATCGCCCGCGCTGTCCCTGCCACACACCCATTGCCATTCTTTCAGGGCCTGCTGGAGCGCTGGGACGGCCTGCCGCTGGCAACACAGCAGTCTGCCTTTGGCACGGCACTGATGGTCACCGAGAGCGGCGAGTGGCAGCAGCTGGGCACGTGGCTGCAGTGGGCGCTGGACAATGCGGGGGTTTGCGATGTTTGATGACGCAGTAGAGAGCTGCTCCCCAGTCCAGCAGCAGCAGCGGTGGCGGCGGCAGCGGCAGCAGCAGCGCTGCTGTCTCGCTTACGCACACGCAGCAGCAGAATCGACGGCAGCAGCAGAAGCAGCAGCAGCAGCAGCGATAAAAGAAGCAGCAGCAGTGCCACCACCACCAGCACCAACACAACAGCAGCATCCACGGAGCAACAGCGTTGCTGGCCGATCCCAACACTCAAGCATAGAACGGTCAATCCATGATGTGTGCTTCAGTGCTTTGCAAACCTTCAGTGTGTTTGTATGACACGGATTGTTCAGATTAAATATTGAGGTCACCCTGGGTGGTGCCGAGCCTCCTTTTCTTGGACGCTCCGCCAGGGGACCGCTCAGCAGCATCACAGCATACAGCACCATCCTTCTCCTGCAGGTGCCCAGCCTCTGCGTGTGTCCCGGCGGTGATCGGAGCAAGTTTGGGAGGCTTGAGAGCCCCAAGGCAGCGCTTGCCAAGAGGTCTGAGCAGGCCCATAGCCGCCATGGCGGGGGGAGAACACAAGGAGCGCCCGCTCTGGCTTCGAGTGGCGATCACATACGGGTGGGCACCGCACAAGAATGCAGAGGGCCCAGTAATTCGAGCCTGAACTGCCGGACGGGTGGTCTCCGCACTCCCGTGACCCTGCGCAGCTCCCCTGTATGCCGTGGGGCACCAGGAGACACGATCAGGGCTGCAGCCTGCGAGCAGCGGTCTGCCGCTGCCGCCACTGCCAGCACCGCCTGCCTGCAGCCTGCTGGTCGTCAACTTCCGCCACGTGCCCCTTGTGAGTCGACCAAGAGTCGACCTGGTGGCGAGTGGGCATGGCCTCTCTATCCATTAGCCTTCTTATTCCCCCCCCTATGCAGCTATGTGCTCCTGTGGATAGCTCTGAGCGCGGCGGTGATCCTCTACAACAAATGGGTGCTGGCCTTCTCTGGTGAGGCGCCATCGACCGATCGCTGACGGCACGCCTGATGATTTTTTCACTTGTTCCTCGTATCACACCAGCGTGCCTGTGATGCCCTCTGAACTCCGGCGCAGGTTTTCCGTACCCCGTGGCGCTGACCATGTGGCACATGTTCTTCTGCGCGGCGCTGGCCTGGCTGATCATCCGGCTGGGGTATGTGGAGCCCGTCAGCATGAACCTGGGTGAGCGACGGCAGGCGGGGGGAGCGGGCTGCGCGGTGCGCAGGCGCCGCGATGCAGACGGGAAGCGCGCCCATGCTTGCCTGGCTGTCTGTCTCGGCAGGGCTCGCCGCGCACAGTATGGTCAACTGCTCGCTCGCTGGTCAGCGTCTCCACGTCCTGCGCCGCCCCCTGCAGACACCTACCTGCGCACGATTGTGCCCATCGGCGGGCTGTATGCTGGCACGCTGTGGCTGGGCAACGCCGCCTACCTGTACCTCTCTGTCTCATTCATCCAGATGCTCAAGGTGGGGTGGCCGCCCGGGCTAGCCTATTGTATGGCCCCCTGCACGGCGGCGCCCGGACTTGGGGTCGCTTTCCGCTGACCAATGTGTGGGAACAGCCATCCAGCCTGCCTGCCTGCCTGCCTGCCTGTCAGCTAGCCAGCATTAGCCCGCTGTGTTCCCTTAGTCCCGTGGGGCATCTCTCGCCGTGGGCTACGACAAGCCGCTGTGCTCACGCCTCGCCATGTGGCTGCCGCAGGCAACCATGCCCGTCGCGGTGTTCACGGTCGGCTGCCTGTTTGGCACTGAGCACTACACCAGCTGTGAGCTGCGCGGCCTGGTGCTACGCCTGCTGCGTTGACTTCTGCCCCTGCCTGGCCTGTGGCCCACGCCAGGGTGCATGCAGGGCTGAAACAGAACTGCTGTGGCACTCCGACTTGCGCAGCCGCATGGGATTACAATGCTGTTGATTGCATCTGTCCCTTGCCCTGTCTGCCCTGTGTGCGCCTCCTGCAGCCCGGCTGCTCAACATGATCGTCATCACAATAGGAGTGGCCATTGCTTCGTTTGGAGGTCAGCTGGCGCGCCGCCTCCTGCTGCCTGTGCATGCATGTGGCCCGTTCCAGCCCTGCGGAACTCAGCTTTGGAGTGTCTGCCCCGTGCCCTCAGGGCCTGTGGATTCTCGCCCTGCTATTTTCTTTGTGGTGGCAGGCACCTGCTTTCGTTGCGCATGGCAGGCATGGCTGCTCACCCCCAGCCCCCGCGTCTCCACATGCGGCCTCCCTCGAGCCAGCTCGCCGTGCCCCCGCGCTTGCCCTGCTTCCGCCGCCGCTGATACCAACTCTGTGATCGGCTGGCCTGAGACCCACATGTTGCGCATGCGCCTCCCCCCTCCCCGCAGAGCTCAACTTTGTGCTGATCGGCGTGGTGCTGCAGATGGCCAGCGTGGCCACCGAGTCCACGCGGCTCACGCTGGTGCAGATCCTGCTGCA
>KQ481955.1:304678-322002 GCA_001430745.1 Auxenochlorella pyrenoidosa
CGGCAGGCAATTGCGTGTTTGTGGAAGCATTCATGTCCTCAGTTCAGGATCCTGGGCAGGCCTGAGCGGAGCGGAAAGCGGCAGGCAGGCAGGAGGGAGAAGGGGCGGCAGGGCGCTGGAAACAAAGTCGGCGCCTAGGCCCCTGGCAGCGCGGCAAGGAGGCAAGGGCACGTGCCAGGGGAAGATGCGAGGCAGGCGTGCCCAGCGCACCAGCCCACGCCGCCCCTCACCGTCATCTGAGGAGTCGTCCTCGCTGCTGCTGCCCTCCTCGCTGCTGCTCTCCTCATCAGAGCTCTCCTCCTCGCTGCTCTCCTCCTCCTCCTCGGATCCCTCTGCCTCAACTGCTGCCTTGGCTGCTGCCAGCTCAGCATCCGCTGCCTTCACTGCCGCATCTGCCTTGGCCTTGGCGGCTGATGCAGCCGCCTTGGCCTTGCCGTTGGCAGCCGGCGCCGGCGCCGGCTCCTCCTCCTCCTCCTCGCCAGCTTGCGCCTGCTGTCCCGGCAGCTTGATCTGGTCAACATCCATCGCCTCCCAGTCGTCCGCGGCATCCTCCCAGCTATCCACTGGCTCCTCCGCAGCCGCCTCCGCGGCGGGCGCCGCTTCAGCCGGCGCCGGCGCCGCCTCTGCCTCCATGGGTGCTGGCTCCTCGGCGGCGGCTGCTGCTGGCGACGCTGCCGCGGCCTCTTGCTGCTCAGCCGCGGGCTGCTCGGCCTCTGCTGCTGCCGCCGCCTCATCCTGCTGCGGCTTCTTCTTCTGCGGCTTCTTCTTGCTGCTGTACACGGGCTTCTTCTTGGGCACTGCGTGGAAGGACAAGGAAGCGGGGAAGAAGGAAATATGAATAGAAGAAGGAAAAAGGCTTCTTCTTGGGCACTGCATGGGAAGAGGCAGGGGCCGGGCCCAGGTGACCCTCGAGTTTGCAACCAGCCTGCACACGACCTTGGCTGGAAGGAACACCGCCACCCAGACTCCTTCCAACTGGACGCCGGCTCTGCAGGCCGCCCAGACAGGCCAGCGTGCAGGCAGTTCGTGCGAAGGAGCAAGGGAGGTCGGGGCGCATGCGGGCGGCGGCAGGCTGCGGGCTCACGCTCGTCCGGGTTGATGCCGGCCTGCTGCAGGAAGAGCGCCGCCGCGCGCGCCCGCCGCTCCGCCTCCTCCTTAGCCTTGCCGCTCAGCAGCTTGCCCTCGCGCTTCAGCTGCTCGCGGCGCTCCGCCTTCTCCCGCTTCCTGCAGGGGGGGGGCGGGGACCGGGCGATGGTCACAGCAAGCTGGGGTCATGATCGCAGCGGGTTGGTGGCCTGCCTGGTGCCGCCTGCAGCGCCCGCCCACGCCCTGCCGGCCGCTCCATGGGCTGTTCGCCGGACAGGGAGTGCCAAACGAAGGGCCCCGCCCCCGCAGCCAGCCTCACTTGCGCTCCGCCTCCTCCTTCTTGCGCTGCTCCTCCTCAAGCCGCAGCCGCTCCTCCTCCTCCTCCTGCGCACCGGGGGGAAGCACGGCGACAGGAGTGAGACGTGGCAAGACAGCATAGCACCGCCGCGCAAGGCGCCAGACGTACAGCAGCTCTGCGCCCCCGCGCCCGCCGCTTGAGGGCGCACTGGAACTCGCTGGACAAACAGAATGGCGCAGGGCGCTGCAGACCAACAACAAATTGCATCACCGCCGGCCCCAGCACCCCACCTTGCGCCGCTGCTCCTCGGCCAGCCGCTCCGCCTCCTCCTGCGCCCGCCGCTGCGCCTCAATCGCCTCCTGCATGCGCCGCACAGCCGCCGACACCTTGGGGCCCTTCTTGCCCTTGCCGCCGGCCGCGGGCGCCTCTGCCGCTGCACAGGCGAGGGCACGAACAGGCACACGCGTGGGAAGGCAGGCGAGGCTTGCAACCAGCGGGGGCAGGGCGGCCAGGCAGCGGCGCAGGCAGGCAGCGAGGAAGGTTCTGCCCGCAGGTGCTAGCAGGGGTGCTGTACACACCAGTGGCGGGCCCGCCCGCCCCACCCCCCCAAAAGGCTGAGATGCTCGTCTAGTCTCACCCTCCTCGCCCTCGCCCTCGCCCGCTGCCGCCGCCTTCTTCGCCTTCTCCTTGGCCTTCTTCTTGGCCTTCTTCTTGGCCGCCGCCGACATTTCCTTGTCGCCGCCCTCCTCGCCGCCCTCCCCCTCCTCATCCTCTGGGCTATCGGGCCGCTCCTGCTGCTGCTGCTCCGCCGTGGGCGCCGCGGGCGCCGCCGCCGCCGCCTGCTGCTGCTCCTCTGGCTTTGCCCCCAGCTCAGCCAGGATGCTGTCAAAGTCCTGCAGGGGTGTGGGGGGGTGCCTGGTCAGCACAGGGCCGTGCAAGACTTGGCGCCAACCCGCGACACACTGGAACGGGGGGCCAGGCGGGTGACGGTGGTGGGGTGCGCTGATCTGGCGGACCGAGCCCCAGCGATCGCTGCGTCCACCCGCCCCCCGCCCACCTCATCCTCGTCCTTGGCGGCGCCGCCCTTGCCCTTCTTCTTCTTCTTGTCCTTCTTGCCGCCGGATGCTGGGGCCGCCTCGGCGGCGGGCGCGGCGGGCGCAGCGGGCGCAGCGGGCTTGCCGCCGTCCAGCTCAGCCAGCAGGGCATCCAGGTCCTCCTCCTCCTCCTTGGCCGCCGCCTTGCCCTTCTTCTTGTCCTTCTTCTTGTCCTTCTTGCCTGCTGCGCGGACGGGAGGGGCAGGCAGCCAGGCGGGTCGCGATTTGAAAGGCCTGGGCGCCGCGCCGCTCTGGCGGGGTGCATGCAGGTTGAGGAGTGCCGCTGCTGCAATGCGGCGCCCTCGGGCCTGCCACACTATTGCCATCCAGAACACCTCCCTCGGCAGCACTCGGACCTCCTCGATCGCGCACCCAGCGGGACCGCTGTCTCAGCGCAGCACCCGCCCACCTGTGGGTGCGGGGGCAGCCTCGCCCGCCTCGGCCGCCTCCTCATCTGCCGCCAGCAGCGCCGCCACGTCAATGTCGGCATACGCCTTCTTGCCCTTCTTCTTCTCCTTCTCCTTCTTGGCGGGCTTCTCCTCCTCCTCCTCCTCCTCCTCTGCCTCGCCTGTAGGCGACAGTGGGGCGCAAGCAGCAGCGCTGCAACCTGAGTACGCTGGCAAGGCAGCATGCACGCAGCAGCTCGTGCCAGCTAATGGTGGCGGCGCCACGTTCACATCATGCCAGACGCAGCCAGAGACTGCCTCTGCCTGCCACCCTGGGAGGGCAATATGCACCTAGTGAAATGCATGCTGGCCGCCTCGCCAAGCGTCATTCGCCGGCACACCTCCCACCCATGCACAGCGCCTCCCATGATCTGCCCAACAACGCGCCGACGCGGTGCTGCATGGCGCACGCCCCAGCAGCCAACGGCCAGCCCCCGCCAGAGGCTCACCCTCGTCGCCGCCCAGCAGCGCAAAGAGGCTGTCGGCCTCGGCCACCTTCTTCTTCTTCTCCTTCTTCTTGTCCTTCTTGCCCTTGGCGGGGGCTGGCTCCTGCTCCTGCTCCTCCTCCTCCTCGGCCTCCTCGCCGCCCTCCTCCACAGACAGCGCTGCGGCAGGTGCAGGGAGGAGGGGAGGCGTGGCAGGGTGAGCAGGTGGCAGCGCGGGGGTGCGAGCGGGGAGCAGCAGGGGGGCCTTGCAGGGATGCAGGCAAAGCCACGGATCGGGCCAAGCCAGATGCGCTCCAGGCGCATGCTCAACGGCCGGTCCCACTGCAAAGCTGGGCTGGTACACTGCCCAGCCTGCTCCGCCGCGCTACGGCCTGCGGCATTAACGGCTGAACCCCCGCTATCGGCAACCCGCTTGCACAGACCACATTGCTGTCCTCAGCTCCCCAGCCTCCCCCTTACCCGCAAAAGCAGAGGCCACATCCTCGCCCTTCTTCTTCTTCTTGTCCTTCTTCCCCTTGGTGGGCGCGGGAGCCTCCTCCTCCTCAGCCTCAGCCTGGCCATCTGCGCCACCCTCATCGCCCAGCAGCGCAAAATGGCTGTCAGTGTCGGCCGCCTTTTTCTTCTTCTCCTTCTTCTTCTCCTTCTTGCTGGCCGACACGCCGTAGATGGCCCCCTGCGGCGGCGCAAGAGAGGCAGAATGCAGGTGAGATCTCTAGTTCAGGTGCCAGTGCAGCACGCTGACGAGACGCCACAGCCCAGGCAGGCAGGCCTCGGTTGGCAGGGCTTGTCAGTGGGGAGATGAGCGCTGTGCAGCAGCTCCACGCAGGATGCCCCGTCATGGTGCTGCCAGCAACCCAACGCCTGCATCCGCACGCAGGGCGCCATCAACCTCCTGGGCCAGGCCCCTCCCAGTGCGGGCTTGGCACCCCTGCGGCGCACCTCTGGCGGCTCATCCGGGCACTCCTCTCCAACCTCCGCATCGTCCGGCATGACCACCAGCACACCATCTGCAAAAACAAGGGGCGCAGCATGGATCGAGCTGAGCGCTGGGCCCTGGCAGCCTCTACAGCAGCCGCGTCGCGCGGCGGCACGCCAGCAGGGCTGTTCAGCAGCGTCAGGGCCCCAGCAGGTGCATGCCGACAGCCTCTGCTGCCGCTGCTCCTGCACGTGCCTGCGACCCCGGCGCAGGAACCCAACACCCCCGCTCCAGCACTCACCCGGCTCTGCCACCCAGCCGCACTCGTGTGCGCTGCACAGCATGCCGAAGCTCTCCACGCCGCGCAGCACCGCCTGCTCGATCTTCATGCAACTGCGGGTGGTGCAGCCCACCGGCTGCGGCACACAAGGGAACACCGCATCAGGAGCGTGTATTGGGCCCCCCAAAAGACAGACAGCAGGCAGTTCCACACTGCAGGCTGGCCGCGAGTGGCGTCCGCGGCCCGGTGACCGCCGCACAACACCGCACTCACCGCAAACACCACCTTCATGCCTTCCTCCACATTCTGGGCGTTGGTGACAACCTTGACGGTGGCGGCGCCGCCGGCGTCAACCTAGGAGGGGAGTCGAGGGTCCGGAGCGGCGGCGCATGTGGCATGAGCCCAGCAGCAATCCTTGGAAACCCCTGGCAGGGTGGGTTGCTGGGCGCTGGGCTTTGGACGACCCCAGGCTGGCCTCGCAGGCTTGGCAGCGCCTCATGAGGGTGGTGCCTGGCTGCCCAGGAGAGCGCCGCGTTGACTGCCACATGGTGAGAGGCCACCTGGCCCTGGCCTGGGCATCAAGCTGCCGCACTGAAGCGTCCTGGCTGGCCCTGCTGGCAGCACCCATTGGCGGCGCCCACCTGGCACACGCGCAGGCGGTCGGCCTTGGGGTGGGGCGCCACACTCAGGATCTCGGCAACGCACATCACCGGCTGCGGGCAGCAGGGCTGGCGGGGTATCAGATCAGAGCCCCGCTGCAGCAGGGCATGCAGCAGCTGGAGGCGGCGGGCCGACAGCCTGGCCGGAAGGCAGGCAGGCACAAACACATTGGGCTGCTCACTGGCGCGCGGAGGCTGCCGCATTCCTGTTCCGGGGTGGCTCCGCTGATTTGGTCCTGCACATCCACACCGCCCCTCTGCTCACCGTGCGTGCAGCGGGTGCCTCTTCCTCCTCCTCCTCGTCCTCCTCCTGCTCCGCCTCGCTGCCATCACCGTTGAGCAGCGCAAACACGCTGCCGCCTGCGGGCGCGCCGCCCTTCTTCTTTTTGCCGCCCTTCTGCTTGGTCTGGTTCAAAGGCGCCTCCTCCTCCTCCTCTTCCTCCTCCTCTTCTGCGGCCGGTGGCAGCCCCAGCTGTGGCTCATCCTCGTCGCTGTCAAAGGCCGCCGCCTTCTTGCCTCCCTTCTTCTCCTTCTTCTTCTTCTCCTTCTTGGGCTTGGCTGCATGGATTGAGCCAGAGCCAGAGCGTGGGTCGCCAGGTTGGGCTTGGCAGGCAGCACTGGCGGCAGCGGCTTGGGTGAGGCGGGTGAGGGCAGGGAGCGACTGCACGAGCTGCAGGCTCCGTTGAAGCAGGCTTTGTGTACCCAACGCTTGTCGAAGGTTCCGAAAGCACCAAGGAGCGTCATGCAGACGAGGTCAGGGACCCAGCCAATACCTGCAGGCGCCTCAGCCTCCTCCTCCGTCTCCTTTACATCCCCATTGGGGTCCGCTGGCATCTCAGCAAGCCAGTCGTCGTCATCGAGCTGCTTCCGCCCCTTCTTCCCCATGGTTGAGGCGACGTCCGCCTGCTAGCGGGCAGGCCTTTCTCCAATTGATCGACGCAACAAAGTGACGGCGCGTGTATATGTTTGCTGCACTCCAAGCGCCTGTCGCTGAAATTGCTGAGCTGGCGAAATTTCCAGCTGGGGCTCCTCCTTCTCTCCTGCCAAGCAACTTGTGCAGAACTGACTCGCATGTGATCGATGAACGAAGCAGAGGACCTGCTGCGCGCAGCGGTCTCCCCAGCCTACTGGGCCGCCTGCACGGCGCACCTGGCCGCGGCGGGAGGCGGCACAGCGAGTCAGCCCACCCAACGGGCTCGATTGGCGCTGCAACAGCTACTGCAAGCTGATTTGAACAAGTGTGGAGCCCCCAGGCTACCGCAAGGCGTGCAGGTGCGTTGGACGGGCTCATTTTCGTGAGTGGCTTCATTTACAATGGTGCACGCCTTTTGCCCTCGCCGCTGCCACCACCGCCGCTGCCGCTGCCACTGCCGCTTCCGCCTGCCTGCAGGGCCTGCACAATACCACGCTGCGCGGCAAGTTCCTGCTGCAAGCTGACGAGGTGTTGAATATCGGGGCAGCCGTGCGGGAGCGGTACAGCGGCCATGATGGCAACGGACGCTGTCTCAAGCTGCTGCTCTCTGATGGTGGGTGCTGGGCGCCGTGCAGATGGCAGAGCTCTCTGGCCTTCCACTGTCCATTCCGGGCAGGTGGCTTGCAATTAGAATCACGAGCTGCCTGCAGATGCCCCAGTGCGCCCATGGTACCCTTCTTGCAGGCGTGCAGCAGGTGGCAGCGCTCGAGTATCGCCCCATCCCGGCGCTGCGCTCAACGACCCCGGCTGGCACCAAGCTGCTCCTCTGGGACGTGCCAGTGCGGCGCGGCATGCTTCTGCTGACGCAACAGAACTGCAGCGTGCTGGGTGGCAGCGTGCCGGCGCTGGAGGCGGCGCGCCAGCGCATGCTGGCTCACTGGGCGCAGCCGGCAGGTGCACAATAATCTCCGCCGGTGTGCCTCGCGTGTCATTGGGGCTGAGCACACTCAGACCTTGACTGCAAGCAGGCTGCTCTAAGACAGATTCAAAGCACAGCATGGTGCCACAACTGTTCTGGCGGCTGCATCTGAATGCAACGCTCTTCAATGCTTCCCTCCTCTTCGCAGTCGGGCGACGGGGGCCACCGCCAAGCATTCAGCAGGCAACTGCCGAGGCCACAAAGGCAGCATGGGCCAACACGCCTGTTGGTGGCGGCGGGCCGCCACGGCCGCCACAGCACCAGTTGGTTCAGCCGCCTGCGCCACAGCAGCAGCAGGCCAGGGGGCCCGGGCCCTCCCAGCAATCCACCCAGCTGCTGTCACAACAGCAGCAACGGCAGCAGCTAGCTGGCGGGCCTCGAGCCGGGGGCGTGCAGCCGCGCCCGCAGGCCTCCATGCAGCCTCAGCAGCAGCAGCAGCAGCAGCAGATTGGCAGTGGCAGGTCCCCAACTCTGCATGGCCCCCTCCAGGAGCTGAATGGCGCCCCATCTGGCGGAGCTTCCATGTGCGCTGCATTCGACCCTGCATTCCTGACATTGATCGCGCTTTCGTTTCGGACTGCATGAGCATACTGGCTGTGCTGCTCTGCTGCAGGTCGGTATGACACCTTTGCCGCTCTCATGATGCCTGTGCTGCAGGCGCAGCCGACTGGCGCTGCCCAAGCATGCACCTGCAGCAGGGGCGCAGCCACCGCCGCAGCAGCAAGTGCAGTTGCTGCAGCCACCCGATGCGCCGCCCGCTGCTGCACCAGCGCCAGCTGACTTCAGTTTTGTGCAGCCGCCGCAGCGGCAGCCCGGCGCGCCGCCGCATGCGCCTCAGCGCATGCAGGCGCATGTGCAGCCCCAGCTGCTCAGGCGCCTGCGAGAATCAGCGGCAGCAGGGGCAGCCGGCGGAGGGCTGGCGGCAGGAACAGACGATGACCCCATCTGCCTGGACAGTGATGACCGGAGGCCAGGCTGTGGTCAGCAGGCCGCCCAGCCACGTGGCGACGTGATGGCGGTGGGGCAAGCAGCCGGAGCGGGTGCAGAAGCAGATGCAGACCTGCCGCCTGCAGCAGATGGTGATGTGGAGATGGCGGATGGCGAGCAGCTGGCAGACGGCGGCGGCTGGCAGGGAGGAGATGAAGGTGTGCCCTTGGCTGCCGCATGCTCATGCTGTGGCGGCGCCCGATTTGCAGCTTGGGTGGCTAACGCACTGCCGCGTGCCGACTCTCCGCTTTGCTACAGCAACCACTGCTGGGTGCTCAACGTCAGCTGTTGACTGCATAGCCTTCCCCCCTTGAACGCAGGCTGGGACGACCAGCCGGCTGGTGGGCATGTCGACCCCTGGGAGCAGGGCTACGACGAGACGCTGCAGCTTGCCGATGGAGGCGCTGGATGGCAGGACGACACTGGCGGGGGGTGGGCGGATGGCGGCGGTGGTGACGGCGGGCTGGCGGCAGGCGAGGGCGAGCCGATGCTGGGTGCAGGGGAGCCCATGGAGCTGCAGCGGCAGCATGGGGAGGCAGGGCCAGGCGTCGCGGCAACTGGCACCGCAGCAGCGGCAGCCACTGCTGAAGGTGGCAGCGATGACGGCTGGGACGATGACGAGGAGGCAGAACAGCAGCAGCAGCAGCAGCGGGGCCCAGCAGGCGATGCAGCAGGACTGCCGACTGTTCAGGCTTCGCCCCCGGCAGCAACGCAGCAGCACGGCCTGGGCCGCAGCATTAGCGGGGCAGCCCGCCAGTTGCTTCGCCAGCAAGGCGAGTCCTCCGAGGGCTCGTCGCAGCCCAGACCGTCTGGCCACCAGCTAGCCGACAGGAAGCAGCCGCATCAGTGCCCAGCGGCAAGAGGGGCAGCTGCAGATGACGCAGCCAGCGCCAAGAGCACGACCATGGGCCTGCAGGTGCTGGTTGCAGCGCCGCGGACAGTCACCAAGCCTGCAGCCGCAGGCCCTGCCCCTCAGCAAGGCAGCGGGCCCGCTGGCCCGGGCCTGCCTGGGGTGCCCGAGCTGGAGCCGCTGGATCCTGAGCTGCTGGAGGCGGCACCCACGCTTGCAGAGGTGCTGCTGGCCAGGCCCGCAGAGGAGCCAGCGCCGCCGGCGCGGCGCAGACCTGCTGCGGCAGCGGCAGCAGCGGCAGGACCAGCAGCAGTAGGGGGGGCGGCTCTGCCAGCGATGGCAGCGTTTGAGCATGTAGGGCCCCAGGGGCAAGCAGCGGCCGTGATTGCGCCTGAGGCAACAGCGACAGGGGATAGCGATGAGGACATGCCCTCCTTCGGCCTGCTTGGGGACCTCAGCCCCCCAAAGCAGCAGCCTGCTGTTCCAGCCATCAGCATGGATGAGCCCTTCTGCTACCTGCTCCACCTGGCTGCCAAGGCCAACGCTGCAGGTGCGCATTCACGGCTGCTCCTGCCTTGCGCACTGCCATGTGCTGCTGTTCGCTCGGCTTGACTGGCGCCGAAACACAAGTACTGCACTGCCCCCCATGCATTGCTGGCTTCATCAGCTGTGGGTGTCAGTGACTGCTGAAACTCGTGCTGCAGGCTCTGCCGACTTCCCGCTCTGCGCCCGCATCCTGGCCAGCGTGAAGACTTTTGTGGGCAAGCTGCAGTTCCGCGACCCTCAGACAGGGGCACCCCAGGTGGGCGGCATCTGTTGGGAGCGGCAGCCGCCAGGGACAGCCCTTGGATCAGCAGCTGGCAAGTCTTGCCCACCAGGGGCAAGACGGCAGCACAGAGAGGTTGCAGAGGGCAGCAGCATATAGAGCGTTTGCTTGCCTGCCATCTGTATGCAGTGTTTGCCGCACACTATGCATGCGTGCTGTGTGGCTTGGGGGCTGTGCTACGGAGGATGGCACTGGCAGCAGAAACTCCGAGCAGCACCTCATTTGAGGGACCCTTGCCTGCTGTCCTTGCAGTATGGCATGGAGATGCTGGTGGAAGACGGCAGCCTGGTGGTGCGGGCTTCACTGGACCACGCCTTCATCGCGCGCCTCTTTGGTGCGGGGCCGCCGCCAGCTGCTGCCCTTCACGCGTCTGTTGCCACAGCCAAATGCAGCATGGGCTATTGAGACTTGTGTAGGTTCTGTGGCGGCCTCACCCTTCTGCCATTGCCGGCAGATCATGTGGCCGAGCCGCCTTGCCTGCAAAAGTGATGCATGTGACCCTGCTCCTTTCCTTGCAGAGATGGAACCTCCAGAGTTTGAGGCCTGCCTGGCGGACCCGGCGCGGCGCGGCCACGCGGCCGAGCTGGCCAAAGGCCTGCAGCAGCTCATGGCCAGCTACAGCGGGCTCATGGAAGGTGCGCATGCTTGGGGAAGGGCCCCCTGGAGGCACGGCTGCCTGTGTGCTGCCCTGCAGCACGCCAGGCAGGCCTGCTACGTGCCACAGGCAGATGCACCTACTGCCCTGGATGTCTGTCCTGGGTTTGGTCCAACTCGCACTTCTTGCCGCCCGGGCTGCCCGGCCCCCGCCCCTGCAGTGCAGCTGCCTTCCCCTGGGCAGCGCTTGGAGGTCACTAACCTGCTGGGCGACATGACTGGGGGGCAGGCAGAGGCCTTCCAGCGGCGAGCAACTGGCGCTGCCGGCTGAGGCAGCACTGCTGCCTGGTCCAGCTGTCAGACGAGGGCATCGCAGGAGATAAGGTGTCTGAACACATTTACTTGTCCACAAGTAGCAGGGCTCGGCTTCAAACTGCAGCACTCCTGCAGCACTCCTGTAACATCTTTCTTTTCCTATTACAAACAGGCGCCAGCATCCTGTCCGGACAAGCCACTTCCGCTGCATAAACTCTCCTCAGCCAGCTGCTCTAGATCTGTCAGGTGCGTGGCATAGCACGCCGCTCTATGCAGCAGCTTTCCAATGGCGTATGCGCCCTTTCGCATGTCGCCCAGCCCCCGCCCGCCCATGTGCAGGGTGACGGCGTGCTGCAGCTGCAGCTGGCAGTTGGGGCTGCAGCCCCACCACTCCCCTCTCAGTTCTGCCCGAAACGCCAGGTACATCTGCGGGTGGGGGCATAATGTGTTTGGAGGGCTTGGCCGACCACCCTTACCAGGCACTGTTCCAGCTGGCGGACCGTGGGGTGCATCATGGGCCAGGCAGCGGCAGCACTTTAGTTGGGGAGGTTTGGCGGCAGCGCGCCTGCGCACCTTTGCAGTGTTTATTCGGAAAGAATCAAATGCTAGGATGCCTTTGTGCCGCAGCTCAAATCCGGGGTCAGTGTGCCCAAAGCCTGGCTAGGGAGAGGAGGTGGCAGGGGGGGAGGGTGGTCAACTCACCGCAGCGCAGCTAAGTTTGCAAGTCCGTCAGCCGCTGAAAGCCAGCCCGGAGCCGCGCAGGGTACCAGCCCCATCATCACGAGAACACAGCGCAGCCCACCTTGGTACCAGAGGCAGTGCGTCAGAACACAGTCGCCTCCTGCAGCAGGAGAGCAGCCGCGACCCAGGGTGGGCGTGTGCCGCACGTTTGCTGGCTCTGCCGCTTCTTCAAACAACGCCATGCCCACATCATCATCCCAGGGGCTCTGGGGCAGAGGGCATGCTCTCGTCCTTCTGCCGCCAGCTCGCTGCCAGCTCACCTAGGCACTTTGCGAAGATCGGGGGCCCCTTGCCGAGCACGCACTTTTCGTACTGCGGCACCCGTATCTGCTGCAGCAGGCCCCTGCTGAAGATGGCGCCCGCGCCGCCGTTGATCGCAAAGATCGGCGTCACCTTGGGAAAGCGCTTGAACTGGCGCTCGCCGGTCAGCAGGTCTGCGAAGCCCTCCGCCATCACTGGCACAGTGCAGTTGCAGGTCTTCAGGGCGTGGGTGGCCTCCAGGTCCAGCCCTGCGTGCAGCGGCAGGAAGAGCAGTTGAAGCCAGCATAAAGCGCTGTGAGGGAGAGGGGCAACCCGGGGGCCAGACCCCTGGCGCCAGGGAGCGGGAGGGGTCACCACGGTGCTACGACCGCGGGCGCCACTCGGGGTGCAGAGGTGGTGGGCAGCCCAGCCCCCGCACCAGGCGCTGGCGTGATTCAAGAGCATGCAGCAGAGGGCCGGCGGGCCACCATGCCACCCGCGCGGCCACCCACCCTGCGTGTCCAGGGTGCACGGCACGCAGCGCGGCTGGTCGAGTTTGCCCATGCGCGGCTGGTCGGTGCTGTCAGGGTAGTGACCAAAAACGTTGTCTGCAAGGCAGTGCAGGTGGGGGCAGGCAGAGCTACTAAGGCTGTTGGGCAACCCCTCGGGACATGGGCTGCCCTGCTGCTGGCAGCAGGGCGCGCGCAGGCGCAGGCGCTGCGTCCCGCGGCCCCGCCCTCGCCAAGCAAGCTGTCAGCCACCGGGGCCAGACCTGTCAGGAAGTAGGGGTCTCCAGGGCTGAGGCGCTGCACTGCCCGCAGCACGCCAGGCCAGAAGAAGGCGACATCGTCCTGCAGGGGCAAGCGCGGGGTCGCGCACTCAAGACCCCCAACGCTTGATGGGCGATGGGAGCGGCACCGCCCATCTTGGTCAAACCCATGATGGCGGCCGTAACGCAGCTCCAGCCATGCATGCACAGGGCTGGGCCGCCCTGCCGGCCGGCAGCACCCAAGGCCTGATGCAGGTTCCCTTGCCCCACGCCCAGCGGCGCGCTCACGTCGCCATACAGCACCCAGCTGAAGTTGGCCCGTAGCGCCGATAGCGCCAGCGCGGGCGCCACAGCGGCGCGCGGGTCGCCCGCCCGCTGCTGCACCCCAAAGCCCGGGACATCGGGAAAGTGCTGCCAGACCTCGTTGAAGCGCCGGCCCTGGGCCTGCTCTCGCGCCAGCAGCTGCCCGGTGGCGTTGGTGAGCACTAGGGTGCGGATGCCCTGCAGCCCAGGGGGGAGGGAAGCGTCCGGGGCAGGGGCTGGGCAAGGGTTTTGCAAGATTGACCATGAGTAGTAATCAGCTACTAAAGCTCCAGCTCGGGACAGTGCCAGCGGTGCAGACCATGCGTCGCCAATGCCCATCTATGGCCGCCATCCATCGCTAGCAGCATGGACGCATCCATGCAGGCTCCTCACCCGGCGCCAGGCACGTCCGGCCTTCACTAGATCATGTCTAAAGTCTGCTGTGGAGGTGACAGCAACAAACTGCTGCAGCAGCGGGCGCGGCAGTGGCGGCGGCGGCAGCGGCGGCCATGTCTCGAGGCACGTGATCGCGGCGCGGCGCCCTGAAGCCGCTTTTAGATGCCTTCTGAGCGGCGACCTGCAAGCGACGGGGCATGAAGCTAAGCAGGGACCTACACATTGGTTGGAACTGCGGGCACAGCTGGACTTGCGACGCCTCACCATGCGGCAGTGATAAGAAGCAACGATAAGATCAATTTCATGTGCAATGAGAAGCGCCGCTGCCCTGTACCACCAAACGGCGGTGGCTTCCACAGCGGAATGGCCCTTAGGGCCATTCCCTGGTGGTCTGGAAGCGTCTCTGGACTGAAAGAAAGGCAGGTGTTGCGCAGATGGTGGAGAGATCTTGGCCTTTCTGAAGGGGCCATCAGTACCGTGCATGCGCTGTGACCCCGCAGAAGGGGCGTGGGGCCTGTGGTAGCACAATTCCCTCCAGTCTGTTCTGGCCGAGGTCAGTGCGGGAGGTGAGTTTGGAATGCGCTCAGCAGACCACGTTTGTCAGACCCCGCAGCAACTTCTGCCAATGTGAGCAGTTTCTCGAAAGAGAGCAGAGCTGCCCATGCAGATGCTGCCAGCTGGCGGCAGCTGCACCATTTCGCGCCAGACTGACTGCCCTGCAGCACCGTAGGCTCAAACCTGCTGCCTGCCATGTCAAAGACACCCGCCCGTCGCAGAAGGCATGGTTTAGAGTTGGCATCCCTCTCACACTCGTGCATCCGCGTTAACTAAGTTCAACTGCGGCAAGCCGATGTGCGGCATGAGCGGCAGCGTGCAAAAAGGAAGCTATTCTGGCGCTGCTGGTCGCCACATCGCCCTGCCTGACCTTGCCGTTTGCGTGCAGGCTCACTGCATGCCGCGCCCTCAGCTGGCAGGTGGCGTTGCAGCCCCCCTGGTTGGCCAGCAGCGAAAGCATGTCTCGCTCGGCCTGCAAGGAGTGGCGAGGTTAATCCATGTTTTAGTTGCTTTGTTGGTGGCAAGTTCTGCTGAAGCACATGCTATCGCAGGGCTGCTCAACAGCGTGCCACGGGATTCAACTTGGTTCAGAGGCCCCATGGCAGCACAGCACATGCCGCATCTCCCCATGCCCGGCGCCCATTCCTGTGCGTGGTGGGCAGGCGCACCTGCCACAGCGCGCGTTCGTATGCGTCGAACAGCAGCAGGCCCTGGAAGCGCAGCCCGAAGCCGGGGTCGGTGTAGCCAAAGCCTGGGGGCAAGGTGGGGGAGGGCAGGTGGATGCGCGGGTCAGGCTTGCAAGCCGAGTGGCCGTCGACCCCGGGCAAGCCAGGCATGCGCCGTCCTGAACTGCCTCTTCATGGCAGGCCAATGGGCATGGCGGCGCTCACCAGGCGAGCAGTGAGCGCGCTGCTGTGCAGGTGCAAGTGGGATATGCAGACCTTGAAACCTGAAAACTCAAATGAAGGCTCAATGCAGACCCACCTTGCCGCCACAAGCAAACTGTCAGCAAGCAGTCGCTCCCTGCAGGAGCGTTGTGACGACAGGGCCAGTAGTACACATCATAGACAGCGCATCATGAGGCATGGCACAGGCCCCCGTGCATGCGTTGGCTAAGCAGCAGCGCTGCACGCCAAGCCCACATTGCGAATGCTCAGGTCTGCGGTTAGGCGCACCTGCACAGTTCCCAAGCCCGCCACGGCCGTGCCCGTGCACGCAGTCCTCAAACCGCCGCCGGCCCAGCCGCTGCAGCAGGCCGGCGCTGAGCACTGTGCCCCCGCCGCCATTGATGCTGAAAATGGGGGGCTTACGGGGGAAGCGGCGCATTGCTGACAGCGGCTCAGCGAGTGCCTCTGCCATTACGGCCACGCTGCAGTTGCACGTCTTCACTGCGTTGACGGCAGCAAGGTCCAGCCCTGCAGGTGCAGCCGGGCGCATCCCCTCGCTGGGTGCGTAGGCGTCCCTGCAGTGTACCAGTGCAGCTGAGCTGCCGCAAGCAGCACATGCTCGGCTGGAACGCAATGCCAGCAGACATCGGCTGCCCGTCTCGCGTGAGTGGGAACTGCACCTGTGGTGTCGAGGGTGCAGGGCACGCAGCGCGGCTGGGCCGGCTTGCGCTGCACCAACAAACCGTCCGGGTAGCTGGAAAAGTAATTGTCTGCATATCAGGGAAGGTTCTGGTGTGCGTTGCATGCAGGAGAGCACCTGCAGCTTGCAACACACGAAAGGGGCGCTGCACGCTGCGGCCTGCTGAGCTCGGGGCCTTCAGTGTGCTGCTCCCCACTGCCCACACCTGTCAAGAAGTAGGGATCGCGGGGATCGAGGCCCTGGAGCATCCCCAGCAGCCCGGGCCAGAAGAAGGCGACGTCGTCCTGCAGGGAAAGGCAATGGGATGGGGGCGTGGCAGGGCGGCATGCTGCGCTGCTTGAGCTGGCGGCAGCAGCATGTCCATGGCACACCCGCCTAGCCCACCACAGCATCGAGATTTGTGATCGTCACCACAGAACTCACATCGCCGTAGATGAGCCACTTGAATCTGGTGCCCAGCGCCGAGCGCGCCAGTGCGGGTGTGACGGCGGCACGCGGGTCGCCAGGCTTGCCGGTGCTGATGCCGCTGTGGTCGGGGTAGTGCCGCCAGACCTCATTGTACAGCAGCCCCTCCTCCTGCTCACGTGCAAGCAGCTGCCCTGTGGCGTTGGTGAGCACCAGAGTGCGGATGCCCTGCAGGGATGGGCCGCGGTGGGCAGCGTGGGTGCGTGCCCTTTGGGTGGCAGCTGCAGTGCCAGCGAATGCATTGATGTTTGAGTGCATGGCGCACGCCTGGCACACACATGCGCACCAGTTTGAACCATTCCACAGCACTAGCTGTGCACTGGTGCGCACCCGGCGCCATCCTCGCATAGCCTTCACGAGGTCGTGCCTGAAGTCGGCAGTGGCTGTGGCAGCGGCAAAATCGCGAGCCAGCCTGGGCGGGAGTGGCGGCGGCAGTGGCGGAGGGACACCTGCGCCGCCGTCGGCAGCCCGCCCTCCCGATGCCCGCATGGACCGGGCTCCTAATCCCGACCTGCATGCATGATTGCAAATATACCACCTGTTTGATTGGCCCACCGAGACCGGCTGGAGCCCGACCGGTAGGTTGTGGGTTCGAGTTTGGGACAGTCCTGCCTCCTACTGCGCCCTCCGCCTTGCCTGGTCCATTCTTGATACGTCAGGTAAAGAACCAGCAGTGCAGCCACCGCCACAGCCGCCAGCCGGTGCGCCGCGTTTGGCTTGGGCCCACCGGCCCTGACCTCCATCGGCCTTCTGTGGGCCGGACTGAGCGATCGGGACGCGATTAAGTTATGCATGCAAGAAACCGATGGGATGGGCCTGTTCCAAGGACCACAGATCTGTTGCCAGCCCCTGACGGCGCTTTGAGCCACACCAGCCGCTGCCCAGATTGCACCCAGGACGGGGATGGGGTTGCATCAAAAGAGCAAAAGCACAGCGAGGGACGTCTTTGAATACCATCTGGGGCCTGCAGGCAGGTGTAAAGCTCGAGAGATTTCAAGTGGCTGTTGCACCTTCCCCCGCAGCCGCCAGCAGCGCCGCCAGCTGTGATGTGCCAGGAGGCACGCCTGTGTTTGCCCTCTTCTAGGCAGGCCAGTCAGACCAGCACCCTGCAAGATTGTATGCCGTGCTGTTGGATGCATCCTCCAAACTGATGCCTTGCTGCCGAGCCCCATCAGCGACGCCAACCGCTGTCAGCGCTCCTCGGGCCCAATCAAGGCCCAACCGCCAGCTTGCATGCCCCCCTCCACCAGTGCGCCCAACAACGGACCAGTTGTGCAGCTGCATGCCGCCATGAGTTGCGTTGCCAATTGAATCTGTGGGCGCTGCATAGCCGATCAATCACTCTGGCGGTGCCCTGTTGATGTGAGCAGCGTGTGTGCAGCTTGCTTGCACATGGCGTTGCATTGTGGAGGCGTTCAAGAAGCGTTGACCTTGCAGCATACTCGGCAGCCGAGCGCAGGAAGCGCGCAAGGTCCGCCGCTTCCTCTGTGTAGTTTTCCATCAGGGCTTCATGCGTGTGAAGCGACACCATGTGCCGCAGCCTGAGCCGACACTGCAAGCCACAGCTGCATGCTCCTGA
>KQ481955.1:326401-337783 GCA_001430745.1 Auxenochlorella pyrenoidosa
GGCGCGCGCCCCCCGTGCGTGACAGCGCAAGCCGCGCGCACCCAATGTAAGCAAATCTCTCGCAGCCGGCGCCCAGCACAGACGCTGCCTCACACTCAACAAGAGTTCCGGCGGCTGCATGCTCATGTGATGGGCCCAGCATGCTGAGCACCAGGCGGTGGCTGTGGTGTGACCAACCGGTTTCAGGCAGGTGGGGTGGCTGCCACCTTGGAGAACAGAGCATAGGCCCACGAAGAGGGTGGAACGCTGGGGTGGCTGTTGTTCAGAGGTTGAACTTGCCAGCTGGTGTCGACCCTGCCAGCGCAAGCATACATTACATTTGACACAGTTGTGCAAGGATGGATTGATGCAGGATGGTGAAAGCATTGATTGATTCCTCAGCAAGGGATCCAGGATAGGGCAGTCGTGACAAATTGGTGAAGAATGAATGAGGGCTGGGTGTGTGGCATCGGTAGTGAGGACTGAAGCATGCACGAGTGAGTACTGCACTTAGTCCGAAAGTTTGCAAGAGTGGCATAGCTGTGCTCTCTGTCAGGGTGGGGGTCGGTTGTGTCCTGGATGGTTGGCATCAGTGTCCCGTCAGTCCTGCTGAGCCGACAAGGCTGCTGTGCCAGCGCTCAACTCTGGCCTGCCTATGCCAGGCGGCCCAGCCTCCGCCGAGCGGCCACCTGCGCTTGGTACAGGTTGCGTGGCGCACGGGGCCCCAGCGGCCGCACAAACCAGCGAAGCCCTGGGCACTGCAACAATGGCCAAACAGGGGAGGGGCAGGGGCATGGTGGAGGGGAGGTCATGGGGGGGCACCCGCGCCATGTGGTATGCCGCGGGGCCACCTGCAGCGCAACCCAGCACTCACAGCACCACTGCTAGCCGCTACAGCTGCCTTGTACCCCATCCCACTTGCACCCCCACCGGAAGTATGGAAAGGAAGAAAAGTGCTTCTTCTGCTGATCTGATCCAGATCGCTCAGGGTGCTGCGGAGTTGCCCTCGAAAGGGCAGCAGACACGCTCGCCGCCCAGTCCCTGCACTGCCACCTCACCTTGCCGCCACGGAAGCTCCCCACAAAGTTGACGAGCGCTCCGTAGTCGCGCCCGCAGGGCGGCAGCTGCAGCGGGTGCGGCGGCGCCGAGGCCCGCACGTTCCAAAAGGTGGTGGCCCGCCCCGTGTTGGCGCCGCGCCCCTCCGCCCCGCCAGAGTAGAAGGGGCGGGAGCCTTTGCCGACATCGATGCCGGTGAACAGGTTTGCAAAGGGCCCGTTGCGGTGGTGCTGCAGCACAGGGGGCCAGGGTGCAGGTACAGCGTCCCGCATTGGTCCTCTGCATTCAGATGCCCCATTCTCAGCCCCTGCTTTGCCACAAACCACGGGCTGCTGCCCCGCCTCTTTGCAGCACTGCTGCATGCAGACAGGCGCACCAGCTGCACGGCACCAAGAGACGCTGTACTGCTGACGCTTCGGCCCATGCAGCAGCCCAGGACGACTAAGACTTCAAGCCCAGCTGTGACACTTGCGCAGCAGTGCGACGGCCCACGGGAGAGCCCCCTGCTCCCAGGGTCCTCATTTCGCACAGCGAAACCAGGGCTGGCATCCCCGGCCCTGCTGTCAAGCGTGAGGGGGCATAGCGCTTGAGAGGAGGGCACTTACATCCAGGTTCATGTCCACGCCTTGCCCCCTCTCCAGCACCGACATCGAGGCGCCTGTCACCGCCACGTCGTGGATCATGCGGGAGCGGATGTAGAAGCTGCAGGAGGTGGGGTGGGGGCGGAGGGGGGTGGGGGATCATTCGGGTTTCTGTCAGATCAGAGGCTGCTGGGTGGGGAGGGAAGGCGAGGATCGTGGTGACGGGAAGATGGGCTGGACAGGGAGCAGCGGCAGCGGCCGGGGCTGGCCCGGCGGCGGCGAAATGCTGGCGGGCACTCCTCGCTCACCCACTTCCGCATTCCCCCGGCGCTCTACCCCTGCCTCGAGCAGTGCATCCAGGGCCCTCTGCGGCCGCCTCGCATGCATTGCAAAAGAAAGCAAAAAGTGCAAAAACAAGAACACAACCTCATCAAATTGCCCACCCTGTGATGAGGTTGGAGGAGCCCTTGTTCAGCACGATGCCCTGGTGCCCGTTGTCCACGCTGCCAGGCTTGAACCGCGGGCGGGTGGTCTTGACGGTCACCTCTGCAGGGGAAGGGGTTTTGCAGCGCATACAAGGCATGCCATCGGCACGTGCAGGTAGAGACCAGGCGCTGCGATGCAGGCACGGCACGGATAGCAGGCAAAGCCAAAACATAGCTCGTCGGACCAGGCGGCTGGCCCAATCTCGATGAAATAAAAAGATTAGAAACGCGCAGGCAGGCGGTGCCACTGCCGCGCACCCCTGACTGTGGAGCGGTGCACCCAGGAGAGGGTCAGGGCGTTGTCGGCGTTGACAAAGGCCACCTGCGGGTGGCGGGGCGGGGCGCTGCCTGCGTCGCTGGTCTGGCCTGTTCAGGCAGGCATGCTCCTGCCCCCGCCGGTCCGCACACCCGCAGCGCACTCTTGGGAACACCGCCCCGACAGGCCCCCCCAGGCCCCAAACCCTACACACACACACACACACACCACCACCACCACCACCCCCGGCCGCTCACATCTGACACCCAGGAGCTGGACACGTGGGCAAACTCCACCCCATTGTAGCCCTGGTCCGAGAAGTGGGGCCCCACCTGGGCCCACCTGCGGGAGCGGCAGGGCCGGGCAGCCAGCGCCCTGTCAGCACACGGCGCTGCCGGCCTCGGGTGGCATGCCGGGCAGGCCGGCAGCCAGGAGGGGCAGCGGACGGCGCGGCCCCAGCAGGCAGGCAGCAGGCAGGGAGTCGGATGCAATGGCGGGCGGGCTGGCATGGTGAAGGGCAGGCACGCATGGCAGACGTGGCGGGGCTGCCGCGGCAGGGCCTCCCGCTCACTTGAACTCAATGGTGAGGCGCTCCAGGCCAACGCCCTCCACTGACGGCTCATCCTTGTGCATGCTGCCCACCCAGCGGCGCGAGGGCAGCACTGCGGCAGGCGGGCATCCCTGGCGGGCACGGCAGGGTGAAGCCGGGCAGTGCCGGCATAACGCTCCCTAGCTGCTGGCACAGGCGGGCAGCGCTGCGTGGAGGCCGCCGGGCGCGTCAGGTCTAGCGGCGCAACACAGCTGCTGCGCCCATGCAGGCGGGCACATGCACTTCGATGCCACGCGCTTGTCTACTGCTAGCTCAGGTGCAGGCCGCCCTGGGGAGGCGGGGGGCCATCCTGCTGTGCTGCACAGCAGACGCAGCACGCCCCGCACGGGCCGGTGCGAGCTCTCCCCTGAGCCCCCACCTGGGAAGGGCAGGTCCCTGTCCAGCTTGATGAAGCCGCGGCCCACGCTGGCCACCCTGTGCAGTGCAGCAGGAGCAAACCACCACAGGTTTTTGCCAGCAAAGAGTGCAGCGCATTCGGCAGGGCCACCGGTGGCAGACCACTGGCCGGCGGGAAAGCAGGTCGAGGATGCGACCTGCCGGCCAGCCTTTGCCCCTCATAGCAGCTAGCTTTTGCCTGCCCGTCTTCCTGGCCAGGCACGCCATTCCCTGGGCATATACATCCGCCGCAGCCACGCCCGACCTGCTGGGGCCATGCCAAGCACAACCCTGCTGCTCCCCTGCCCATCAGGCCCCCCCTGCCCGACCTCGCCTGGCGCTGAAGGAGATGGAGTCGTGCTCCATGATGTTGCCCTCCCCCGGGCTGCCAGAGTTGGCCAGGTTGTCGCCATACACCCATGCGACCACTGTGCCGCGCCCCGCCGCGCTGCTCACCTCCCCCGCCGCCGCTGCAAAGGCGGCGTCGGCGGCGGCGGCCTGCGCGGGGGTCAGCCCCGGCCCGTCGTCCACCCCAGAGGCCAGGCCGGCCATGGCCGACTGGAAGGCGGGCAGGCGCGTCACCCAGACGGGGGGGTCCTTGAGCACCAGGGTGGTGTTGCCGTAGCGATACACGCCGGGGGTGTCGGCAATGGCGGCGCCTGCGGGCGGGGTGGCGGAGCAGCGGTGGGGCAAGGCCAGGAGGGGGAACCGGCATGTGGGCAACGTGGGCAGCACGAGTGGTGGCTGGTAGCTCACCGGCAAAGCATGGCACTGGCCTGCAGCACTACCGAAGGGAGGGTGGAAAAGGCAGCGGACTGCATGCCGGCTTACCAGCGGCGCCGCGGGGCGGCGTGGAGCGATCGTTCAGGAAGATGCGGATGCGCTGCAGACAGGGCCAGGCACACACTGATGAATGCGGACGTGGCCAGGCTAGGCGCCGTAACTGCATCAGCAGAGTGTGCGCAGCAGCATGCCCAGAATGCACAGCAGTGCTCAACACAGCGCCTCTCCCCCAGCCCACCTGGCCCTTCCGGAAACTCGATGCCCGGCACTGCAGCGGCAGGCAAGGCACCCGGGGCGACCAAACAATCATTCAGCCTCAAGCTGAAAGAAGTGTCAGGTGAGATGCAGCAGGCCCGCCACGGGAGCTGTGCTCTGGGACAGCTGTGGGCAGGCAAAGCGGCTACCGCGGCAGCCCAGCGCGCCTATCCACCCCCCAGTCCAGCCAGCCAGCGTTCCCGCCCCCGGCGCTCACGGGGATGCGGCGCGCGCCGGGCAGGACGTCCTTTGTCACCCTCCCCAGATACGTCTTCTCGTTGTCACTCTTCTGGGGGTACACCCCCTGAAAGGTGAGGAAGGCGCCGCCGTGCGACCAGGGAGACTTGAGGCCGCCTGCGGGAGACAGCGTGCGAGAGGGGGGCAGCTGTCGACCGGCTGCAGCACAGCACCAGCCTGTCTGTAGCCTTGCACGACTGTGCTGCACCCCCGTAGAATGCGTGCTGCATGCATGCCAGGCTGGGGGGCTGGCCGGCAGGCAGGCGGCTGCACCCGGCAGCCCTCAGCGCCGCGCTCACCGCCGCCATCTTTGACCCAGGACACCCCCGTCACTTGGCTCAGCGAGCGCGGGAAGTAGAGCTTGGTGTTCAGGCGCTGCAAGGCAGGGGCAGTAAGCACAGCACGAGCCTGGGTGCCTGGTGCGGCCGGCCCAGTCTGTCTGCTGTACGGTCCCTGGGCAGCCAAGGAGCGTGAAGGTAGCTAGGAAGGACGCACATGGATCAGCGCTGCAGCAGAGCAGGGCGGGGCAGCCAGGCCTGCCAGCCCAGCCAGGCAAGCCCCACACTCACCGACTCGCCGCGCAGCACCACCCCAGAGTGCTTGATGGTCAGGGGCTTGGTGATGACGTAAGTGCCCGCCGGCAGGTAGATGACGCCGCCGTTGGGCCTGGCGCTGGCGGCGGCGATGGCGCGGGCCAGCGCTTGGGTGTCGTCCGTCCGGCCGTTGCCGCGGGCCCCAAAGTCGGTCCTCAGGTTGAAGCTGGGAGGTTTCTTGGGGAGGAACGCCTTGCCGTCTGCAGGCGAAGGAGCGTGAGTTAAGTGAGAGCCCAGGTTAGGTGCATGTGCGCCGCAAGGCGTGGGCCGAAGGGTAAGCAGCAGTCAAGAGGTGCGGCGTGTGAGCATGCAAGGGCGAGCCAAACTCACCCATGTACCCAGCAAGCGACCAGTCGTAGCCTCTCCCTCTGCGGGCAGGGAGGGTGGGCGTCGGGCGGGCAGGCTGACAGGCGGGCAGGGCACTGACACGCCCCATGATCCAGCCGTCCCAGCGTACCTGGGGAAAAACATGTTGCGGATGGGGGTGAACTTCTTAGCTGCCTGCCCCATGACGCCAGCCGAGGGAGCTTGCTGGGCCCAGACATCGCTGGTGCCGGACGTGGCGCGGACGGTGCCGTTTGCGCTGGGCGAGTCCTGCGCCCCAGCGAAGCCGACCAGCAGCCCGCACGCTAGGGCGCACACAAGGCTGACTGCGCAGAGTTTTGGCGCCATGGCGGCTGCCCGCCTGGCCTGGTGATGGCCCTCCGCAGGGAAATGCTACAAGTCCAGGCTGCGTGCTATGGAGTTGTCTATATGGCACCGACCGGAGGACAAGCTTGAGAGCTGAAGGCCTCCAAGACAAGAGGACAGCAGCCAATGGACAGCGTGGCACTCTCGTGTCTTGAAGCAGGGCCACCTTTACACGCAGCCCGGGTGCATACCGCGCTCAGAGACCTAGATCCACAGTCGAAATGGCCGAGGGAGCCCCGCGGAGCGTCGTGCCCTTAGAGCACAAGATCTGGAGATGGGGACACACTTCCTCCACCTCTGAAGCACCCCACAGCACTCAGCAAAGGTTTTCAATAGCTGGAGTCCCGGCCAGGGAGCACGACCCCGACTCCTGATTCTGCAGCAGCCATGATCGCAACAGGTGGCGGCAGCTTCCTGCGCCAGGCAACACCCTGCGTGGGCCTTCAAGGCGCGTCCTTGCAAGACTTCAATCATGAGATAACAGGGACCTTGCCGGGCCAGCAGACCGGCACGAGCAGCGCAGTTTGATGCAGCCGATGCCGCGCAGGGCGGCGCACGCAGGCCAGGCTGCGGGATGCCGTCGCGCCGCGCGCGCCTGCCAGCCAGCACGGGGGGCGGTCCCCTGGCCGGCCAGCGTGTGGGCGGCGCCGCCCCGCCGCCTCACTTCTTCCTGCCGGTGAGCACCTCGTAGTCGCCCAGGTTGAGCAGCAGGGAGTCGGAGCTGAGGAAGACGCGGTTGGCGGAGGCGGAGATGGTGGACGCGATCTCGCGCGCCGCCTCGATCTTGCGCAGCGTGATGAACGCCGGGTTCTGCTGGATGGCCTGCCCGATGAGCGTGGCCGACGCCGCCTCACCCTGCGCGCGGATGATGGCCGACTGCTTCTCCTGCTCCGCCTTCTCCACCTGCGCAACAGCGAAAGGGGGGGGGGGGGGGCGCCCAAGAGGCACGGGGTTAAGAGCTCAGAGCGGCAGGGGGGCGGGTGGAGCTCAGAGCGGCAGGAGCCAGAACGTCTCAGCAACAAACAATGGGGAGAGGTTGAGGGCGGCTGGCTTGCTCGGCCAAGGCCCTGCATGATGCGTTCATGTGCGAGGCAGCGACCCATGTGGACCTGCGTGGGCTCAGGACGAGGCAGGGGGCGCGCGCAGCAGCGGCGGGCACTCACGATGAACTTGGCGCGCTCCGCGTCCTGCTGCGCCACCTGCTTGGCCTCCACCGCCGAGGTGTACTCGCGGCTGCAGACGGGCAGCGGGCAGCGCGGGCCGACGGTTTGGTTCATACTTCATAATCCTGAGTTTTCTCCCTTGAAAACAAAAAGGTTTTTGGGCAGTAGGCGAGGGAGGCGGTGCGCATGGCAGGCAGCATGCCCGACCAGCCGGGCCCTGTGGCAGCGACCCCCCTCGGGCGGTCAAGGCCTGGCTTGCCCTGGCCATGCGGCCCACAGCAGCGCAGGCGCGGCCCGCACCAGTCCGCACTGGCCCCCCCAGCGCTGCGGGCGGCGCGCGGGCGCCCACCTGAAGGTCAGCTGCGTGATGGACACGTCGTCCAGCACGATGTTGAAGTAGCGGGCGCGCTGCGTGAGTATCCGCCGGATGTCGCGCGACACCACCTGCCGGGAGGGCGGGGCCGTGGGCGGGGTGGGTGGGGCAGGTGGGGCAGTGCCGGGGCTGCGAGGCGCTTGCAAGGCACAGCCCGCGCTGAAGCCGGCGTGCATGGCGCCGGCGGCAGCCAGCGTGCATGATTGCTGCGAGCAGCCGCCGCCGCCGGGCAGCGGCTCGGCCGCCCTGCACGCCCACCTCGCGCATCGTGAGCAGCTGTGACGCGTTGTACTGCGCAATCACGCTCTTCAGCGTCTCCTGGATGATGGAGGGCAGCACGCGCTCTGCGGGGGAGCGGCAGGAACGAGGGCAGGGCCGGCGGCGGCGGTGAAGAGGGCAGCGCTCGCTTCGTCAGCCCATGCCCATGGGGGCGCACGGCATCCAACGATAGCTGGAGGGTTTTGAGCTGTCTGTGTGCCAGCGGAGGCACAGTGCACCCTGCCTGCAGGCCTTCGCTGCAGCAGGTACGGCAGCAAGAGTCGCAACAGAGCATGCGCCGCAACCCTCATGTGTGCCCGCATGCGCAACCCGTGCGCTCGTTGCGGCACGGGGCGCAGGCAGGGGCAGCCCGCACCCGCATAGTCGGTGCCCAGGGTGCGGTAGATCTCTGGCAGCCGCGACGGCATTGGCCGCGTCAGCACACGCAGGCCGATGTTCACCTGGCGCACACAGGGGGAGGGCGGGGGAGGGAGGGAGCAGCCGGCATCAGGCGGGCCGCCAGGAAGCAAGCATGCCTGCCCTGCACGAAAATGCAGCCCCGGCGCACCAAGGCCGGCCCCTGTGACGGCCAGCATACGGATCCCCCCCCCCCCACACACACACACAGCTGCCCGCCTGCCATCCTCCAGATCTTGATCAGCTGGTCTGACCCACATCCATGAGGGGGCAAGCACCACGCATGCAGGCATGTGCGCACGCAGGCATGCAGGCATGTGCGCAGGCAGGCGGGCGGGCGGGCAAGCGGCGGGCGGCCCCACCATCTGCAGGTCGCGGGAGCCCGAGGTGGAGGTGATCACGTTGGGCCGCGCACGCACCTGCAGCAGCGGCAGCAGCAGCAGCAGCAGCGGAGTGTCGGGCAGGGCTTTGCGACATGCATGACGCAGAGCGCACGGGCGGCAGGCGGCGGAACGAGGCGGGGCCCGGCTGCGGGGCGTCCGTGCAGGCGTGGCGCAGCCAGGCGTGGGGCTGCCTCCACCAAGCTGCGACACGGCACTGCACCAGGCCGCGAGCGCCGTCTGCTCTCCAGCTGGCACAGGCGTGTACAGTGCGCACGAAGGCGAGCAGAGGGCCCGACGGCCGGCTCTCAAGGGGGGTCTCAGCAGGGCGCGGGGGCTTACGTCGTAGATGATGGGCCGCTCAAACCAGGGCAGCATGAAGTGTGTGCCCTCCTCGTACACCGTCTCCTTGATGCCGCCCAGGCGGTTGAACACAATCGCTCTGCGGCCAACGAAGCAGCAGGAGCACATGCAGGCGTCGCTGCAAGGAGCTCCTGAAGCCGAGGCAGCTGGGTTCCAGCCCAACTATTCAGGCATTCAGGCACAGTTTCGTGGCGCGAGGCAGCGGGCAACTGCACAGAGCGGGGGACTGGGCTCGAGCAGCGCCAGGCGCGCTTTCCGGCAGTGCCGACTCCCGGACCATCCTGGTCCGCCTGCCTGCACCATGGCACATCCCCCCCCTGGACCGCCCACCTGTGACCACCCTCCACGTTGAACAGGCAGTTTGCCAGCCCGTAGACCGCGGCGCCACCCATGAACAGCACGCGTGCCAGTCGGCCGGCGCCCGGCCCCGCCGGCATCTTCACATTCTTCATGCCCTCCATTGCTGCCGCTGCCACTACTGCTATGCCAATAGGCTTCCTCCTGCCACCTGCTCGACATAAGGAGTGCACTACGCGGGTGAGAGGTCCGCGGCGGCAAGTGGCGGCAAGGCAGCAGGCAGCGGCGGAGGAGGAACACAGGGCAGATCGAGGGCCGCAGATCCGCTATCGATTGTCAAAGACAATCGTTTCATTAATACCACGGCGCTCGACCGGGCAGCAGGAGGCCGCAATCAGCATGCTCCGCATTTCCTGGCTGCTCGGGCAAGCTGCAGGCCGCCGCTGATACATCAGGTAGCTTACCTGGCAATCAGCTATGGATTGCCGTCACGAAGCCCCTGCCGGCTGCTCTGGAAGCGTAGGTGGGGTGTCTCCTCGAGGGTGGCTTGCCAGCAGGCAAACCCGAGATGGGATCGAGCTGGTTCTTGCAGAATGGTGCCTTGGCGTGCTGGTTGTCCCTCAGAGGACCTCAGAGCCCCGTGCTGCGCCACTGCTGTGCGAGGCCGAGAAGAGTGGAGGAACCCCAGGCTTGATCATGCGCGCCTGGGGATTATATGCATTTTTGCAGGAGGCAATCGGGCAACTTTCGGTCCTGTCTTCAGAGTGAGCAGTGCCTGCTGCTTGCCCGGCCTCCACGGCCCTCCTCTGGCTCGCCGCCCGCGTTTCCTGCTTGCATTCAAGGATTGGTGTGAGCTGGTGCATTTGGGTAGGTTGCCAGCGCCGCTCGCTGGCTTCCACACTCAGTTCAACTTGCTCACACCCGCCACCGCCTGCGCCGCCACTTCCCCAGGCCTGCTGTCCATCCTTGCGTAGGCACTCTCCTGCAACAATGGCAATCGGAGACGTGCTGTTCAAGGGCACAGTCACGCTTCTAGCTGGCGCCTCGCTGATTGCTGGCATCGGCGTGGCCACCGCCATGGTGCAGCGCTTTGCTTTCCACCGCCAGGTGCGTGCCCATGCGCGGGGCTCGGTGGGGCGCAGCAGAGAGAATGCATGCGTGAAGAAGAGAGAATGCAAGCGTGACAAGGGCAGGGTCAGTACGATGGGGGCCAGCGCTGCCACATGCCGGGTGTGAGCAGTTGCCCCACCTGTCATCCCCCCGCCCTCTGCCTGCAGCACAAGCCAACTGTCGAGGAGGTTGAGGCTGACCAGCAGTAACACCGCCGCCCAGCAGGCCTCTGCTACCTCTAGCACCTCTAGTTCTGCGTATGCCCCCCTGCTCTGCTGCAAGCTTTTGCCCCTGCCAGTCTGTCTTGTCGTTGAATCCTTGCTCGCTGCTGCTCCCTGCTGCCTTGCTTGCTTTCCTCTATGCATGCCCCACCCATGATACCAACTTTGATGTGCGCATGCCTTGTACCCTCTACTTGCCTGTAACATGCCATGACCGACGAGTGTGACGCTTACACAGCGTTTGGTAAGCGGGGCCAGAGCCGGGCGAAGGGCAGGCGCCGGCGCTCTGGATAGGCGCAGCTGACCGCTCAGGGAAAGGCACAAGAGTCAGCAAACAGCAAGCAGGAGTAAAAGTACAGATTGAGCAAAGGGAGGGGCAACGCAGGGAGAGAAGAAAGACATTCGAGCTGGGTGGGAGGCAAGGGAGGGGCAGCTGCAGCGCTGCGAGCAGGCTCCAGCGGCGGTTTTTTCCTGCCGCGCAGAGCCCACCAGCCCACCGCCATGAACCAGGCCCGCAAGAGGCTGGCACTGGCGCTGGGCTCGCAGGCCGAAGCAGCCTGACATACTAGGTTGCAGAGCACGGGGGCGTGGGGGAGGCCAGCGGGGCCGCAAGGAACACACGAGCACCCCGGGCCACGCCCCGGGTCTGCGGCGTTGGCCCCAGACGCGGCCATGCCTGCGCTCACTGCATGCCAAAGTTGAAGCCGCCGGCGGGCGCGGACTGCGCGCCAAAGCCCTGGGGCGCGCCGAACGCATAGGTGCCTGCGGGCAGTAAACGGGCATGGGAGGCGGGGTTAGAGCGCACACCAGCACGGCAAGCCAGCGGCCGCGCTTTCCGATGATCAAGTGTCGCGGCGGTGCGCTGAGCTGAAGCGCCAGCATGCAGGCGTGGGCCCCCCC
>KQ481955.1:363068-384671 GCA_001430745.1 Auxenochlorella pyrenoidosa
CGTCCGGCGATGACTGCAGCGCACCGTCACTGCCGCTGGAGCCCCGCAGAGTGAGCCCCAGTGCCCGAGGGTAGGGCCGCCAGCGCCAGCTTGCCGCCGCACCGCTCACGCCGCCGCTGGCACCCGCCGCCTTTGCAGGTGCTGGCCCCCTCCGAGGAGATCCTGTCCATCCACCGCCACGCCTTCCCACACACACCCCTGTCGCCAACACTCTACTCGGCAGTCGCCGCGCCGCCCATCAGGCAAGCAAGCACTCCCCCCTTCTGGCCAGGGTTGTCCCGTGAGCGTTGTCCCGTGAGCGGCGGTACTAGGGCGAGCCTCCCCGACATGACCGAGTGCACCCCCCCTCCTCCCACCAACCTTCCCAACCCCCATGCCCTTTACCTGCAGCCAATGGCACCCTCCCATCCTCCTACCCTCGGCAATGCGCGCGCAGCAGCCGCCACAGCCGCCGGCGCTAGAGCTGCACCAGCGGTCGCGGGCGTGGCGTGGCGCCGCGCTCGCGGCTGCCCCCGCGCATGTGGGACAGGCTGCGCCAGATGCGGGCACCGCGGGGGGCGGCCTGCCGCCGCGGCAGGTGGGGGCCTGGGAGCGCCGGCCAGTCGGCTCGGCAGCCGCCGCAGCTTGATGCGTGCGCGAGCATGCATCCCCCCGGGCCAGCCTGGCTGGAACATAGCCTGTCTCTGGCACGCTGTACATTCCCCAGTACCCCTGCTAGTACCCTGCCCACAGCTAGCCTTTCAGAGTGTTTGCCCTCCACCCGTAAGCTCCGGGCTCCCTAGGCCACGATGTCACTTCCCGACCCTCGCTCGCCGCCTCCCCTCTCGCGCATACACACCGAGGCTTTTTACACCCTGACAATACCCTGCTTGCCCTGTCTCCTTGTCCCCGCGTGTGAACCTTCTCCACCTCCGCACTGTTCCCTGCCCTGACGGCTCGCCCCGATGCCAGACATGCTGAGGGCCTCCCACCGCTGCTCACCTGACGGGGCTGCACCTCACCCTGCGCCCCTGCTTTGCTGCCCGTTCCCTGCTTGTTGCTTCCCCCGCTTCCCCTTCTTTCTGTTTGCTTCGTCCTTCTCCTGAGGTTACCTGCACGCCAGCCCTGGCTGCCCTGCTTGCTCACCCCGTCTTCTCTCCCCCTCTTGTCCCTGCCTCTCTCCCACTGCCTTGCAATTCTTTTGCCCTCTGGCTCGGGTCACCCCTGTCAGACGCTGCTTGCTTCATAGTCTCTCCCCCCCCTCTCCCGTCCATTCGCGAGGCCGGTGAGCCGGAGTTCCGCCGCCGATGCCCCTGTTTTGCCCCCCACCCCCACCCTGTTCCTTTTCCCTCGGTTCGCTTCCACTGCTTGGAGTTAGACAGCCGCCTCGGGTGTGCCACAGCCTCATCTGCCACCTAGGAGCCCACGCCTCTGCAGCATAACTGCACCAGCGGCCCTGGCCTCGCCCAGCCCGCCCCTGGCTTTCGTTCGCCTTGTCACCATTTTGTGCAGCCACTTCCACCGCCTCCATTTGATGGAGTACCTGTTTCATCATTCAACTCCCACCACTTAAATGGCTCTTCCGCAGCACTGAGCGAATGGGAAGTGGGCGCAGGGGAGCAAGGGACTACTGTACGCCAGGCGCTCCGCTGCTGAGCTGCCAGCAGCCTTCCTCCGGCCCGGTGCCGAGGCGCAGGTGCAGCAGGTGGAGGGAGCGTAGGTGCTGGCAGTCCTGCCCGATGCTGCAGCACGGGGGGCAAGGACACCAGGCACCCATGTTGGACACGCAGGGTGTGGTTTTCAATGCACGGCCGGGCATGCACCGCCCTGGTTGGCTCAGGGGCATGCAAGGCTGCCAATGCGCTCTGCCGGCAGCGCTTACATACAACCGCGCCGCCTGGCTCTGCGCGGCACCGCCCTGCCTTGGGCCGGCTCACCTGACGCAGGTGATGCCCTCAGCATGCAGCTCGGAGTACAGCTGTGCCGCCGTGGCCTCGCTCACAGCGGAGGTCACCTCATCCAGCACAGCCAGGGCGGGCCGCCTGCTCAGCAGAGGCAGCAGAGGGCCACACATGGGGACACCCGTTGCCCGCTAGCACAAAGCAGGGGAGGGTCGGTGACAGCGCAGGCCCACCGCACGCGCGGTGCAGTCAGCAGCGTGGGCGGCGGGCAGGCAGATCGTGCGCTCCACGCGAGTGCTTTGCTTGGCCCTCACCTGTGCAGCACGCGCGCGACCGACAGGCGCTGCAGCTCCCCCGGGGACAGCATGGCGGCCCAGTCGGCAGCCGCCGTGAAGCTGCCGCCCACCCTGTCCGCCAGGTGCTCCAGCCCCACCCGACGCAGCAGCGCAGACAGCTCGGCGTTGGACGGCCGGCGGCTGCTGTTGTCGCTGCTGCTGCTGCCGCCCTGCTGACCCTGGCCGGCTGCGCTGGGTAAACAGTCGCCATCGGGGTGGTCGTTCGCGCTGCCTGCCGCCTCGCTGTCGCCTGGGTAGCAGACCTGCTGCCACAGCCCGCCAGGTGGGGCGGCCAGCGGCCGCTGCGGCACAACCATCATGCCGCCGCCGGCGCAGCCGCATGACTGGGCTGAGGTGCTGGCTGCGGGCGGCAGCTGCAGGTGGCCTGCCTCGGCGGGGTGCAAGCCGCGCAGCGCCCGCACCAGCGTGCTCTTGCCGCAGCCGTTTGGGCCTGGGCATGGGGAGGCACGCACGCGGTTGGCAGCAGCGGCGGTCAGCTGGGCAAGGTTGTGGCAGGAACGGCTCGTGCTGAGGGCGCCTGCAGGCCAGCACCGCACGTGCCTGAGCAGCAACGGGCGCCCTGCAGGGCACATCAGGCACCCTTGAACGGCAGCAGTCCAATCAAGCATCCCACTGGCCCTTTCAGGGCTCGGAGCACACGCAAGCAGCGCCTCCCGGAGCAGCAGCAGCAGGGGCCTCACCCGAAATGAGCAGGTGCTGGCCGGGGCGCAGCTGCAAGCCCAGGCCAGCCACCGCCAGCCTCCCTGCTGGAGTCCTGACAGTGAGGCCGTGCATGCTGAGCAGGGGCGCTGCTCTGCACTGGCTGCTGCTGGCAAGCTGCTCAGACGGGTCCGCACTCCCGCCGGCCAGCACTGCCGCAAGCACTGCTGGCGGCGCGTCGGTGAAGAGGGTGGCCGGATACGCGCTGCTGCCTGCAAAAACGCGGGGGGCACGGCATTTCTCTGAGATGTCACAGGGGCGAACCCAAGAGAAGAGATGCGGCCCTTGAGGTGCGAGAAGGCGCCAGCCGAGGGCTGCCTCCAATCAAGCAATCAATTACATTCAAAGCCCAATGTGCCAGCACCAGCCGCGCGCAGGGAGCCATGCCTCACCATGCACCGGGTGCAGCACGACTGGGCAGATGCCCGCATCCCTCCGCTCGTAGCCCAGGAGAGCATGCGCGGCTGCATGCATGGTAGGTGGAGGCTAGGGGAGCGTCAGTAGATGAAGCGCCTGGCGCAGAGAGGTGGAGCCAGCAGCGGCAGACCGGGCCGGGAGTCTGGGCTCGCCAGGGGCGGCTGCCAGCATCCCAAGAGCACGACCCTACGCAGGCTTGAGTGGTGGCATGTGTGTGCACGCGTGTGCGAAAACGCGCGCAGCGGGCCTTCTGAAGCACAACCGCTGGCGAGCGGGCGAGCAGTCCCGCCAGCTGGCACGCGCAGCATTGGGCGCACCGGCGACCTCGCTCCACCGCGCGCCCTGCGAGCCGTGCAGCGCCAGGCCGGTGCGGGGGTCAATGCAGTCGCACCAGTGGCCCGCCGCCCTCAGCTCGGCCCTGGGCCAGGGGGGTGGGCGCAAGCCGCGGACTGAGGGGCGGGCAGCCGGAGCCAGGCAGCTGCCACGCAGCCTGCGCAGCGCCGCGCTTGCCTGCGGGGCCGGCAGCCTCCCAAAGGTGCACCTGCTCGCCCGGCGGTCACACCAGAGGAGGCGTCGCAGGGGCACAGCGAGCGGCGCAGTCCGGGGAGAGCTCACCCCACCGCCGCCTGCCAGCGAAGAAAGGAGCCCAGCATGCGGTCCATCTCCGAAGCCGCCCGCTCCAGGGTGGCTGCGCTCCTGTCGGGCGCCAGGCTGAGCCCGCCGGCCGCAAACTGGAACGTCAGGCAGGCGAGCAGCTGCAGGGCGGGCAGAGGAGAGCAGTGGAGGCCAGCGGGGTCTCCTTTGCAGATTGGGCCGGCAGGTGGTCAGCCAGGAAGTGGGTGCGGAAAGGTGCGGCAACGCCGGCTGGATGGCAGGGTCTGCTGCGCTTGCGCTTGCAGGGTCAGCCACACATGACAAGCACGCGCTCGCCGCAGAACAAGATGGCTGGGGACTGAGGCACAGTGCGGCAGCCTGAATTGTTGAGCACGCGCAGGCAGCTGGCGCGGGGCTTGCCTGGCCCTCTGCTGGGGCGTCGGGGAAGATGGCCCGTGCCTCGTGCTGCAGGTCGGGCCCCAGCAGGTGCACCGAGGCCTCCAGCTCCACGCTGCCGCCCAGGCAGCTGCAGGCGGGCGCGTGGGGCAGGTCACAGGCATGCATGGGGGCCAGCTGGCCGGCCAGGCTGGCAAGGTACCTGTCGGTAGGTACAAGCTCCACGCACGGCCCATTGTTCTGGGGCAGGACGGTGCACGAGGCGCAGCGGTGCAGGCAAAGCGACGTGCGGAGGGAGGCGATGCGTCTCCCCCAACCCCCACCTGAGCATGCGCGGCGGCTGCAGCATGGTTGCAAAGCGTGAGGGCTGCAGCTCGCGACCATCCATGGAGAGCCGCACTGCATGGAGGCCTGCTGTGCCCGCTGCCCTGCCGCTGGCCTGGTCGCTGGCGACACCTCTGCTGCGCACGCTGCAGTTGGCACGTCGATCCCCCGTCTGGTCATCTGGAGGCAGTGCATCCAGCAGCTCCCCCACGCGGGCGGTCAGGCCGCCAAGGCGCGACATCTGCGGGCAGGCCGGGGCCGGGGGAGTGTGTTTGTGCCTGCAACAACTGCCAGGGCCGCTCTCCTGCGTGCACGAACCTGCAACTGACAGCACCGATGCACGGCAAAGGCATGCTGCCCCTGGCAGCAGGCCGCCCGGGTGGTACAGCTTCACAACCGTTGCAATGCAGCAGGGCAGCTGGTAGCCGCCCCGCAAAGAGCGGCCCAAAGCCGAAAAAAAATATATGTCGAAAAAAATACACATACAATACAAAAACGCACCCGGTCCGACAGGTCGAGCAGCTCGGTGACGGTGTAGATGAGAGCCAGGGTGGCAAAGGAGGCGTTGCTCACAAACTGGGCGGTCTGGCCGCCGTCGTTGCCGGCCATGCCTGCAGCAGGGGCGGCGGGGGCGCGGAGGGGCTGCTCTCTCGACACGGTGCAGGGAGTGGCGGCTCTGGCGGCCACCACGCGTGCTCCTCTTGGGCTGGCGGCTGTGGGGCCCGCATTGCTCTCGCAGCCAGGCTAGCACGGGACTCAAGGTTGCTGAGAAGCAAAGTGCAAGGTGCGTGGCGCCATCCTGTCGTGAGTGGCCAGCGCAGTCGCCTGCATCATGCCGCCGCCCAGCCGTCCCCTCCTCGCCTGCAAACACTGCCGCGGCCACTACGACATAGTTGAGCATGGCGCCCGCATAGTCCACTGCCCGGGTGCAGGCAGCCAGCACTGTCCTCGCCACAACGAGGTGCTGCTGCGGCAGGCAGGCAGGGGGATGAGGGGGATGGTCGGGAGGGCGGCAGCACTGGCCGTCTCCACAAGGGAGCGCAAGACGTAGGCATGTACAACAGGGCTGCCCTGCCTGGCAAAGGAACTGTTTACAAGCCAACAGCGCAGGCTTGTAGTTGGGGACCAGCATGCTGGCCGCGCTGGAACTGCCAATGCTGGGAACTGCATGCAGGCCGGCCCCAGCTGCAGAGCCTTCCAGGACATGAGCTGGCCTGCCTCTCCGCTGCACCCGCAGCAACGCACACCGGCGGGGCTGAGCTGCTGGCAAGGGCGCACGGCGTGCCCCACCTGGTTGGCCAGCGCAGCGCACAGCGTGGCGTCCAGCTGGCGGCGCTCCGCAGCGCCTGCCCCGTACTGCGCCACCTCGGCGGCATACTCCCTGCAAGCGCGGCCAGGCAGCGAGGCGAGGGATCAGCCGAGCGCAGCGGCGCGCCGGCAGCGGCGCAATGTGGCACGCCTCTTCCAGAGGCTCTTGCTTGCTGGGGACGCTGCCTCGCTCGCTCCTGTGCCCGGTGACAAGGGCGCAGCCGCGCAGGCGGGCTCCATGCGCCATTGGCTCGCAGAAGCAAAGGCTGCGCGCTGCCCTGCCACAGCCGGCGTGCCTTGCCACACAACCGGCGCCCCCCGTACCTGAGGCGCAGGTGTGAAAAGCGGAGGTCCCCCTCCCGCCGCTCCTGGCGGAACACCAGGCGGCTCACGGGAGCCACGGCCAGCCTGCAGGGCGGGTGATGGCAGCGGGCAAAGCCGGTGATGGCTTGCAGGGAGTGCCAGGACAGCGCCTGGACGCAACATTGCACGCGGCTTATGACCGAGCAACTTAGCAGCTAGGTCACCATGCATGTGCTGCCAGCGTGCGCCGTTGGTTTGCAGGCCAGGAGTGCCTGCCGCCTGCTGGCGGCCTCTGCGATGCAAGAGCACCTCTGGACTAGGGCAGCGGCCCAGAAGAAGGCGTAGACGGCTGCCAGCCCCTGCCAGCCGAGGTAGCCCCACGTCAGCCAGCTGCGTGGAGGCAGGCAGGCCGGACAAGGCCGGGTGGGTGCAGGGTGGCAGCCGGTGGACAAGCACACAGCGCGCCGGGCCGGCAAATGTGCTGCTGCTGCCCGGCACGCTGCGCACAGCACCAAGCCGGGCGCGGCGCAGGCTTCGAGGGCCGTGGGCTCGCCTGTAGTACAGCAGCTTGAAGGGCGCGGCGGCGGCCACCTTTGCCACCTCAGCCAGGTCCTCGCACAGCGCGGCGGCATCCGAGGCGATGCGCTGGTCAGGGTTGTCCCCCCCGCCTGCTGCCAGCGGCTTGCCACAGCTCGGCGACTCTCGCGTGCCGCCCTGCGGCTGCTGGAACAGTGGCGGCTTGTCCACCGCAACGCCTGGCCCCCCGTCTGCTGCCTGCTGTCCAGCTAGCAAGTTGTGAGTTGCATCTGCCGCGGTCTGTTGCTCCTGCTGCTGCTGCTGCTGTTGGTGGAGCGTGTAAAAGGCGTGGCCGCTGCAGTACCGCCAGTGCAGGTGGCTGGTCAGCCGCTGCCGCCAGCGCAGCGCCAGCGAGCCTGCAGGACAGGATGGCAGCCCCCTGTGACAGCTGGCGGGGTCGGCTGCCGGGTCGCAGGGTTGCAGGGACAGCGCCTGGCTGCACGCCAGCAGGAGGCCGCCTCCTCGCCATGCATGCACACAGACGTGCAGCTACAATGCCCTGCACCAGCTCTCACCTGTGACCCAGCAGGCGGCGGCGTACAGGGCGGTAGAGGCCGCGTACAGCGCTGCCGCGTGCAGCAGCATGGCCGCCAGGCTGGCGGGCTGCCGATCGATGACGATGCGGTAGAAGGAGCCGGCGACCTTGCCCACTGCAGGGGGCGGGCGAGAGGGGCGCGCACAAGGGCTTTTATTGCATCTGCATATGACTGGCAGCTTGCTCCTCTCAAAATGGATTGGCATGCAGTGAGCCTGCTTGAGCTGCAGGTGCGCGTGCGCTGCCCTCGGGGGGAGCTGCACCCACCCACCTTGTGCCACCACCAGCGCCTCGCCAACGGCAATCAGTGCCAGCAGCAGAGCAAGGTAGGGCCGCAGCAGGAGCACCACCGAGCGGAAGTGGTGCCGAAAGTTCAGGCCAGGCGCAGGATTGGCACCAGCATGCCTGCCGGCTCTGCCGCCAGCGCTGCCTGCGCTGCCGGTGGCGGCGGCGGCGGCGGGAGCGGTGGTGGGCAGCACACCAGCAGGCAGCCGCCCCGACAGCAACGGCTCGGTGACGGCTGCATCAATTGCGCCGCGCACTACTATCCGCATGGCCTGGGCGAAGTGGGCGAGCGGGACTGCCCAGGCTTGTCACGCGAGCAGAGCCATCGTTTTGCAAAAAGAACACAGATGTGAGCAGCCAATGGAGGCGATATAAACGGGCGCAAAGAGCACCTGCATGCGCCGTTCTGAGGCTTGGCACGCCTGGCGCCGCACTACACGCCTTTACCAATGCGCCGCCCGATTTTCGTCTCAGCTTTGCAAAAACATAATTTCTCAGCTGCATACAATTCACACAATCAGGCAGGGAAGCCTGTGTGTAGAGCAGGGAAGCCTGTGCGTAGTTTTATCAAGCATGCATGCATTCGTGCCGACTTTCCCTGTTCGCCCTCACACCGCCCTTTGGCGCCGTCGACTTCGAGGTGTCCTCATCGCTGGCTTCGGCCCTCGGCTCAGCACGCCTGCTGTGCATGCATTTCTAAACCCTGCACATCAGCCCATCTGCAGAACCCTTCTTGGCCGTGGATGCATCCCCCACCGCCTGTCGTGCAGCTTGACCTGGAGCACATCTTGCGCCCTGGCGTCAACGCTCCACATGCAAGCACAGTTTATGCTGGAGTCCGGGCTGTCTGCGTGCGTTGGGTGCCGCAGCTGGGAAAATATGGCGGCCGGGCAGCTGTAATTGCACAGGTCGCGGGTTGCAGCCTCCATGTCGGCAGTGCCCAGGTGGCACCACTGCTAGCATGGCCGCATGCTTCAGAGGTGTCCAATTGGCGCGGTCGTGAAACCCTTTGCATGCTCCACCACATCTTCCTCTGGCAGCAGACTGGCGGCCTTGGAGGGCTGTGATAGAAAGGGCAGTGGTTTTGCGCAAGGGTTTGCGTTCAGGCTGATCCTCCAGGCCGAGAGCAGTGCCGCCGAGGCCGAGCACGAGCACCTCGGCCCCCTGCAGCCGAGGTGACTGGCGCCGGCGGCGCTGTGCTAGGCCTGGAAGCCCAGCTGAACGCCAAACCCTTGCCCAAAGCCTCTGTCCGTTCTATCACAGCCCTCCAAGGCCACCAGTCTGCTGCCAGCAGAGGGTTTATGACGGGTGCAGGTGGGAGTGGGCAGGTGGAGGTGGAGCCTTCCATGCTGCACGGTGCTGCACGGTGCAGGGCGCAGCAGGGGGCATGCTGGAGATGCAGGCACTACGAGTCCTTCTTGCTGAAATTGCCACCTCTGCCGCTGCCGGCTGCGGGAACACCACCGCGCCCCCTAGCCACATGAACTGCCCGTGCATCTGCTGATGTTCGTTCACCTTTCCACTAACGCCAAACAGCCCGGCCGCCTGCTATTTGACAGGTGTAATATGTGTATGCCCCGCTGCGAACTAGCTGGGCAAACACGTGTTCCAACTGTCAAATACAAGGCGGTGCAGGGCAGCGCGGCGCAAGTGAATAGGCGAGCGCCGGCACAATGGATGTGAAGGTGTGGCGTGGGCTGCCTGCCCAAATTTACTGCTGCTGTTGTTCATTTTCTCGAACCAGACTGCACCTGCATGCGCAAGTGGGTTTGCTTCCTGGGCGGCTCAACTGAGGAAGTGGGCAGCAGATGTGACCTATACCCACGACAACACCCTCCTCCTGCGCCCCATCCTCCCGCATGAGGCACCGTCAAATCCACGGTTGTTATCATGAAGAATGGCATGCTGCTGTTTGTGGAGGGCAAACGCCCATCCAGCTATCACGGTGAGCACCAGGCGGGGCAGGCCACGCTGACTGCGGGGCCAGCTGCTGACGTGCGGCATGTTGTTCAATGGCGCCCGCACACAGGCCGACGTTCCTGCCACCGAGGCTGCTATGCATGGGAACATAGCTGCCCCTCAGCTCAACATGCATCAAACTGAACCTTTGTAGGACGCACGGCAGAGGGGGCTGTTTGGGACGGTGGCGCTGGCGCCCAGCGCCCGTGCCACGCTAGCGTGCCCTGGCCCGCTGTGACCCGGCCAGCTCACGCCTGCCACCACCAACAACCCCCCTCCGCACACCTCTGTGCCGCAAGCCGGGGCGCAGTGAAGAGCAAGGCGGGTGTCCGTCGCCGGGCTTTGCATGCAAGCTCCCCAGGCTCTCATCCCACCCTGCCCGCCCCTCCTGACCGGCAGCCAGGAAGCAGGCGGAGAACGGCCGCGGCAACCAGATCACTGCAGCCCACAAGGCAAGCGCTGCCCGCTGGGGCAAGGAGCCTGAGGAGGCTGTGCAGGTCCAAAGGACAGAGATGTTGCGTGGGCCGAGAGGTGGGATGTTGCACGCTAAGCAGGTGCTGAAGGGCCCTTACAAGGTTATGTGTACATGAGAGTTGCCGATCACGCTTGCATCTGTAGTTGCTGGTCGTGCCGGTGCGGCGCTGACGGCCGTGCGGTGGCCGGCCAGTACGAACAGCAGAGCAAGCGTGCTCAGAATTTTCCGTCCTGGTTACATAGCTTTTGTAAAGCATGTGTGCCTATGTAGCCCCAGCTGTGAGTGTAATCACATCAGCAAGAAGGGCAGGTGCTGGGCAGGCACATGCTTGCGGTGGTACACAGGGCACAGCAGGGACCCCAGCCTGTTCCCAGGATGCTGTAAGAGCACAGCCGATCGAGGTTAGCCGCCAGAATACTTATTTAGAGCAAGCGATAGCCAGACGTGTGCAGGAGAGCTGCTTCGCTTGGCAAGCAACTGCGCTTGCGAGCTCTTGCAACTCACCGAAGGCCTCCTCGCCCGCAGATCACTTGCTTCACGCCACTCCGCAAATCCTTGCGCTCCCCCTGTCGCAACTCGGTGCTTCTGGGCTCTCGCACGTCGCAGGCACTCCCCAGGTGCGTCTAGCTTTCTGTCGAAGCAGGTGTCTTGCCCGAAAGGGGCGCGCTGCTGTCGAGGTGCGCAGTTGAGCGGCGCACTGAGCGCCGACGCCCTCTGCCCTCGCACCGACAAGCCTGTGGGTCGCCTATGTTCCTCCCTGCAGTCTGCAATTTTTCAGTTCAGGTGGTCATCTGGCTTGAGTTGATCAGCTGGGCAGGCAGGCATGGGCAGCAAGGCGTGCGTGACGCGGCTGCAAAAGGAGTACCGAGCCATTCTCAAGGTGCGGGGAGGGGGGCACTGTGTGGTTGAGCAGTGTGCATGCCGTGTGGCCGGCCGCCTCTTGCCTTGTCCTTGTCAAGGATTGTGCCGCCTCCTGCTGCGCTGCGTTGAAGACGACACACTGGATGAGGCTGAGCCTTGGCCCGCTGGCCGACCGCTTAATGTCGCGCCTCGGAAGGTGCTGGGCGCGCAGCCCCTTGCCTGGCACCCATTTCGGCTGGCTGGTGTGCGCCGCCTCCCCCTGCAGGAGCCCGTGCCGCAGATCACCGCGCACCCAGCACCCAACAACTTGCTTGAGTGGCACTATGTGCTGGAGGGGTCTGCTGGGACTGACTTTGAGGGCGGCTGCTACCATGGTGGGTGCTGGGCGAGCCATGTGCAAGCAGCACTGTGGGGATGTTTGGCTGGAATCCGCGGGTGGTCCACAGATGCAGGCAACGCTGGTACGGCAACAGTCTAGCGCGCCTGTCGTGTGCGGGCCATGGGACCTTGGCCTGCAAGAGCAAGAGAGTGGGCAAAGCAGGCATGCTTTTCACCAGGCCCGTGCTCGATGTCTCTCTCGGTCCGTGTTTGTCGCTGCTGGACGCATGCTCGAGCGTGCACCTCACGCTTTATGGGCGCCTGCCGCCCGACCCCACCACTCATCGCCCCACCCGACCCCTCGCCGTCTCTCCCGCCGTCTTACCACGCTCTATGCCGCCCTGTCTGCCGCAGGCAAGGTTACCTTCCCGCCACAGTATCCCTTCAAGCCGCCCTCCATTGTGATGCTCACGCCAAACGGGCGCTTTGCCACCAACACCAAGCTGTGCCTCAGGTGCCCAGGGTGTGGGGTTGGGATGCATGACCGTCCGCGTGCAGAGGCCCGCGCCCCAGGCGCGTGCCCCGCCGCCGGCGCAGCATGCTGGTTCGGCCGGGTGCTCCTGCGCTGCCTGGGCGAGGCTCTGTGCTCACTGCAGCTTGCCCCCTTGCCTGCCCCCCTGCAGCATGTCGGACTTCCACCCAGGTGGGGAGCGTTGGCCTCGCTGCCCCTTCTGTGTTACCAGTGTGCCCTTGCGGCGCTGGCCCGCTACGCGCCGCCCTGCTGCATTGCGCTTGTGCCGCGGCGCACGCCCTGCTGGGGCCCTGCTGTTCCAGCAGCTGCGCGGCGGCCCCTCCCCCTTGCAAGCACTGAGCACTGTTCACCCCCGCAGAGTCGTGGAACCCCATGTGGAGCGTGTCCACCATCCTCACGGGCCTGCTGTCCTTCATGGTGGAGAGCCAGCACACCACAGGTGGGAGCCCGGGGGGTTTGTTCCTTTGGGTTTGGGTTTAGGGTGACGGGGCATAAGGCGCAGCCCCGCCGGTTGTGGAGGGGCGAGCCTGCGGGTGCGCCGCCTGTTTGCTGCTGGTGGGGCCCCAGGCAAGCAGGCGGCAGCTGGTGCTTGCCCCTGTGCGGCAGCACCTGGATGTGCGGCGCCCCGCCTACACCCCCTGCACGCCGCAGCAGCCGACTCGTGGGCTGTGCTGTCGCCCGCCTGCCGGCCTGCAGGGGCCATCAGCAGCACCCCGGAGGAGAAAAAGCGGTTTGCGCGCGACTCGCTGGCTTACAATGTGCGCAACCCCACCTTCCGGTGAGGCGGCGGCACCATGCGGCAGAAGTGTGACGGAAGTGTGGCGGCACACGTGCTTCTCCTGCCCCGGCTGGCGGCGCCAGCGAGCTGCGCGGCTGCACGCCTGGCGGGGCTGCCGGCAGCACCGCGGAGCCCACAGCGGCGCAGTTTGCGTTGGTCGCAGCTGGTGTGCTGCACGCGTTTCGCACAGCGTGCAGGCGTTGCAAGCACACGCTGGGCAAGGCAGGCGCAGCTGGCTGCGGGACGGGCCGCGCCTGCCGGTGCTGCCGCGCCTGCTTGAATGTGCTGCCTGCACACTGCCTGCCTTGTCCATCTGCAGCAAGCTCTTCCCCGAGTGGGTCAAGAAGCACGAGTTGCAGCAGGCAGCCGCAGCTGCAGCAGCCATCCAGCAAGCGGCGCAGGAGCAGGCAGAACAGGAGCAGGCAGTTCAGCAGCCGCCCGCGGCGGCGGCAGCAGGCTTGGGCCAGCCGCAGGGTGCGGCTGCGGCGGCGGACGCGGCGGCGGGGCAGCAGGCGCTGCTGCAGCGGGAGGGCGCGGCGCTGCAGGCTCCGCAGTGGAGCAACTACCTAGTTGGGGCCGCCGCGGTGGCTGCTGCGGGCGTGGCGGCGACCCTGCTCATGAAGCCGCCAGATGGCGCCTGAGGGCTCCCGGGGGCTCCCCAGCACCACTTCCCCCATGTTTAGCTGCGCTGACATGTGTCCCCGGCTGCGCCTGCCCTGCTTGGCGTGCTTGTCGTTTCTCCCTTGTCAATCGCCCGCACACATGCGCTCCTCCTCTTTGTGACCTGACATCGCACAGGCTTCAGCAGGGTGCGCTGCGTGCAGCTGGTCATGTTCCCCCAGGGTCGCCTGGGCCGAGGAAGCTGTCCACCACCTGCGCCAGCTGGTCTGCAGCGTCGCCGATCACCAGGCCGTGGCCCCAGCCTGGAATCCTCAGCACCTGCGCCCCCGGTATTCGGCTGGCGATGAGGTCTGTGTTCACGGGCGGCACGACGGCATCCTGGTGGTGGGCGGGGGGCCGGGGGGGGCAGCAGGTAGGCCTCTTTGGTGCGATGGGGTGTGACTGACAGGGCAGCAGGCAAGTTGGGCATGCCAGCTCGCAGAGGCGCATGCCGTGGCCACCCTGCCTGCTCGTCGGCCTGCGTGCTCAGGGCCCTGCGTGCTGCCGCCTCACCAGCATGCCCGTCACAAGCAACACCGGCGTGGCGATGCCGGGCAGAGCGTCCCAGACGGTTGAATCGGCTGTGGTGAACTCCTTGTCCGCGAGGTACTGTGCCTGCAGTACCGAGGAGTTGACCTGCAGCGGCCAGGCACAGCAACGAATGTGGACCCGAGGGAGAGAAGGAGCTGGCACCGCCCTGCCCAGGGGAGGGCAGGGTGTGGCGGCCAGCCACGTGCAGCCGCCTGAACAACACCCGGCGTGGAGCTGACAACGGCGCGCCACAAGCGCTGCGGGCCGCTCTAACAGGTGCTGTCCAGCACCACTGCTCTGCGGGCCCACCTGCGTCAGCGCTTTGGGCATCCACGTGACGCCCCCAAGGTAGCGGCACACCCGGCCCTGGAAGGCTGGTCCCTGGGGTGGGAACAGCATCGCCATCTGCACGTCCGCCAGGGCCAGGGGCCGGTGGGCAGGGGCTTGGCAGGGCGGCCTCGCCACACACACCTTTGGAAAACCCCACCCTCGCACTCCTCCCCCACGGTGGCCGGGTCTGGAAGGGGGCCCGGCTGCAGGGAGGGCGAGCGCTCAACCGCCAGCGGGCGTTGAAGCAGCCCTGCCAGGCCTGCATCCCAGTGAAGGCCCCGCTGCAGGGGCTGGGCTGCAGGCCACCCGCACACCCGGCCACCTGCCTGCTGCGTGAGGGACAGCGTGCCGAAGAAGGCGGGGTCAAAGACGTCTGGCAGGTCTGGCAGCACGGTGTGGTTGCCCCCGGCCATGGCGCCCAGCGCCACCACTCGGCCCACGCGCTCGCCGTGCAGCGCCGCCAGCAGAAGGGCGATGTCCCCGCCGGTGGACCAGCTGCGGGCATAGGGGGGCGGACAGGTAGTGGGCAACGCTGGGCAGAGGCTCTGGAGGCATGTAGGCATCCAGCGCAGGCCCAGCATCCGGCACCCAGCACCCAGCAGGGCAGGCAACAGCATGGGGCAGCAGGCAGCGCTTGGCTGGCTCACCCCAGGATGTCTGGTCGCGTGAAATTGAGGGCGTCGGCCAGCCACAGAACCGAATCTGCAGGGGGCCCACAGCAATGCCACAGTTGTGGGAGCTTGCCAGCCCTGCCAGGCTTCCAGGCTGCTGCCCGGGGGCGCCTGCCGCCGGCGCCCTCCTGCATAGCTGATGCTGTGCCATGCTAGAGCTCCTGGGCTGGCAGAGCCCAGGAGCGTCAGGATGTCGCTGCAACTGCCATGTGCCGGCAACCCCTGTCACCACCCCACCTCGCCCCCCAGCACCCGCCTGCCATTGTGTAGTATGTCAGAGGCTCAGATGAGTAGTCCACTGACAGGCCGGCGCCGCGGTGCTCCAGTAGCACGACCTCCCGCGAGCAGGACAGCTGGCGCAGCAGCTCGGGCCCAAAGGAGGACATGGCGGCGCCCAGGCCAGGCAGCAGCACGAGCGGCGGTGCCTGTGACCGGCTGTCGCCGCCGCCTGCCCCGTCAACGCCACCGCAGTCGCTGCGCTTGAAGCGGTAGAACGCCTGCATGGGCAGTGCAGCGTGGGTGGTCGAGTGCAGCCCTCCCAGAATCGGGGCAGGGCGCATGTGCCGGGCAGCCGCGGCCGCCTGCAAGCCGAGGCGCGTGCCCGCCGCCTCCCACCTGCAAGACATCCCCCGTCTGCAGATGTTGCAGGGTCCCCAAGAAGGAGGTGTCCTTGGGCACCACCATCTGGGGCACGCACTGCACGAGCGGGTAGAAGCGCATGCCGCCCGCAATGGACAGCGTGTCGCTGAGGGACAGCGGCACCTGGCCCCCCGCGCTCGCAACCGTGGTGGGCGCCGCCTCTGGCGCTGCAAACTGGCTGTAAATGGTGGCCGAGGGCAGGGCACCGAGCATTCCTGCAACATCAAGGCTGGGGGGAACGCAGTGTCGGAGTGGCGTGGCGGCCACCGGTTGGCGGTGCCAGGTGTGCACTACTTCGGTCCCGCCCGCGGCACGCCGGCAGCCTGCCTACCGGGATCATCTTCCACTGCGAACAATGTAGGGCAGCTCGACAGGAGCAGCGACACGAGGAGGAAGTGTCCCATGTCGGGGCAGCCTGACGAGTCCGGCTCGCTGACAGTCCAAAACTTGATTTCTGACCGTGGATTTTGCCGACATGTTCCCGGCGGATGCGACCTGTGCCCTGTGCAGGTGCGCATGCAACCAGGCCCCAAAGCATGTCGCACATCGCGTCAACCAGCGCTGCCTTTCCCTGCGACTGTCCAGACATGCCAGGCGCCGTCAGTGCCAGTGACGGTATTTGCACTGCGAGCGGCAAAACAGCATCAGAGAAATTGAGCACATGCAGCGGCGCTGCCTGGCCGGGCAGAGGGCATGAGAGCGGGCCAGGTGGAGAGGGGGGCCAGGCAAGGCGGAGCGGCGCCGGCGGGAATGAAATGGTGGCTCAAGACGCCGCCCAATGCGGGCAAAGTCAAAAATTAGCACAGGGCGCAGGCTGGCGCGCGGGGGAGCAGGGGAAAGGAGGAGGGACACGTTCGTAGCTGACAGGTTGGGCTGGGTAGGGAGCGAAAGCAGGATAGGGCGTGGGCGGCGCTGAGGCCGGGGGAGCCGCTTTCAGGGGCAGCATTCCCCTCCAGCCAGCGCAGCGTGCACCCGGTCCGGGCGAGGGTGCCGCGGCACATCGTGGAAAACAGAGAATGGGGCGCCTCAAAGCTTGCCGCCAGTCTGGGCCGCCACCTCGGCAGCAAAGTCGGCAGTCTTCTTCTCGATGCCCTCGCCCAGCACGTAGCGGGAGAAGCGGCGGACCTGGATGTTCTCGCCGATGCCCGCGATCTGCTCCTTGATGTGCTCCTGCAGCAGGGCGGTGGCCAGAGGGAGGCGCTGCATCAACCCTCCGCTGACCTAAGCGCTGCCTGGCAGCAAATGGTGCATGCAGCTTTGTCTGTTGTCTGGATTGCTGGATTGGCGCAATCCAGCCCAGGTCGGCTGGGCAACTAGCACGTGGCAGGGGGGGGGGGGGGGGGGGCGGGCCAGCGGGGCTCACCGCCACGGTCTTGGAGGTGTCCTTGATGAAGGCCTGCTCCATGAGCGCCATCTCCTTGGCAATCTTCTCCACGCGGCCCTGCACAATCTTCTCGCTGCAGCGGCAGGGGTGGGGGGTGGCAGAAGCAAGTCGCAGGCTGGTCCGTGCTCCCACCAAGCTCCCTTCCGGCTTGCAGCCGCATGAGTTCCGGCAGCAGGATGGAGGAGCTGCCCAGCTGTGCACCAGCACCCACCGGATGTTCTCGGGCTTGGACTTGATATCCTCCTTCTCCATCTCAATCGCCTTCTCCTTCTCCAGCACCTCGGCGGGCACGTCACCCACAGACACCACCCGCACGTCGGCGCAGGCAGCAATCTGCGCGGGCGGTGAGGGCGGCAGGTCCGCCGTCACAAACGCCCTCGGAACGGCAGGCATGCTGCAGTCAGCGCGCAGCCCTTCCTGGGGGTGTGCTGTCCGCGTTCCTCGCGTTCTTGCAGCGTGTCAATGCAGCCCAGGAGGACCCACCTGCATGGCCATGTCGTTCACCAGCTCCCGGAACTTCTCGCCGCGCGCCACAAAGTCGGTCTCGCAGTTCACCTCCACCAGCACGCCCAGGCTGCAGTGGGGGGTGACGCAGCAGTAGAGGCGTTGAAGTGCGGGCGCCACTGAGCAGGCCCACGAGGCTCACAGGGGCCGCAAGCGCAGCCGACCGCCACGGGCAAGCGAAGGCTGTGCCACGGGCAGCCAACCCCCGAACCCCCCCTTCGCGAGGCGCAGCGAGGCCAGCGGGCCCGCAAGCATGCGCCCTGCCCCGCCCAGTGTCGCGCACTCACCGGCTGCCTGCGTGGATGTAGGCGCCGATGGCGCCCTCGGCGGCCACGCGGCCGGCCTTCTTGTCAGCAGAGGCCAGGCCCTTCTTGCGCAGGTACTGCAGTCTTGGGGGGCGGGACGGCGCAAGCTGCCGTGAGTGCGGCCCCTTTTGCCCTGGATTTGTGAGCTGATGTGCTACCACACAGTGCAACAGTTTTCCATGGCCTGCTGCTTGAGCAGCAGGGCACAAGCGGAGCGGGCGCGCCTGCCCAGCTGCGAGGCAGCCCATGTGGAATGGCAGCACAGGTCCAAGCGCTGCCAGCCAGCACTGACAGCTCTTGACATGACCCCCCTCATGCCGCCGCACCTCGGAGGCGGCCTCCACATCGCCGTTGCACTCGGCCAGCGCCTTCTTGCAGTCCATCATGCCGGCGCCGCTCTTCTCGCGCAGCTGCTTCACCACGGCAGCGGAGATGGCCACGGCGGGCTTGGCCTCGGCCTTGGCCTCCTCCTTGGGCGCCTCCTCCTTCTTCTCAGCCTCCTTCTTGGCGGCAGCCTCCTGCACAGGCAGACAGAAGGACCCCCAGGCACGCGCGGCGGTGTTGGGAGGCGCTCTAGCCATGGCGGCGGTTGCTCTGCCCGTATCGCCCCTGCCTTGCCTGCAGCTCTGAGCTTGGCAGCCGAACGACCGTCTGTGCCGAGGCCAAAGGCAAGGAATGCAGCACATGGGCAACCAGCCTGGGTAAGATCCCTGGAGACTGCGGGCGGGCGGCGCCACACACCTGCATGGCCTTGGTCTGCGCCTCCACGTCGGCGGCCAGGTCAGCCTTGGCCACCTCGATGCCCTCGCCCAGCACGAAGCGCTCAAAGCGGCGGATCTGGATGTTCTCGCCGATGCCGGCAATCGCCTCCTTGATCACCTCTGCAGGGGTGGGCCGGGCAGGCAGGGAAGGGTTGGGGCACGCCTGTGGCTGTAGCGAGTGCGGTGGGGGGTTGGGGCACATGGCAGGGGGGCTGCACGGCGCCTTCGGTCATACTATCTTTCCCCAGCATCTCAGGTGGCCTGGCGCCGTCCATGCCCACGCCGCAGCTGTCGAAGCCTAGTGCATGCGAGCCGCCGGCGCCGGTGGGCCACGCACCCGCCACGGTCTTGCCGCTGTCCTTGATGTAGGGCTGCTCCAGTAGGGCCATGGTCTTGGCAATCTTGTCCACGCGGCCCTGCACAATCTTCTCGCTGCAGCGGCAAGAGCGGAGCGGGAAGGCACACGGGCGGGTCAGGAGCGGGTGGCCTGCTCCAGCGCTGTGACACCCGGTTGGGGGACAGCACCAACGCCCCCTGGCCTGTCACAAGCAGGGGAGCGTGGCAGCGATTCAAATGCAGCATAGCAGCATGCGCCTAAGCCCGCCACTATAGCTCACCGCATGTTCTCGGGCTTGGACTTGATGTCCTCCTTCTCCATCTCAATCGCCTTCTCCTTCTCGAGCACCTCGGCGGGCACGTCGGCCACAGACACCACGGTGACCTCCGGGCAGGCAGCAATCTGCGGACGTGGCACAGCGGGTTGGCTCAATCGAAATGGAAGGATTGGAAGACTTACGAGTAGCAATTGCACAGCAGCTGACGTGCGGGCGCATGGCAGCACGGGGGGCGGGAGCGCTTTTTGCAGCAGGGCATGGCAGGGTTGGCGGGTGGCGCCTCCGCACCTGCATGGCCATGTCGTTCACCAGCTCCTGGAACTTCTCGCCGCGCGCCACAAAGTCGGTCTCGCAGTTCATCTCCACCAGCACGCCCAGGCTGCGACAGAGGAGGCACACGGTGTGAGCACAGATCCTCTATCAGGGTCGACAGAGGGCTGAGGGCGCCAGCTTCCAGGCGGCAAACGAGGCAGCCAGAGGCGTGTCCCAGCCTAGGTGTCAGGCAGAGGGTGCGCGCCGCGTGCTCACCGGCTGCCAGCGTGGATGTAAGACCACACGGCGCCCTCGGCGGCCACGCGGCCGGCCTTCTTGTCGGCAGAGGCCAGGCCCTTCTTGCGCAGGTACTGCGGGGTGGGGGGGGGGGCAACGGGGTGCGCTATACGCTGGGTTACAGCAGGGTTGACGTCAGCGCGACGGCTGCAGGCTGGGAGGCGCAGCGGCGTGAAGGCCGAGCCCTGGCCCCCGCAGCTCCTGACCCTGCGCCCCGTCCTGCCCACCTCCTTGGCCTTCTCAATGTCGCCGTTGCACTCGGCCAGTGCCTTCTTGCAGTCCATCATGCCGGCGCCGCTGGCCTCACGCAGCTCCTGCGCAGGCGGCACACCGGGAGGTGGTTGGGCCGGGCTGGAGCTGGCAGCGGCGTGCATGTGGGCGTTGCACGCTTCTGGGCATATTCAGCAGCCCCTGTGCATCGAGGTTAGGGGGCTCTCCACAGCGCGCGCACCTTCACCAGGGCAGCAGAGATGCCGCCGGCGGGCGCGGCGGCCGCCTCCTTCTTCTCCTCCTTAGCGGGCTCGGCGGCGGGGGCGGCAGCCGCGGCAGGGGCAGGCTCCGCGGCCTCCTCCTTCTTGGCCGCCTTCTTCGGGGCCGCCTTCTCCTTCTTCTCCTCCTTGGGCTGCAGCAAGCAGGGGCGCAGCCCCCCGCTCAGCAGGCAGGCAGGCAGGCGGAGCGCCCTAAACCCTAAAACACAAGCGCTGCCGGCTGAACCCTCAAGTGCCCACTGCACGGTCTACCCCCAGTGACTGCCCTGGCTGCCTGGCCCCGAGGTGTGCATGCACCGACCGGGGCCTCTGTGGCGCGTGGCATTACAGAGGGCCGGTCGGTGCATGCACACCTCTGCCGGGCTGCAGCTAGGGCTGTGAGAGGATGAGGTGAGGAGATGGGAAGACGCGACAGGAGAAGAATGGGGGTGCGATCGGCAGGCTGAGAAGGAGCGGCAAGGAGATAAAACCATGTTTGCAGGCAGTCACTCATGCAAAATATCCGTCGCTGCCAAGAAAACTGGCGTTTGTTGCGGCTGGCGGGCAGAAGGAGCATCAGTCGTTGGCGAGCAGGCAGGCAAGCAGGCGGGCAGGTTTGCTAACCGCCATGCTGCTGCCTCCAAGACTTTTTTTTGCCAGGGAGGCCGGGTTGTTTGCGAGAGCGAGGCCAGGCAGCGCGGGAGCCACCCAGGCAGCCCAGGGCTCAGGCGCCACCCACCGCTGCCTTCTGGAACATGTCAGCGTTGATGCCGGCGCGCGCCATCTGCTGCGCCAGGCGGCCCAGGCCGGCGGGCACCTCGGTCTTCAGGCCGGACACGCGCAGCTCCTTCTCCTGCAGGGGGTGCGGAGGGCGGGGAGGGTGGGGGTGGGGAGGGGCACGCACAAGTGGGGCTGGGCAGGGGCCCTGCCCCCTGAGAGCAACATGGCCTGCACTTCCCTGCCAGCAGCCACAGGTCCCCCCTCCCTCCACTCAAGACTTTGAGCTGTGGGACCTGCCGACACCACCACCCTCAACTCTCCAAGCACGCCGGGGCCAAGGCAGGGCTCGCAACGCGCGCATCCTGGCCTGCCGCACCCGCCCCCGCCGCACCTGCTGCAGCTCCTCGGCAGAGCGCTGGGACAGCTGGATCTTGTCGCCCTTGACCGACACCACGGTGACCTCCAGCTCCTGGCCCTCCACGGGGGCGGGGGCGCCCTCGCCGCGCACCATCTCCGTCTCGTGCAGCAGGCCGGTGAAGCCCTCGGCGACCTCGACAAACACGCCAAAGGGCGCCACAGAGGCGATCTTGCCCTTGATGACGTCGCCAGCAGAGACGGGGGCGGCGGCACGCGGCGCCTTGCGGGCCACCTTGGCCGCGCGCGCCTGCTGCTTCAGCTGCGGCCGCTCGCCGGTGGCGTCGGCGTCAGAGGGCGCGGCGCCGCGGGGCGTGGGCGCGGCGCCCTCGGGGATCATGGTCACCGCAAACTTGCCGCGCTCCTGGTCAATGTTCATCACGCGGACGCGCACCTCCTGGCCAGAGGACAGGGAGTCGGCCACGTTGCGCACAAAGTCGGTGGAGATCTGCAGGGGG
>KQ481955.1:439023-456625 GCA_001430745.1 Auxenochlorella pyrenoidosa
AGCGTGGCTTTGTGGCGATGGTGGGCGACTTTGGGCTGGCCCGCCCCCTGGACCTGCGCTCCTCCATCTGCACCGGCACCTACGGTGCGTGGCGGCCTGGCCCGCCCCTTGCTGTGCCCCGGTGACTCCTCACTGCTGGTGCCCCTGATGTGGCAGGCAGCTTGCGGAGGGACAGCCTGCGAACAGCAGCACCAGCCTGCGTGTGACGGGTTTGGTTTTGGTTTGTCGCGGGCACTCCGCGCAACGTCTGCGCCCCCTTGCCTGACACTTTCCTGCGTCGCACGCTCCCCCCACCACCACCCTCACCCGACCGCCCCACACCACCCTCCTTCTCTGCGCTCAGGCACGCCCTCATACATGTCCCCCGAAATGATCAGTGAGGGCCGGCTCAGCCCTGAGGTGGACATTTTCTCGGCGGGCGTCCTGCTGTACGAAATGCTGAATGGTCACCGGGCCTGGGACGGGCTGAGGTGAGCAGTGCCAGTGGTGCCGCCACCCCAGTTTGGCGCTTCCCTGTGACGCAACTCCCCGGCCTCTGCCCAGCCACCCGTGCATCGCAGCATGCGAACTGCTTGGCAGGTCGCTTGCACATCGCAGCCAGCAGCAGGGCACCCTTGCTGTGCCCCCCGACCACCCCCTCTACCTCCTCTTGAGTATGCTGCCAGGCACAACACACGGTGTGCCACCCTCCCGCGCCCCCTCAACCCACCCTCACACACCACCTACCCCGCTTGCCCTGTGCAGCGTGATCCAAGTGGTCAACATGGTGGCGATCATGAAGCGCACCCTGCCAATCCCAGACACCTGGCCCCAGCCCCTCCAGGTGCGTGCCTGAGGCAGCACAGGCCCTACTGGCCAGGCTGCCGTGGAACGCTGCCCTGTCAATCATCATCCGTCCGCAGCAGCGCCCGCAACGCCTGAAGGCATGGCCCCGTGGCAACACTTCTGGACTGCCTGCTGTCGCCCTCGGCCGCCCTTGCAGGTGCTGGTGAGGTCCTGCCTGTCCCACGACCCCAAGGCCCGCCCCACCGCCCGGCAGCTGCTGGCGGAGCTCACCCGCCTGCTCCAAGAGGAGGTGGATGGCTCGCTCGCGTGAGTCTGCCTCACGCCAGATACGGCTTCCCCCTCTCTCCCCCTTGCCACACTCCCCTTTCCGATCTGACCTCCCATCAGCTCCCTGTCTGCGTACCTTTGCCTCCCTTTTTCCCCACCTCTCCACTCCCTCCCCTAAGTTACCCCTGTTCCTCACCCTTGCCGCCCTTGCACACCGCTGGCCAGCCGCCGCCGCGTGCGTTTTGCCACATGCCCGCTTTTTGTCTGCTACACGCACGCCTCATCCGCAGCTCTGCACACATCCTTCACATCTTCTGGCCCGCCGCAGCTGCTGCACTGTGATCAGATGCACAGCGCAGACTGCCGGACGTCCCCATCCTGCCCTTAGTCCCTTGTGTTTAATGTCCTTGACATGGTCCATACCCACCCTTTGTTTTCGGCTGCACCAGCCGGCCGCACGCTGTGCCCTGCCGTGGGCAGCCGCCAAGAAAGTGTGACTTGCACGTCAACAATTCGTACCGTGAATTTCTTGTCCCAATGCCTCTGCTTCCACTGCATGCTCATAAGTGCGCTAGCGTGTAGGCGCTACACGCCATGCTTTGCAAGAACGCGAGGGTCGCTGGCTCTGCCAAACTCAGAGCAGATGCCATCCAGCCTTGCTGTGCTGGATTCGCCACTGTTAGGCTGTTCTGTTGAGGATTCTTGTGAAAGTGTGAGGTAAAAGCAATCCAGCAAGCAACAGTGATCTGCACGCAAGAGTGACTGTTTGTGTGGCGTTGCGAAGGCAACAGGAAGCAACGGAGAATCAAGTTGCAGGCGCAGTGAGGTGATTGCGCCGTGAGCAGGTGAAAGGTGGCAAGGGCACTGCAGGCGTGCCAGGCATGGCTGGGCAGGGGCTGCGAGTGCTTAGATGGCTTGTATGAAAGGGCACTGAGTAGAAAATAAGGCAAGGAAGTAGTGGCAGTGCAAGGGAGAGTGGAGCAGGGACAGTGACACAGGGCCAATGAACGATTCGCACCCAAAAGCGAGTGGTGCAGTCTACGGAACGGCTTGCATCACAGCCAGCCAGCAGCATGGAACACAGGTCACTTGTTGTGGTGGGCAGAAAGGAGCACACCACCGGCGCAAGGGAAGGGCGCACAAGAGGCCTCGGCGCAAACAGGCCTAGGCAAGCGAGCGCGCCACCTCCTCAGTGAGCAGGCTTTTGAGCTCCGCCAGCAGCTGCCGGGCGGTCGGGCGGGCCTTGGGGTCGTGGGACAGGCAGGACCTCACCAGCTCCTGTTGGGGGGCACGGGGAGATGCAGCAGGCACATGTCTGTCCTGCACAGAGGACTTGGCTGTGGCTCCCATGCGCCAGCAAACAAAGCCTGGTGGCCTTTCGAAGCAAACACGATTATAACCCTGCATGGTGTCTGCATGGTGTCTGCTGCCCTGGGCGCGCACCTGGAGGGGCTGGGGCCAGGTGTCCGGGATGTGCAGGGAGCGCTTCATGATCGCCACCATGTTGACCACTTGGACAACGCTGCACAGGGGCCAGGTTGGCAATAACAGAGGAGGCGCCAGTGTTTGGCAGGCGTTTGAAAGCAGTTTGTGCAAGGAAAGTGGCCAAGGCTGATATGGCACAACTGCCGTTGTTGCCGGCAATGAGTGCTTCAGGTTGCAGCCTAGGGAGCAGAGCATCAGGTGGGTGGGGCAGTCGGCCTGCTCACCTCAGCCCGTGCCAGGCCTGCTGCCCGGTGAGCATTTCGTGCAGCAGCACGCCCGCCGAAAAGATGTCCACCTCGGGGCTGAGCCGGCCCTCGCTGATCATCTCCGGGGACATGTAGGTTGGGGTGCCTGCAGCAGGCGGCCCGTATGGCAGAAAATGGTCGGTGGCATGAGGATGGGCAGAGCAGCAGGTTGTTAAATGCAAAGCACAGCTGCCAGGCAACCAACCTGATGCTCGCACGGCATGTGATCTGCATTCTCCCGCAGTCTGCATGGCACCGCCCTGACACACAACGGGTTCACAGCTGTCACTCACCGTAGGTGCCGGTGCAGATGGAGGAGCGCAGGTCCAGGGGGCGGGCCAGCCCAAAGTCGCCCACCATGGCCACAAAGCCGCGCTCGTCCGCGGCAGACCGGCTGGGTGGAGCAAAGGGAGGGTGGGGGTGGGGGGTCGGGGGGTAGGGACTGACGGAAGCAAACGCATACTTGCAGGCAGCAGAGGTGGGCAGGGCTAAATTGCAGGTGGCAACTGGTGAATGACCACCTGCGCAGCACCCGTTTGTAACTCGACTGGCCACGCGACTGTGCCCGCGCACCCCTCACTTGAGCATGATGTTGTTGCCGCTCAAATCCGCATGGACCAGGCCCTTGGAGTGGAGGAACGCAATGGCGCTGGCAATTTCTATGGCCTGCAGCGAGGCAAGGACAGGTCAGACCCGTTGCTGGTGAGAAGGACGAGAACAACATGTCGCTAGCATGCGTGGTCGTGCAGCTTCCGGGCAACTTCCTCGAAAGTGCCCACTGGAACGGGTTCGCTGCAGGGTCCCAACGGTAAAGCAGGCGCACGTGCACAGGGCTGACTTGTACTCTTTATAACAGCAGCACGCACCGTAAGGAGAACGCGCTGCAAGCGGGGCCTTCCCGCAGCTCGGTCGGTGAATATCCCCCGCTCCACCGCCCTGGCCAGCGTGCCGCATGTGCACAGCTCCTGCGGCAGGGTGGTGTGCATGCCTCATTGCTCAGCGCACACCCTTGCTGCATACCACGATGGGGGGTGAGGGCGCTCTCAAGGTTCAGAGCATGCCACCGAGTTGTGACGGGCAGTGCGGCACTGGGGGGGCGCCCAGCAGGCAGCGCACCTGGACCACCCAGACCTCCTCCTCCCCCTCCTTGCTGCGGCACATCCCAAAGCCCAGCGTCTTCACCTGCAGGGCAGCGGCAGGCAGGGGTGTGCGCAGGTCACAGTGGCAGTGTGCGCAGTGTCACAGGCAAGGGCATCACGTGCCACATGGTTGCGCCTGGTTGGAGAGGGTGGTCTGCGAGCCGGCGCGCCACCCATGCAACTGTGCGCGGGCAGCATCCGCCGCGGGTGGCTGCCGGTTTGTGGCAGGGTGCCTCACGATGTGGGGGTGCTCCAGCGAGGTGGACAGCAGGGCCTCCATGAATGGCGCGGCGCTGGATGCGGCCTGCTCCCTGGCCGCCTCCTCGTACACCGTCCCCCCCGCCTCTGCCGACGAGTAGTAGGTGGTGGCACCCGACACCACCGGCGTGACCTCGGGGCCGGCCGGCTTGGTGGGGCTGCGGGGTGGGGGGCAGGAAGGGGGAGACGCTGAGGCATCTGCCGGGCGCCATCACATCACGGCATCATCCAGCGCATGGCCTGTTAGGCGAGGCGCCCCCGACGGCGGCACCGCTGGCGGCAGCGCCTCTTGGGGTCAGGCTGTTCTCAAGCGGATGTCGCACATGGCAAAGAGCCGGCAATGTGGTTCCAGAGTAGTGGTGCCCACCCGACCATCACAACTTCAACCCCGGCAAACCACTCACATGATCTTCACAGCCACTCGCTGGTCCCTCCAGCGCCCAAGGTATGTCCTGCAGGACGGGAGCCAGGGCGGAGCGGAGCAGGCACCTGCTCAGCGCATGGGCAGCACCGCCATGCTTGCGCAGAGCAGGTGTGCGGCGCAAAGCCAGAACTGGCGGATGTGGAGACGCAGCCGGCGTTACATGAGGCACCAGCGAAAGCAGCAACAGCAGCAGCAGCAGAGTGTTCGCAACATTCAGCGCCTGCCACACCGCTCACCCCATCCCTGGCGCACCTGCCATACGCCCCGGCCCCTATCAGCCGGCCCAGGCGCACGTCCTGCAAGGCCTCCGGCTTCAAGAAGGCCTCCACATCCTCGCCGTTGGTCAGGCAAGCACTGTGGGCGCGCTGCAGCGAGCCCGTGGTGATCTCCGGCTGGGGGCGCACCGTGACGATCCAACAGGGCGGCAGGCTGCCGCTGTCGCTGACGCCGCTGCTGTCAGCAGAAGCGCTGGGAAGGTCGGACGCCGCGCCCGCGCCCAGACCTTGCAGCAAATCAGCCGTACAAGGCGCAAAGCTGACCGCAAACACATCTTCCCTGCCCGCGGTACCGCTGCTTTGCTGCATCACAGCCAGCGCCGAGTCAAGGCTGCCGGGCCGCTGCAGCCTGCCGGGGGTGGCTGGCTGGGCTGCTGCATGCTGCAGGTGGCGGGTGTCGGCGCTGATGCGAGGGGCAGACATTGACCACCGAGCATTTGCAGGCTGAGGCAGCAGCTTGTCCGCGGCCTCTTCCGCCCAGCCTGCAAGGGGCCCCTGTGACCCCAGATAGCTGCTGCCGCCGCTGCTGGGCTGCTGCCCGGGGCCCCTCGGGCGGCAGCTCAGGCTGAAGGGCTGGCCAACAGCGAGCAGCCACTGTGCCGCCTCTGGTGTGCTTGGGGCCTGCCGCAGGCTGTCTGCCCTGTCTTGGCGCTCTGCAAGAGCACTCCCGTGGGCAAGGATGGTGCTGAAGGCGGGGGGCGCGCTTGACATCGAAGCATCGCTGCGGGGCAGCGGTGGGAGGCCCGGGCTGCCGATGCTGTCCATGCTGCGGAGGCTGCCGTAGCTCTCCAGCCCGCCGTCTGGCTGGTAGATATCAAACAGTGTCCAAAAGGGCACGCCAGCGGGCTGGTGCAGCCCAGCACCGACAGCAAGGATGGCTGCTTTGCTGCAGGACAGCACTGGCCAGCCGTCCCGGGAAGGGTCCACAGCCAGCATGGCGTCTGCAGCAGCCACCATTGAGCCCTTGTTAAGTACAAATAGAAGATTTCACACCCAAAGTGCCACGCCTCCCCCCTGCTGGCTGCTGAGGAATGGCTAGTTCTTTGTACAGCACGCGGCAGATGGACGCGCAGCATGCAGTTGGTGCTGTATGGGCTCACAACCGGCGACGAGCAAGCAGGCATGCTGCCGGCACTCCCAGTGCTGTCGCAGCAGAAAGCACCCACCTGCATGGCCCTGCACTGTTTCCTGGGCGCGGCGCAGCAGCGCCTGCTGTGCCTGCCGCGCCTGCTCGCGCAGCGCGGCTTGCGCCGCCCACTCGATGTCGCGCACCAGCAAGCCAGCCGACAACGCCAGCGTTTCCAGCTGGGCGGCGGAGAAGGCCCGGGGCTTGGTGTCTGCCACTACAAGGGAGCCGTACACCGCGCCAGCAGCCGGCCCATCAGCTGATGCCACCAACGGCGCGGCTGCCAGGCAGGCCAGGTGGGGAGGGCCTGCCACGCAGGGCAGCCCGCGGTACCTGCTGGACAGGGACGCAGCACAGCGTGACGGGCGTGTGGGCACGCAGTAATTCTGTACAAGGCAGCAGGCCGCGCCCTATGCCATGCGTCCCTGATGAAGCACGCACCCGACCAGCATGCACCTGCGTGCACCCTGGGCACAGCCGAGCCGAGGGATGCACCCAGGACCCACAGGAGGCCGTGAGCACCATCTGCAGTTCCATGCTGGCACAGGCTTGCCTTGCATCCGCCGCCATGTCTTGCACCGCCAGGAACCCTCCAGGGGGCTGTCCGGTCAGCTCGCCCGGCGCGTCGCCCTGCCTGCAGCAGCGATGACAGCGCGTGGGGGGTGCAGGTGTGTGGCCGCAACACGAGGGGCCGGGTTGTGTTCCCCGCTGTGCCAATCAGCCTGCCAACAGCATGCCATGCTGAATTGTACACACGTAATTGCTCGAGGGTTGGTTGAGCCTCGCACCTGACGGTGACCCAGGCAGCGCCAGCTTGCTGCCCCGGTTGCAGCGGCTGCGACAGGTGCGCCTCCTCCTCCCCCAACAGGCAGACAAAGGCCAGTGGCACGCATAGCGATGCCCGCAACATGCTGCAGGGGAACAATGGACGTCTTTGTGAGTTGGCAACCCGCAGCGCCTGGTTGCCAGGGGCATGGGCAGGGCAGGAAGTCGACATGCGACTGGCAGGAACCTGGCCACTTGGCAGGGACATTTCAAGCAAGCTGGTTGTTGTCTGCACTCACGTGCTGACAGAGCTGCAGCTCTCGCCAGGCGGCGCGGCGCAGAAGAGGCGCACAGCCGCTAATCGCTGGGCCTCAACCATGGGTGCCGGGGGCGCCTCAGCCGCCAGGGCTGCGGGTCCATCGGCTGAGCCGCTGCCGCATTTCTTTGGGTGGCCGCCACCGCTGCGGCAGCCGCTCGATGATGCCATGGTCCAAGAACTCTGCTCACTGCTACAGAATGTGGTGTCGTTGCCGCTGTAAGAGCAGGCGCCAGGTTCTGGTTTCAGCTCCGCACCCCGGCTGTCTCGCTGCAGCGCCGCCGGGGCCAGCGCGGCGGCGGGGACTGCACCCCGGACCGCCGGGCCGACTGTCGGGGGCTTGTCGGCGCAGGGCACTGCCCTTGACCCGTCGAGCTCTGGTGAAATGCCGAGAGCCTTGCTGGAGACACAGCCCATCTGACGCCTCAGGCCCGACACGCCTTCATTCGAGCCCAGGAGAGCTCCCGATGCAGGAACTGGAGATGTTGGCCGCGCCGAGCTCGCTATGACCGGCCGCACCTAAAGGGTCACGCGAAGGGCGGCGGGCAAAAAGCTGTTGGCTTTGGCTCGATAGGACTTCCGTGCGAGTGCTAAATGCTGGCAGAAAGTAATGGATCGCAGCTGCATTCCCCGTGCTGACACATGGATGCCAGGCAGCACCCGCGGCGGCGCCGCACGTGGCGGCTCTTCGTATCTTGAACCACGGGTGTCGACCTCCACATCCGCCGGCCCACCCTGTGCTCTGTATCCGTGGTGTATTGATTCAACACTGCCTCATAACATCGCGGGATCCTATCATACCCTTAAACCAACGCGCTGTCGTTCCGCGGCACACAAACAGCTTAGCAAGTGACTCGGCAATGGGTTTTCTGGGAAAATAGACTTATCTTCTTGATGCCATCATTAAATTACGCGATTCCATAGCTTTTCTCCTATGCTTGTTGCGACAGGTTGTCCTGCCTCTCGGTGAGCACTGCTCGCGCCGGCAGAGCAGGCACTGCGAGCCTGTCGACTTAAGGCGGGCAGCCAGGCGGCTGCCACTCGGGGTGCGCCCATTCTGGCAGCTGGGTGGCAAAGCTCCAGGTGCCCTCGGGGCAGCTGTATCTGCGGGCGTGCAGCCACAGGGGGCGCAGGTCCAGCGGGTAGTCCCTGCAACGGCAGCAAGGGGGCGGGGAGACTGCCTGGGTGGGACATTGGATGATGCTTGGGTGGCACACGTGGGGGGCGGGTATGGGTGGCATACAGCCCGAGCACTGGTGGGCGCAACTGCCAAGCGGGGGCTGAGAGTGCAGGCCAGGCCAGGGGCGTTGCGTGGCAGAGCCAAAGGCGGAGCTGAGCAGAGCATAAGCCGGGCAGCAGCACAGCGGGCGCAGCCCGACAGGCGGTCGCGCTGCTGCCTCGACAGCGCCACGCCATGCATCCTCGGCTGCCGCCGTGCCTGTATGCCAAGGCTGGACCGCTCACCTGGGGGCGTAGTAGGGGCAGTGCATGCACAGCGCATCCCTCAGCTCGGCTGCCACCTCAAACTCGGGCCCGCTCCGGAAGGCTCGGTTCTGTTCATACGCATCCCCCGAAGCCACAGCCTGCCCACTGGCGGCGCCAGGCTGCTGCGCCACCGCTGCGCCCGCCGGCGGCTCGCCTGCCTGCGCTGCTGGCTGTACCGCTGCCGTTTCGGCCCTTCCAGCAGCCCTGGCTTCGAGCATGCCGCTGTCTGTTGCCACTGTCTGCTCTGCTGGACTTCCAGCAGCAGCGGCGCTGCTCGTCTCCAGCCGCGGCCGCTTGCTGCAGGCCGCCCCCGCCTCGAGTGTGGCCCCCGGCGCTGCCGCGTGCGATGCTGCCGCTGCGGATGCAGCGACGCCCCCGCTGCCGCCCTCGCGGCCGCTGCCAGCCTTGGCCGCGTCGCCAGCACCGCCAGCAGACCAGTGCACCCCCAGCTGGTGCGCCATGTGGCGGCTGGCCAGCGGGCCGCCATAGGTGCCGCCGTACTGCGCGTCGTTGGCGATGGGGTGCCCCAGGTGCTGCAGGTGCACCCGGATCTGGTGGGTGCGCCCGGTGCGCGGCCTGTCGGGCAGGGAGTGCGGCCCAAGGGCGGGGGGAGGGGTCAGCAGGGGTCAGCCAGGCTGGGGCCGCTCACGGGCTCGCCCTAGACGCCACTGCAGGCGGGCGTGGCGTCCACTGTCGAGGCGCTGGGGAGACGGCCAGATTGCGCTGCCCCCCGCCCCCCCCCCCCCACACACACCCACACCCACACCCCACCCACCCTCCACCCGCAGCGCACCTGCACTCCACCACGCTGGTCAGACCATCCTGGGCGACTGCCAGCAGGCGGAACTCAGTGAGGGCGGGCTTGGGGGCGCTCCTGCTCGACTTGCTGGCAGAGGCGGCTGCTGCGGCGGCCGCAGCCGCCTGGCGCTCCGCCTTGGCGGCCTTGAGCGCCTGCTTCTGCTGCTTGCGCCGCCGACGCTCCTCTGCCTTGCTGAGCTGCGCGCCCACACCGTCCAGCTGCTGCTCTGCAGGGTGGTCCGGCCCCTGCTGAGGCTGGCCCCCGCGCACGGCCTGCTGCACCTCCTGCTGCTGGCCCGCGCTGGCAGCAGCATCCGTGCTGCCCGCTTCACCGCCCCGGAGCGCCGCCTGCTGCCCTGCCAGCGCTGCTGCTGCCTCGGGCACGGCAGAGGCCATGTTGGCGACAGGGTCCCAGTCCAGGGGCACATCCGCCACCACGGAGCCCTCTGCAGGCAGGGCCCGAGGCCAGCCGCGGGGGGAACTCAGGCTGGTTCGGAGACAGGCTGGGGCTCGAGGGCAGCCTGGCGCGCACCAGCTGCTGCGCCGCGGCAGGATCCGCAATATGGGCGGGGAAACACATGGCGATGCACGCTGCTCTTGCACTCGCTGGCCCCCCTGCCCCACCCACCCACTCACACTCACACACTACAGGGAACTCCCCACCGAGTCCACGCGACCGCACCCCCACCCGGGACCCCACATGCCGCTGCGGCGCCTCACCCGGGAAGCGCCCCAGCACCCGCGCCACGTACACCTTCTCCACCTCCCGCCCCTCAATCCTGCGGCACAGCGCCGCAGCCGCGCCGGCGCTGCGCGCAAACAGCAGCAGCCCCGACACAGGCTTGTCCAGCCTGCGAGGGGGCAAGGGGTGGGGCCAAGGAGCGTCGGCGGAACCTGCGGCATAATGCTGTCCCGCACATGCTACTGCAGCCTGCCGGCGTGCCGGCATGTCCACATGTGGCGCCGCTAGGTCACACGGCCTGTCCCAAGGCAACCTTGTGCACTCCCACCCCACCCACCCCACCCCGTCATGCACACACCACCGCCACCCCTGGCAGCCACCCCCTGCCCACCGGTGGATGGGGAAGAGGGGGCCCAGGTCGGGGCGCTCTGCCGTGAGCACTCCCAGCACCGTGTTCTTGCGGTACTGCCCCGCCACGTGCACCGGCATGCCGGCGGGCTTGCACACCGCCACCATGTCTGCGGGGCGAGCACAGCTGGGAGCGCAGGCGGTAGGGAGGCAGCACCTGGCACCACGTGCGATGGCACTGTCTGCGCCAACTCTCGACTGGTTATGGGCAGACAGGCTGTGCGGGAGCTGCCGGGGAGGCTGAGGTGCGCAGCGAGAGGAGAATCGCAGCGCCCAGCAGCACGTGCCGCCTGGGCGCACCTGCCGAGGTGCCCACTACGGGGATCGGACCCGCCGGTACGGGCGGCTCGTGGCGGTGGATGAAGTGCCGCATGCGCTGCCCATCCTTGAGCGGGGTCTCCGCCGTGATCTGCGTGGCCAGTGTGTGTGAGTGTGTGTGTGGGGGGGGGAGTGTCTGCTGGTGGGCGCGTCCCACGGCAGCACTCGGAAGGCAGCCGGCAGAGCGCATCCGTGCCGTCCAGCCCCGCCCAAGCAGCAGCCCCTCGCGGACGTGCGACGGCCCGCGCGCGCCCGCAGCCCCTGGCAATGCCCCGCGCTGGCCAGCGCGCCGCGCCCCACCTGGCAGCCCTCCACACGCAGCCGGCCGTCTGCCAGGGCCTGCAGGTAGTACTGCCGGTCACGGGCCGGGAACTCCTGCGGGCAGGTGGGGGCGCCCTCTGCGGGTGGGCCGTGCAGGCCTGCCTGCCCGCCCGCGCCGCCCCTCACCGCTGCCCGCGCCCGCGCAGGCAGCCGCTCCGCTTGCCAGCAGCAGGGCGAGGCAGGGGCGCTGTGCACGCGCGGCCGCCTGCGTTGTCCGCCCCGCCCACATGCGCCTGGCCTCGGGTGCGCCCACAGGCACCCACCCGCGAGAAGATGTCGATGATGTTCTGGCCAAACCAGCGCTGGCGCACGCTGCAGCAGAAGTCAAAGTGGTACGGCTTGACCTGTGGGGGGGCACAGGCGCGTCTGGCAGGCGGTCAGCCAGCTGTACTCAAGTGCGGGGTCGACATGCTAGAAGCTACGGGAGGCTGCGGCCTGCGGGCGGGCCGCAACAGCCATCCCTCCACGCCGTGCGTATGCAGCTGCCAGTCTGCAGCAGGGGCAGTGCTGCCTGATCGAGGTTCAGTGGCGCACCAGCCGGTAGTCTCCAACCGTCACATAGTCCTCTGGCTTGGAGGGGCTGTCCGAGCTCTCGACCTTGAGCTCTTGGCGCTGCTGCTGCGTGTGTGCCTGTGCTGGTGTCAAGGCCTGCTGCTGCTGGTGCTCCGGCTGTTCAGGCTCCATCACAGCAGCTGCTTCTGTTTGGTGTCAACAGAACTGTTTCTGTTCGACACTGCGCAGGAAATGATTGAGTCGTCAAAGAGGACAGGAGGCTGGGTCAGAAAAGGCCCAAGAAACCAGCACTGGCAGCGGCGCCCTGTGGCGGCAGCGGCGGCGCAACAGCCGCAGCCCCATGGCCGACGACAATGCTGTTAAGTATCATCCAGCGATTGGCAGCACTGTATTGTGCCCACTGCAACGGGCGAAAGGCGTTCAGCAGCCCGACGCCACTTGCCTTCAGCCTGCTGAGAAGTCCTACGCTTGCACAGTTGGTCCTGAATGTCGCTTTACACATGTGTAAAGATCTGAGACAACGCATGCAGGGTCCAGCAGCGGAAGTTCGTCTCGACGGCGTACACCTCAACCTCATTTCCCAGTTGTGGGCCCTTGTGTTGTGTCCCCGGCTCGCAATACTTTCACGGCCTTGTGCTTCAGTAACCCAAGTCGGATCAATCATCGACATCCCTTACAAGTGGACCGCAGTTGGAGTCGCTTGCTGAGGCCCTCCCGTTCTTTTTCTGTGCCCAGCTACTGTCAATTGCATCAGAAGAAAGGTCATTGAGCCCATATATCCTCGTCCACTCCACACACACCCTGTGGTGGCTGCTCCGCGCCCCCACCCGCCACTGCCCTACCTTGCGGCGCTGCGCCCTCCCACCCTGTGGGCTTTGCACAACATCCTTTGCCCTCATCCCTGACACCTGCAGCCTGGCAGGCGATGGGGCGTGGTTTCCGCATCCGCACTATCTCGCTCTTCACGCCAGCCCTGCCCCGCGATGAGGAGGGCTGGAGGGCAGAGGTGGAGGCGGCGGCGGCCTTTCTGAAGCAGGCGCAGGCGCTGTACGAAGAAAATGGTGCGCAGGGGCCCGTGCGTGCGTGGTCTGCAGAGGCTCAAAGAACACAGTACGGGCTGGCAAGCAGAGTCAACACTGAGGCTTTCCCCTTCCCTCAGCACTCGCCTTCCCTGTGTTGCCAAATGCTCCCAAGCCCGTGCCTGTGCCTGCCGTGCAGGGTACGAGGTGCAAACCGTGCGCGTCATCACGCGCGCGCTCTCTGCTGCCACAAGCGCCGCTGAGGCCGCGGCCACTGCCGCGCTGCTAGAGCGGCTCTGCCTGGCTGCCGGCATCAGCTTTGTGAACCTCGGGACCACCAGCAGTGAGGCGCTGCTGCTGGAAGGGGTGTTCCAGAGGATTTCAGAAGTGACTTCTTACACCAGCTGCTCCTTCAGGTGAGTTGCCAGCCTGCTGCGCATGCTGTGCATGACAGGTGCACACAGCATGCCGCTCGCGCTGCTCGTCTGTGCAGTCCCTCGCAGCGCGTGTTTGTGCATGCTTTGTCCTCCTTGTCATCGCTGCTGATCGTGCTGCCTGAAGTGAGGCAGGGCGCCTGTTCACTGCCACCTGAAGCCTCCCTCGCCTTATCGAACCCGCGCAGCTGGCAGCGAGGTATGGGGCAGCGGCAGGCGCGGCAGCTGGCGGGCGCCATCCACAGCCTTGCAGAGGCAACAGGGGGAGCCGCCAACTTTCGGTTTGGCGTCGCCTTCAACTGCCCGGCTGGCATACCTTATTTTCCAGTTGGGTTTGCTGGCACGCATCCGGGCGAGGATGGCGGGGCCGATGGCGGCGGCAGCGCCCCGGCGCGTGGCTTTGCTATTGGCACCGAGAACTCGGCCCTGCTCTACCGGGCGTTTGAGGCTGCGACGGCAGAGGTGGCGGCCTCTGGGGGCGCAGCCAGCGTGCTGGACGCAGCTCAGGTGGGGCCAGCGGGCGCAGCAGCATGCAACCGCTGCTGCGGAGCGCTAAGCCCTGTGTGCAGACTGTCTTGTTGGCTGGAGTGTGTGCCTCCTGTGCCGCCTGACTCTGCCTGGGCTCTGGCGCTGGACTGCTGCTGCTCAGCCTGATGCGTGCCGCAGTCCCTCGGCTCTGCCGCGCAGCCCCATGCTTCCCGGCTGCGAGGGCTGTCTGGTGTGGCCTGTGGCCACGGCTCTGCAGCAGCGTGTCAAAGCCGAGCGCCGTCTGCGGATTGGGTCAGAGCCTCGTGCGCCCCTGCTGCCTGCAGGGCTGCCTACGGCGGGTGCTCACAGAGGCCCTGCAGCCGGTTGAGACTCTGGCCCAGCAGCTGGCCGCGGCCGCGGGGCAGCCCTTTTTGGGCATCGACGCCAGCCTGGCGCCGGCGCTGGAGCCGCCCTCCATCCCCGCCGCCTATGAGCTGCTGGGGCTGGGCCGCTTTGGCGGCGCCGGCACGCTGGCCATCTCAGGTGCGCGCCACCGCCGTCTGCCTGGCACCCTGCCTGGCACGGGGGCATGCAGGCATTGGGCAGGGGCGGCCCTCTGGCATGATGCGAGCACCTCTTTGCACTGTGTGGCAGGCAGTGCTGCGCGCACCTGGCCTGGGCACGCTGGCTGCACCCTGGCAGGGGCTGCAGGGGGCCCTGCGGCGGAGCGGCAAACAGGGTGCCCGGCCTCGAGGAAACGCTGCCGAGCTGCCGCACCGCCCCCGCCCCCGCAGAGCGCATCACCGCGGCCATCAAGAGCCTGCCGCTGCGGCTGACCGGCTACTCTGGCCTCATGCTGCCGCTGTGCGAGGACAGCGGGCTGGTGGCGGCAGCCAACGAGGGCCGCCTCTCCATCGGCAGCCTGCTGCACTACTCAGGTGGGGCAAACGGGGCCTGGCTGTGTCGGCGGGGCCTGAGGGCACGTGGCGCCGGCGCTCCCTGCGCCTACACTGCTCTCTCGACGGAACCACGGGGAGTGCCAGGAGGATAAATTTAGTGCTGCGCCCACTCCTAAACTTGAAGCTGATTAGTTCGGGTGAAATCTCCCCATGCAGCCGTGTGCGGTGTGGGCCTGGACACCGTCCCCGTGCCCGGTGCCACGCGGCAGCAGCCGGCAGAGGAGCGGGAGGCCCTGCTGGGCGCCACCGCCTCGCTCCTGCTGGACACTGCCGCGCTGGCTTTCCGGCTGAGCAAGCCGCTCAGCGTGCGGCTGCTGCCGGTACCGGGCGGCGCGCCGGGCGAGATGACAGCATTCGACAGCCCCTACCTGATAAACGGCAAGATCTTGCCGCTTGACTGACCTGTGCTGCTGACGCGCTGAAATTTAGTTGATACGCAGATCAGCTTTGTGAACGGTAACAATGCTAAGTGTTATGCACTGTGATGAGTTTTGAATCAGTGTTTGGATGGAAGTTGTGCACGAACAAGTAAAGCACACATGTTGGGCCAAGCTTTGGGGGAGAAGCAAGACAGGGAGGAACATGGCAGTGCACAGGTTTTGGTGACGAGCACACAGGCGCCACCAGGGCGCAAATGTTGAATGCATGCAGAGGAGAAGTTGGCGCTTCCCGAGGGTTGGGTTCCTCTGTGCCGCGACCTGCGGCTCAACTGCGGATTTCTAGGTAGCTAGTTGCGCCTGCAAGTGCCTAGAAGCAAGGCTAGGCCGTGGTCCAGGAGCTATGCCAGCGCCACCAGGGCGGCATCAGGCTGGTCGTGGCCAAAGCGCAGGGCGTAGGCCCCGCAGGGCGGGGTCGGGTCCCCAAACCCGGCCCAGCTCGACTGGCTGCCGCCGCCAAGCCGCAGCGGGAAGGCGAGGCGCGCGGAGGCACCCTCCTTGAGCTGCCCGCTGCGAAGGTATCCCACTAGCCGCTGCACCAGGTCGGTTGTCTGGCTCTCAGGGGTGCATCCAGAGGCGGCGATGGTCAGGCTGGGGGCGGCTTGAAGGCCCTTGGCGGCGGCGCTGCCGGCGGGACCAAGGTACCGCATGAACAGCAGGACCGAGGTCTCTGCTGGCATGCCGCCGGCGTGGCGCACAGTGACGGCCGCGGTGGCGAGTGTCTGGGGCTGGGCGCTGGATGCGGCGCCGCCGGGCGCGGCGGGCCGGCCGGCAGGTGCCTTGGGGCCGACCTCTGGCTTGGAGAGGTTCCACCGTGCGTACGACAGCCCGTGGCCGAAGGGGAAGAGCGGCGCCTCGCCCTTCCAGTACCTGCGTCCAGAGGGGGGACAGTCCATGGGTGAGGCCGCGCCCCTGCTGACAGCCCGAACACACTCACTCGGCAGCCCCTGCGCGGTTCCGCTGCTGCACAGGCGGGAGCAGTCCATGCAGCGCGGCCCCTCGCCCCCATTGCCTGTAGGTGCGGCCCGGGTAGTCGCCAGAGGCGCGCATGCGCGTGTCGGTCATAGGCAGCTGGCAGTAGCTCTCCTTATACCAGGTGATAGGGGTGCGCCCTGCAGGCAGGGGGCAGGCACAGCCGAAGTCCTGGCTCCATCGAGGCGCAGGTACCCCTTCCAGCGAGCCCTGCGCGGTTCAGCGCGGTCCCAGGCCCCCACCCTGCCTCCCACTGCTGCCTTGCCTCACCCACATCTTGCGCACATACCATAACATGTAAGCCCCCCCACCCCCCCAAACCCCTGCATGCTCACCCGAGGGCGAGGCCCGGCCCAGCAGCAGGTCGGCCACCGCCACCGAGCCGTGCTGGCCGGGGTGCCAGATGGACAGCACAGCCCCCACCCGGGGGGAGGCCACCATGGGGGAGATGTCCAGCGGCCCGCCGTGCACCAGCACCACCACAAGGGGCTTGGTGGTCAGGCTCGCCACTTGCTGCGGTGAGGCAGGGGACAGAGCAGCGGCAGGGGGCGTGTGGCTGCTGGTGCGGCTGGTGTGGAAGCATGGGTGCGACGAGGCAGGGCAAGCAGGCGGGGCCCGAGGACCCTACGCACGGTGCGGCAGATGCCTGAGGGCCGGAGCACACCCGCCCCGTCTGCAGCGATGCTGCCATGCGCAGCCCTACAGCCCACATAGGCACGCGCCCTCAGGTGCTGCCCTTGCTGCCTCGTCTTGGCCCCCCACCTGCCACAGTTTCTCCTGCTCAGCCTGCAGCAGCAGGGTCGTGCGGTCGTGGCCCTCGCCCTCCGCCAGGGTGTCGTAGGCGTGTTTGTCAAACTGCAGAGGAGGGCAGAAGGTGGGAAGGCGTTGCTGTTCGGTACACAGCTGCTGCCGCGGCTGTTGTGGCAGCCGCGGCTGCAGCACTGCGCGGTGCACCGGTGGGTATGGACGCCAGGGCAGTGCGGGTGGAGGAGGGAGACTGGCAGGCACGCGCTCGAGCAGCTTCTGGCCGTGGCAGAGACACCGCAGGCTGCAACTGGCGCATGCACCCTGGCCCGCCCGGCTGCCCACCTTGAGCTCGGTCCACATCTTCTGCGAGGCGCTCATGCGGCTGCCCAGGAAGAGGATGCACGCGTCCGCGGCCTGCACGGGTGTGTGGCAAGGCAGGGGTGGTGTGGCAGGGTGGGGTTGAGGATGAGGTGGGGGATGGGACCAAGCATCATGCACAGCCCGATGAGCTCATCTACGGCCAGCCTGCCTGACTAGCCTGGCAGCTGCCGCTGCAGGCACACCCGCGGGCTAGCCACAACTCGCCTCGCACGCCTCTGCATCCTGCGCCGCCCCGCCGCTGCTGTACACCAGTGCAGTCTCCGAGCTGTGGGTGACGCGGGCGTGGGGCAGGGCCGCCTGCAGCGCCTGCAGCGGCGTGGTGACGGGCTCCACGGTGGCGCCAAAGTATTTGCTGCAACAGCGGGCGGGAGGGTCCGGGGTGGAAGCTGGACGCAGCTGGGGTGCGGCCCAGGACTGAAACGCCCACGGTGGCGCACCGCGCGACGGCGCCCCCACCTGCACGGCGCGGCCCCGCCAGCCACCCACCCCATGATGTATCCCGGCTGGTTGGCGTAAGGGCCCAGCACCGCCAGCCTGGTCAGCTTGCCGGGGTCCAGCGGCAGGACCTGCAGCC